>CM077447.1:74225-479225 GCA_039654765.1 Mylopharyngodon piceus
ATGAGAGTGTGGGTGGGTGGGTGTATGGATGGATGATGGATGGATGGATGGATGGATGGACGGATGGATGGATATGTGGGTGTTTGATATGAGGATGGATGGATGGATGGATGGATATGTGGATGGATGGATGGATGGATGGATGGATGGATGGATGATTTGGGAGGGTTTATGGACGGATGGATGTGTGGGTGTATGGATGGATGGGAGGGTGGATGGATGGATGGATGTGTGGGTGTATGGATGGATGGATGGATGGATGGGAGGGTGGATGGATAGATGGGTGTATGGACAGATGATTTGGGAGGGTTTATGGATGGATGGATGTGTGGGTGTATGGATGGATGGGAGGGTGGATGGATGGATGGATGGATGGATATGTTTGTGTATGGATGGGTGGGTGGGTGGGTGTATGGATGGATGATGATGGATGATGGATGGATGGATGGATGGGTGGGTGGGTGTATGGATGGATGGACGGATGGATGGATATGTGGGTGTTTGAAATGAGGATGGATGGATGGATGGATATGTGGATGGATGGATGGATGGATGGATGGATGGATGGATGGATGGATGATTTGGGAGGGTTTATGGACGGATGGATGTGTAGGTGTATGGATGGATGGGAGGGTGGATGGAGGAGTGGGTGCTTGGGTGGATGGGTGTATGGATGGATGGATGGATGGATGTGTGGGTGTATGGATGGATGGATGGATGGATGGATGGATGGATGGGAGGGTGGATGGATAGATGGGTGTATGGACAGATGATTTGGGAGGGTTTATGGATGGATGGATGGATGTGTGGGTGTATGGATGGATGGGAGGGTGGATGGATGGATGGATATGTTTGTGTATGGATGGATGGATGGATGTGTGGGTGTATGGATGGATGGGAGGGTGGATGGAGGAGTGGATGGATGGATGGATGGATGGATGGATGGATGGATGGATGAATGGATGTGTGTATGGATGGATGGATCATCTCACTATTAAAACAGCAGAATTCAATGAAAAGTTCCCACCTTGACCAAAAAAAAAAAAAAAAAAAAAAAAAAAAAATGTCTTAAACAAGTACAGTTTAACCCAGAGGAACAGACTCAGAGTTACACTTAAAAGATCTCAGCAGATTCAGCAGGTCATGCAGGTATTTCATATTCAGACATAATGCTCGCAGATTTTTGCATATTGTATATCAGGACAGAAATTTTGCAAACAAGCAATTTGTCTGTCCACACCAAACACAAAACACTCCACAATCACAGACAATCAGAAGATACTTAATGTTACATTTGAAATAAAATGATTTTATTTACATCATTATTTGTTATATTATATCATATATTAATATAATATAGTCTGTGATATTTCTGGTCTCTGAACTTCTACTTGAAATCTTGCTTTTAAGTATATTTATGCAGAATTAAGACTGATATACCTGTAGATTAAGATATCTTAAACAGCTCAAAGTCAATGTTTTCAAACACTGTTTAGTTTCCAGCAGTCTGGTTTTGAGCAGTGTTTAGAGATCTGAGGTGACATTCAACACTTCTCAACACTTCTTCTGACACGACGCCGGTCACTTCCAGCACACACACTTGTAAGTGCATCAGTCAGGAGTTTTTCCTTGTTTTTATCAGATGGAAGAGATCAATCTTTGTCAAGATTCCCCTCAGTCCTGCACTAATCACAGCCGCTCTGTAAACATTACACACGTCCAGCTCGCCGACACACAAACTCATTCAGCGCTCAAGACGAAGAGTGTGTGTCCTCAACATCAATTGATCAAACTGTCCTCTACTTCAGTGACCCGAGTTTAAAGGGACAGTCAGTTCTGTCATCATTTACTCAAACTCATGCATGACTAACTTTCTTCTGCAACATTTATAATCAACAAGACATGGCATCAGGTTTCAAAAACAACAAATAAGCACCATAACTATCATTATAGTAGTCCATTCAACTTGCGCACTCGATTTCAAGTCAAACAAATTACATCCACTCTGACATCAATGGTATTAAACCTGGTAACATCACGTTATGCCGGGTTCTGTTACGATAGTCACTGTGTCAGATTATGCGATTTTGACTCTTGTCATGTCGTGGACGAGAAATGTCAGACTACACGTTGATTCCCAACCAATCATTGCTTGCCGTCTTTAATAATGTGAGTGATTTCATCAAAAAGGCAGAACCATGTCTCTGTGATTGTCTATCCAAATTTTCTCTATAGCGAAGGAGAATATAATGAATGATTTGCTATCGTAAAGCCAATTTCAGGACTCATGGGGTTGCTTGTCATAGCTCCACACACCTTTCCTCCATTGCATAATTCCACCTAGCAGCACCAATACCATCATCTCTCTTTCGCTTCACAATGTTTGAAAGCTGTGTACAGAAGAGCTTCTGTGCTCCTATTGGTCAACGTCACAGATGGCATCGGTTGTCATCCACTATGGCTGTGTCCAAAATCACCCCCTATACCCTTAAAGAGGGGACAGCCATTTGTACTGGTGTCTGAAACCATAGTGGACGTTTTCGAGTGCACTCATTCAATCCCACAATGCACCGCAATAATGAGTGTACAACCAATGTACACTCAACAGCTAGATAATACCCATAATGCACTGTGAGAGTCGTGTGCCAAATGAATTCCCATGTCTGATCAGAAGATGGCGCCCACAGCTGAATCATCCATCCATTTTCCAAACCGCTGGTCCAATGTGGGTACAGCGTAATATCAAACAGGTATAAATTCATTTTTAATCAAGTATTAAGTTGTTTAATTAATGTTTATACACATTTTCCATGACAGAGTTCAAGATAAACCTTTTCATCTTACTACTGGAGCTGCCAGTTTGCATAGTTTCAAAATACTATTAAACAGCAAGCACAAACTATGCAAAAGCGCCCTTCCGGCGCACTCAGTGTCCAAATTCACTCACTCGTTTTCATTCACTCCCTCAAGTGAACTATATTAGTGGACTAATGTAGGGAATAGTGAATGAGGGTCTAGGGGGGCAATTTTGAACATGCACTATACGAGATAAAACAATTGATTCTTGAGTCCTGACGACCAGTATCATTTACGAATCACCATGACACTCCAAAATTGGGCTGATATTGTGTATTCTGAACCGGCATAGTAACATGTTTGTTTATGCACAAGCATGAATGAGATTTCAGTACTTTTGTCCTACAAAGTTTCCGAAGACTTGGAATATAGTGCACACGTTACCAGGCCAATTGAAGTCAAATGTATTTATATTGTTTCAAAGCAGCTTTACAGAAAATCATGATCTTGATGTTTAGATTATCTTAAAATCTTCTTGTATCTTTATATTTCATATTAGAGCTGGGCGATATTATAGTTACATTTTGCAATGATACTAGCAATCAGGCAGTTGAGATTTGCTATATAGTATATTTCGCTTTACGTGAGTATAATGTATGTACGTGGATAAAGTTGGACATACTGGGCGATAATATAGGAAAATAGAAAAAACACTGAGTGCAAATAGCGTGCCTTGTTGGCAAATGCTATTTACACTAGCTCCGCTCACCAATGTCTGGTTGGGCCACTCAAGTTTTTAAAAAAAATTGTGCAAAATTCAATGTCTTCAGTGGTGCAGTGGTAGTGAGTAAGGCTCGCAGACCTGGCTTTTAACGCGATCGACACGGGTTCGAATCCACCTTTTGCCGAGCTCGCATTTATTTTCAATAAAAATGAAAATAATGTTCTAAAAGTGGAAATAAACTGTGAACGAGTGTTTAATAATATTAAAAGTGTTTAGTGGGTAGGGTTAGGGGAAGGTGTAGGGAGGGTTTTTATTCTTCCAATAAGGCAGAATCCATTTAATCATTTTAATAAATATAATCATTTACACTCTATGATATTATTGCATCCTGTTAATGTACAAAAATACTGAGGTGCAAATAGTATCTGCCAATATAAAGTATAGATAGCATCTAATTACTATTCTTATTGCAAAGAACTGATACTTTTACATGGTGTAAATAGCATATCGCTAAGAAAATATGCAATTTTCACTTAGTGTAAATAGCTGCTGCCAAATTTTTCAGCAAAATAAAAATCTGCATTGCCCTTACGCAAATATACTGTATGTATGAAAAAAGTTGGATTTAATATATATCCGATTTTATTTATAGACATGTGTGATATTATAGTTTACATTTTTTGATGATATATATATATATATATATATATTTATTTCTTTATGCGAGTGTACATGGGTGAAGTAGGTTGTACTGTATATCCATCTTCTAATACATCGCATTCATTATGCTTTCATTGCATGGAAAACAGCCGTGTTTCTTTTGAACTTTTGTGTTTTTACGCAGAAGGAAGGAAGGTCAGTCAGGTTTGGAACGACATGTTTTAACACCCATTCGCCTCAGAAGCTGACCTCTCACGACCCAAATCCTTCGTTTTGTTCTCTCCATCTGCCTTTCCTTTGTTTGTTTGTTTGCTTTAAATTTTGCTTTATCTTCTATCTGGATGGAAAACCTGCCTCCTCCAACCCAGCGCAGTAATGAACGCGCCACTGCCCGGGAGACGAACACACCGCTCTCTCTCTTCCTCTGATAAATGTTTCTTCTCCACAGGCAGGATGTGTGTTTGTTTACTGCAGAGATTCGCTCGGGCTGAAGACGAGCAAGGTTAATTAAATTCATGAGACACCTCAGACTCACAGAGATATCGATCAAAAATGGAAGAATATCAGCTTATCTCTATCCAGCCAGTTAGCAGAAGAAAACTCGCTGAGATGGTTCCAGTATACACTCCAATTTATGAACACACACAGAGAGTTTTGACCTCAGGCCTGTAGATTCTCCAATAAGAATCCCAGAGAACACAAACTCTTCAAAACCAGCCTGTAGATGAATATCAGGCTCTGAGCTGGATCGAATCTGTCCTACAGACGTGACTGCATGTGTACAGATGTTAGACGACACGCTACACACTGATCTTGTGACAGCGTAATGAGAGACATGGAGACAATCCTGAAAGAATTAACTATGGAAATTCTCCCCTTAAATTACTATAAACAAACATGATTTACAATACCAATTATTTCATCACTCTTAGAAAACAGTTTCTATATATAAATATAACTTTTTGTCTTTTGTCAAATCAACTTGGATTCATTGATGTTGTTCAGATAACATAATATTTAGAGTTTCTGTTGACTAAACTAATCTCTTTCTTTGTATCAACTCAAACTTTGTTTCAATGAACTCAACATTTTAAGGCAGTCAGGTTAAGTTTTAAGTTAAACCAACAAATAATTTTTTACAGTGTACATAACACCTAAAAATATAAATATATCTATGTAAAAAATAGATATATAAACAATATTATAAATGTGCACTATTTGTTAAAAAAAAAAACTAGTATTATAAATACATAACACTTTGTTAAAAACACATTAAAAACTAATATAAATAGTTTACATGCTATAAATTAAAAATAAATTAAGATATCAGAACATTATAATATATATATACACACAGCTAAAAAAAATAAACACTAAAAAAGATTAAGATTAAAATTGTAAATTAAGAAATCACAACATTATAATATACAAATAAATGTAAAAAAAAATATAAATTGGCATTATGAATCTATACTACTAAAAATTATAAATATGCACTACTTTGTCAAAAAACACACATATAATAATATAAATATATAAAATATAATAAACATAAATTTATAATACTGGTTTATAACACTTTATTAATAAAAACACATTAAAAAGTAATATAAATAGTTTGTATGCTAAAAATAAATTAAGATATCACAACATTATAATATACAAATAACTATAAAATATATAAATCAGTAATATTATAAATATATACTGCTAAAAAAATTAAACAAACACTAAAAAATTAAGATTAAAATAGTTTGTATACTACAAGTAAATTAAGACATCACAACATTATAATAAAAATAAATAAAAAAAAGTTAAAAGGCACTAAAAAGTAATGCTATACTGTAAGTAAATTTAGGGATGACAACATTATGAAAGATGGATAAATATATATTTTTTTTAAATATGTTATAGAAAAGTATACTGTTTAAAACAAACAAACAAATGAATAAATAAATAAATAATGGACCCCTGGGATGCTGGTTAGATAAGAAAAACTTTTTCAGAGCCCAGATTACTGCTTGATAATGTAAAGGTTAAAACATTTTCATTAAGTGTGACATTCATAACATTGTGATGCTGAAGAGTTTGTCTGTAATACGATGCTTATTTTAGGCCCGACTGTATGTTAATGTTCATCTTTAGATGGATTATTAAAACATCACCCTGTAGTATTGGGCTACTCGCTCACTTGTAAATAAGAGCGGGTTGATGGGCCTTGAACGCTCCACAAACTCTGACTTCTCTCTCAGATCGCAGCACAGATGCAGTAATTATCACCAGTGTTAACCTACGTCAGCCCTCGCCGCCGAGATATGAGCACTTTGCCAAGCGTTTGGACCCCTTGCACTTAAGAAAACAACATTAGATCTTCTTTTAGCCCCTGGATCCCCCCGACGAGACTTTGGAGAGTTTGAACTCTGTGAGGGCGGCGCAGATGTCACACGCTGGTTAATAGAATCAGCTCTGAGAGCCGCTGGAAGTCATGATTGAATGAATTCTCCCCCCAAGAGACGCTTTTCTGCGGCAGGAGGAGTTTCCTGACGGATCAGAGCATTTCTATTCCGCACTCGGGATGCTCGCAACCCACCGGGTTTGGAAGGATGACTCCGGGGATTTGAGCATTATGGACGGAGTGATGAAAAGGTGGATTACTGCCGTTTGTGGTGTGTTAAGGGTGAATTCCCTGCAGCCTCTCTCTAGCCTGTGTGACACGCTCTCTAAACAAAACATTCAACCGTTTCTGACAGAAGTTATTTTTGATATTACAAACATGACAATAATCCTCTGATTGCTAATAATTCATCCCTTGTTTTTAATTAAATAAGGTGTGTGTATCTGTAGGCCAGAGATATACTGTGTGTGTGTGTGTGTGTTTAGGTGTGTGTGTATGTGTGTGTGTGTGTGTGTGTGAGTGTGACTTTTTGTGTGTGTGAGTGTGAGTTTTTGTGTGTTTGTGATTGTGTGTGTCTGTGACTTTTTGTGTATGAGTCTGAGTTTGTGTGTGTGTGTGTTTGTGAGTGTGTGTGTGTCTGAGTGTGAGTTTTTGTGTGTGTATTGTGTGTGTATGTGAGTGTTTGTGTGTGGGAGTTTTTGTGTGTGTTGTGTGTCTGCGTGTGTATTGTGTGTCCGTCTCTGTGTGTGTGTGTGCGCGTTTATGTGTGTCTCCATTTGTGTGTGTGTGTGTGTGTGTGTGTGTTTATGTGTGTCCATTTGTGTGTGTGTGTTTGTGAGTGTGTGTGTCTGAGTGTGAGTTTTTGTGTGTATTGTGTGTGTACGTGAGTGTTTGTGTGTGTGAGTTTTTGTGTGTGTTTGTGATTGTGTGTGTCTGTGAGTTTGTGTGTGTGCTCTTGTGTGCATCTGTGTGTGTGTGTTTGTGATTGTGTGTGTCTGAGTGTGAGTTTGTGTGTGTGTGTGTGTGTGTGTGTGTGTCTGAGTGTGAGTTTGTGTGTGTGTGTGTGTGTGTTGTGTGTGTATGTCAGTGATTGTGTGTGGGAGTTTTCGTGTGTGTTGTGTGTCTGCGTGTGTATTGTGTGTCCGTCTCTGTGTGTGTGTGCGTTTATGTGTGTGTCCATGTGTGTCTTTGTGTGTGTGTTTATGTGTGTCCATTTGTGTGTGTGTGTGTCTTTGTGTGTGTGTGTGTGTGTGTCTGAGTGAGTTTTTGTGTGTATTGTGTGTATGTGAGTGTTTGTGCGTGTGAGTTTTTGTGTGTGTTTGTGTTGTGTGTGTATGTCAGTGATTGTGTGTGGGAGTTTTCGTGTGTGTTGTGTGTCTGCGTGTGTATTGTGTGTCCGTCTCTGTGTGTGTGTGTGTGCGCGCGTTTATGTGTGTGTCCATTTGTGTGTGTGTGTGTCTATGTGTGTCTTTGTGTGTGTGTGTGTGTTTATGTGTGTCCATTTGTGTGTGTGTGTGTGTCTTTGTGTGTGTGTGTGTGTGTTTGTGAGTGTGTGTGTCTGAGTGTGAGTTTTTGTGTGTATTGTGTGTGTATGTGAGTGTTTGTGTGTGTGAGTTTTTGTGTGTGTTTGTGATTGTGTGTGTCTGTGAGTTTGTGTGTGTGCTCTTGTGTGCATCTGTGTGTGTGTGTGTGTGTGTGTGTGTGTCTGAGTGTGAGTTTGTGTGTGTGTGTGTGTGTGTTGTGTGTGTATGTCAGTGATTGTGTGTGGGAGTTTTCGTGTGTGTTGTGTGTCTGCGTGTGTATTGTGTGTCTGTCTGTGTGTGTGTGTGTGTGTGTATGTGTGTGTCCATTTGTGTGTGTGTGTGTGTGTGTGTCTTTCTGTGTGTGTGTGTGTTTGTGTGTGTGTTATTACTTAGTTTGAGGACAATTTTGTCTCCAAAAGTGAGCTAATTCTAACAAAACCTCTCTGCTAAAAGACATCTGAAGTCATTTTCAACTGGGAAAACAGTTCATAAATACAATGATTAATAAATAAATTACATTAATGTTGTTATAATTATTATGGAATTATTATAATATACCACTAAATAAATGTAACAATATAATATGACTTATAATATAACAATGAAAGAATTTGTTTCCTCATTATTCTAAAATGCTTTCTTTTAGGAGGTAGAATTTGGTTTAGTCTAATGTTTGCAATTAGCTTTATATAAAACCAGCTGAATTCAATGATAAATCCTGATTCAAATGTGTGTGTGAGTAAATGGAAACTGCAGGGTTTACAGGGTTTACAGGGTTTGTCTTTGGGTCAGACAGAGTTTCTGTGACTTATACAAGACAGACAGAAAGAGAGCAAAGCACTGAGACAGACAGACAGACAGATGTTGGCCTTCAGTGTTTGATAACTGCAGCACACAGATGCCTGAAGGAATGATTTCGGTGTTCAGAGCACAGAAAGACACCTGTCTGCCTGAAACGCCACAGTCTCGGTCTCAGATGGCCTGCCCGCGAACCACAACAACAAGCTCACGCTGACTGATGCATACTGCACACAAAGTTGGCAGACACTTGAAAAATGGAAACTGAACCTGACTGCCTGGCTTTATGCATCATCAGGATGCTCAGGTTTATATCAGTCCACCTGGAAAACAGGAAAGCCAGACTCTGCAAGCTCAAGACGGACACAACCACACTCCTGAGAGAGAACTAGTCACATGATTGAAACTTTGTGAGATTCATTGCTTCAAACCTTTGACAGATATTCATTAAAGGGGACCTATAATGCCTCTTTCACAAGATGTAATATAAGTCTCTGGTGTCCCCAGAATGTGTCTGTGAAGTTTCAGCTCAAAATACCCCACAGATCATTTATTATAGCTTGTCAAATTTGGGTGTGAGCAAAAACACACTGTTTTTGTGTGTGTCCCTTTAAATGCAAATGAGCTGCTGCTCCAGAAGAGGGCGGAGCTTTAACAGCTCGCGCTTCGGTCGCTCAACAACAACAAAGCTGGAGAATCTCACGCAGACAAAATGATCATGTTCAGCCTTACATTGTTCAAACCGGAGTCGACACTGATGGAGAGACTCAGGAAGAAGTTACTTTTAGATGTTTCTGAATGGTTAGTAGATAAATTTATGTAGTTGCTGTGGAGTTGATTCAACTCATCGACTAGCATGTGCCGTCATGTTAATCTTTTGTGCAAATCCAGCGTTGAATTGATCCTCGTTTGTGAAGCAGTCCGGCGTAAAATGACGGCAACAACACTCTACTACAACAACTCTTCCTCTTCTCTAAAGCAGCCCAACATGGCCTCACCCCCTTTGTTGTGTGTTCTCGGGGGCGGGGTTTATCTAAATTTTAGAGTTAGTGATGTCACCAACCCAGGAAGAAGCTTGTTGTAGTCCCTACCAGCCGTTTGTTGTAGTCCTTAAAAAGCGATTTCTGTAAAAGAACTTTGAGCGTCGTAACTTTGCAGATGTTGTTTATGCTCAAACAGCAACATTACACACTAACTAAAGTTAAAAAAGTGAAATCATAATCAAGGACTCCTTTAGGAAATGTACAGTAGTCGCAAGTAAACTAGAAATCAATGAGCAAAATTTTACAGAATATTATGGACAGACACTGTCCAGTCTGTACACTTTTTCTCTGTTGTGCCGTTATGCCATTATTACTCTCACTAAACGACACTTAAAAGTCAATTCACCTTTATATTTATTTCTATTTTTGCCTCATCCTTTGTGTCACAGAGTAAATGCGCATTCCACGTTTTTACCCATCATGCCTAGGGGTGCACAGCTGCCGAATCAGGAAGTGGCTCAGCAGTGGCATGTAACATTACACCCACAGCTCGACTATCCCATCATCCTCTGCTCTGTCAGACAGCTTTCCTTTGCCCTGAACCTGCCTGGAGTGAGAAAACAAACCTCCAGGAGAGCATGCTGGGAACAAACAGAAAGACAGAACCAACGAGATTCACTTAACCCTCATGTTTTCACAGAGGAAAGAGAAAGTGCAAATGAGATCGCTTTAATATCTCAATTCCTTCTCCAGCAATGAGCAAATGGAGACTCCAGCAGCTCAGATGATTCTCCTGAGAAAAACAGATCTCAATGATTCACTCAAGATCTCAATATGAACTCAAACGTGTCTCATCTAATCATCTGAGATTCTCTGTATACTTTCATTTTATAGCTCTATTCTCTTACTGTGTGCCAATATTTGACTTTTTTTAAGTTCTCCTAAGAAATATTAAGATAAATATCTCAGGCAAAGTTCATACTGTGCTTTAATAAAAATAAGTCTCAAGAGCTATATAGGAGAAACCGAATAAAAATAATAGAAAAAGTACTGAGAATCCCCTTGTGCTCTGTAACAGGGTTATTAGTTTGTTCAGTTATCTGGAAGAGTTACACTGTTTGGAGTTTCACTCACATTATAGTAACATTGCCGTAATGACAAAGAATAATTTAATACATCTGCATTTAAAAGACGCGGAGTGAGAATCATGTTTTATTCATGTGTCAGTGGCGCTCTACTGACCCGCAGGTCTGCAGCGCTGCCGGTTATTTTAGGAGACTGTTTAATGTGGACAGGTGTCTCTCACTCACCTGCAGGGTGAATTGGAAAGCAGGTGATGCAACAGTGAGACATAATGTCATGTACTGTACTAACTCTTGTGCTAACTTTGAGCCACCTCGCGGTCTACAACACAAACGGAGATAGAGATGAAATAGAAAAGCAACGACAAAGTAACAGGAACAATAACAACTGTTACAACAGCAACAAAGCAGGGAAGAGTTTGACTTTAGGCAGCTCATGTGATTCACCAGCTGAGGAAAACTGAAAGATGAGTTTCCCAAACACTTGTACAGTGGTTTACAGTTTTTTTCAACTGCTTACACAAAATCCTTACTTTTCACACAATTTCTGAAACCTGACACTCAAACACCAGAACCACACACCAAATCTGCAAAACCATACACTATTTCTCAGCCTTCGACTCAATTTTCAATTTCATAAAATACGAAGGCCATGTTTCTAGCATCTGTAAAACCGCATTCTTCCATCTTAAAAATATTTCTAAACTACGACATATGCTCTCAATGAAAAATGCAGAACAGTTAGTTCATGCGTTCATGACCTCAAGGCTAGATTACTGTAACACTTTACTGGGTGGTTGTTCTGCTCGCCTGATAAATAAACTACAAAACACAGCAGCTAGAGTTCTTACTAGAACTAGGAAGTATGACCATATTAGCCCAGTTCTGTCAACACTGCATTGGCTTCCTGTTAAACATCGTATAGATTTTAAAATCTTGCTAATTACTTACAAAGCACTAAATGGTTTAGCTCCCCAGTACCTGAGCGAGCTCTTAATGCATTATAGTCCTTCACATCTATTGCGATCTCAAAATTCAGGCCAGCTGATAATACCTACAATATCAAAATCAACCGCAGGCGGTAGATCCTTCTCTTATCTGGCACCTAAACTCTGGAACAATCTTCCTAGCATTGTTCGGGAAGCAGACACACTCTGTCAGTTTAAATCTAGACTAAAAGTGCATCTCTTTAACCTGGCATACACATAACACATTACCAATTTATATTTTCAAATCCGTTAAAGCTGCATAAATTAGGTCAGCCGGAACCGGGAACACTTCCTATAACACCAGATGTACTCGTTACATCAGAAGAAGAATGGCATCTACGCTAATATTAGTCTTTCTGGTTATCCCGAGGTTTACCGTAGTCAACCGGATCCGGGCCGTATCCAGGTGAGATCGAGGACCTGCGCCTTGACACGACCACAACGCAGCCCTGAAGTATCAGCAGAGATTGAGTCAACTAGATCACCCACTGTGAGGGCCTCATCGACACGACAGCCAGTGGCACAGCTCCTCAATAAACCGTCCATACCGGCGTGATGAATATGATCCTCAACTGGATGGAACTGGAATAAATACTTTGAATGTTGCGATCCTATCGGGCTTATGATAGCTGCCTGAATCGTAACAAAGCACTGTTCGCCAGAGGAGAACTGGCCCCCCGACTAAGCCTGGTTTCTCCCAAGGTTTTTTTCTCCATTTTAACACTTATTTGCCACCTGATGTCACCTGTTGGAGTTTGGGTTCCTTGCCGCTGTCGCCTTTGGCTTGCTTAGTTGGGGACACTTGACATTTGATATTCAACAGTGCTTTGATCTGCCTGCATTCTTTAAGAGCTGCTGTGCAGCCAAAATTATATACCAGTTATCACTGTAAAGCTGCTTTGACACAATCTGCATTGTAAAAAGCGCTATATAAATAAAGGTGACTTGACTTGACTTTTTGCAAAACACAACACACAATTCTTTATGTAACACAAAAATCTAACAGGAAGTATCTTGATTTCCTTTTTCTAACACAACCATTGTTTCTGTCCAACTACACATGGTTGATGTATTTATTTTCTTTCGTACTGTAATACTGTATTCACAACCACAAATGCTTACAGTAAAAAAATAAATAGTTTGGTTTCAATCTTGCTTTCGTGTTAACCGTGAATTTTTCAACATCTCTCTGCCAATTACTTTCAATCTTGTACAGAAATGTACACAGGAGCTCATGAAAGAAGAGCTTTAGGTTTTGAATAACTGTGTATATATGATATATCCAAAAATAAAATATTATGGCAAAGGTGTTTGCAATGTAAGACAAATGTTTGCTTTGAGATGTGTTTGTGATATTTTGAATGCAGTGCTTCATTTTGCAAGAGATGTGAGGCATTTTGCATTTTGTGTGTGCAATTCTTGGATTTGTGTGTAAAGTTTTGAAAAAAAAGAGGCAAAGTTTTGAAAATGTGTGTAAGCAGTTGAAAAAAACTGCAAATAATAAAGCAAAAATAAATGACATTTTTGAAAGACACTTACAATTTGCTGAAGTATACAAAAAAATGACTGACCAACAAAAATTTTCAGACAGATATAATGACAGACAGAATGATAGAACGACAGACAGACAGAACAACGACAGACAGAACGATAGATAGACTGAATGATAGAATGACAGAACAACAGACAAAATGATAGACAGAACGACAGACAGAATGACAGACAGAATGATAGACAGAACGACAGACAGACAGAACAGAAGAACGACAAACGGAATGATAGACAGAACTACAGACAGACAGAAAGACTGAATGATAGAAAGACAGACAGAATGATAGAACAACAGACAGACTGATAGACAGATAGACAGATTAAATGATAGACAGAACAACAGAGAACGACAGACAGACAGACTGAATGATAGAATGACAGAATGACAGACAGAATGATAGAACGATAGAACGACAGACAAAATGATACAATGACAGATAGAACAATAGATAGGCAGACAGAATGACAGAACTACAGACAAAATAATAGACAGAACGACAGACAGACAAACAGAACGGCAGACAGAATGAAAGACAGAATGACAGACAGAATGATAGAATGACAGACAGAACGATAGACAGAACAACAGACAGACAGAACGACAAAACGAATGAATGATAGAAAGACAGACAGAATGATAGAACAACAGACAGATTGATAGACAGATAGACAGACAGAATGATAGACAGAACAACAGAGAACGACAGACAGACTGAATGATAGAATGACAGAACGACAGACAAAATGATACAATGACAGACAGAACAATAGATAGGCAGACAGAATGATAGAACTACAGACAAAATAATAGAACGACAGACAGACAAACAGAACGATAGACAGAATGATAGAACGATAGAATGACAGACTGAATTATAGAACGACAGACAGAATGACTGAATGATAGAACAACAGACAGATTGATAGACAGATAGACAGACTGAATGATAGACAGAACAACAGAGAACGACAGACAGACAGAACGGAAGAACGACAGACAGAATGATAGAACTACAGACAGACAGAATGACTGAATGATAGAACAACAGACAGATTGATAGACAGATAGACAGACTGAATGATAGACAGAACAACAGAGAACGACAGACAGACAGACAGAACAACAGATAGACATATAGATAGAATGATAGAATGACAGAATGACAGATAGACAGACTGAATGATAGAATGACAGAATGACAGAGAGAATGATAGAACGATAGAATGACGGACAAAATGATACAATGACAGATAGAACAATAGATAGGCAGACAGAATGATAGAACTACAGACAAAATAATAGACAGAACGACAGACAGACAAACAGAACGACAGACAGAACGATAGAACGACAAACAGAACAAAAGACAGAACGACAGACAGAACGATAGACAGAACAACAGACAGATAGAACGGAAGAACGACAGACGGAATGATAGAACTACAGACAGACAGAACGACAAAACGAATGAATGATAGAAAGACAGACAGAATGATAGAACAACAGACAGATTGATAGACAGATAGACAGACAGAATGATAGACAGAACAACAGAGAACGACAGACAGACTGAATGATAGAATGACAGAACGACAGACAGAATGATACAATGACAGACAGAACAATAGATAGGCAGACAGAATGATAGAACTACAGACAAAATAATAGAACGACAGACAGACAAACAGAACGATAGACAGAATGATAGAACGACAAACAGAACAACAGACAGAACGATAGAATGACAGACAGAACGACAGACAGAACGATAGAACAACAGACAGAACGACAGACAGAATGACAGACAGAACGATAGAACAACAGACTGAATTATAGAACGATAGAACAACAGACTGAATTATAGAACGACAGCCAGAACGATAGACAGAACGACAGACAGACAGAACGGAAGAACGACAGACGGAATGATAGAACTACAGACAGACAGAATGACTGAATGATAGAAAGACAGACAGAATGATAGAACAACAGACAGATTGATAGACAGACTGAATGATACAGAACAACAGAGAACGACAGACAGACAGAATGATAGACAGAACGACAGAACGACAGACAGACAGAATGATAGACAGAACAACAGACAGACAGAATGATAGACAGAACAACAGACAGAATGACAGAACGACAGACAAAATGATAGAACGACAGATAGAATAATATATAGACAGACAGAATGATAGAACAACAGACAGAATGATAGACAGAACGACAGACAGACAGACTGAATGATAGAATGACAGAATGACAGACAGAATGATAGAACGATAGAACGACAGACAAAATGATACAATGACAGACAGAACAATAGATAGGCAGACAGAATGATAGAACTACAGACAAAATAATAGACAGACAAACAGAACGACAGACAGAACGATAGAACAACAAACAGAACAACAGACAGAATGATAGAACGACAAACAGAACGATAGACAGAACGACAGACAGACAGAACGGAAGAACGACAGACGGAATGATAGACAGAACTACAGACAGACAGAACGACAAAACGAATGAATGATAGAAAGACAGACAGAATGATAGAACAACAGACAGATTGATAGACAGATAGACAGAACAACAGATAGACAGACAGACTGAATGATAGAATGACAGAACGACAGACAGAACGATAGAACGACAGACAAAATGATACAATGACAGACAGAAAAATAGATAGGCAGACAGAATGATAGAACTACAGACAAAATAATAGACAGAACGACAGACAAACAGAACGACAGACAGAATGATAGAACGACAAACAGAACAACAGACAGAACGATAGAATGACAGACAGAACGACAGACAGAACGATAGAACAACAGACAGAACGACAGACAGAATGACAGACAGAACGATAGAACAACAGACTGAATTATAGAACGACAGACAGAATGATAGACAGAACGACAGACAGACAGAACGGAAGAACGACAGATGGAATGATAGACAGAACTACAGACAGACAGAACGACTGAATGATAGAAAGACAGACAGAATGATAGACAGACAGAATGACAGACAGAACGATAGAACAACAGACTGAATTATAGAACGACAGACAGAATGATAGACAGAACGACAGACAGACAGAACGGAAGAACGACAGACGGAATGATAGAACTACAGACAGAGAGAACGACTGAATGATAGAAAGACAGACAGAATGATAGAACAACAGACAGATTGATAGACAGATAGACAGACTGAATGATACAGAACAACAGAGAACGACAGACAGACAGAATGATAGACAGAACGACAGACAGAACGATAGAATGACAGACAGAACGACAGACAGAACGACAGACAGAATGACAGACAGAACGATAGAACAACAGACTGAATTATAGAACGACAGACAGAATGACAGACAGAACGACAGACAGAACAACAGACAGAACGATAGAACAACAGACAGAACGACAGACAGAATGACAGACAGAACGATAGAACAACAGACTGAATTATAGAACGACAGATAGAATAATATATAGACAGAATGATAGACAGAACAACACAGAACGACAGACAGACAGACTGAATGATAGAATGACAGAATGACAGACAGAATGATAGAACGACAGAACGACAGACAAAATGATACAATGACAGATAGAACAATAGATAGGCAGACAGAATGATAGAACGACAGACAGACAAACAGAACGACAGACAGAATGATAGAACGACAAACAGAACGATAGACAGAACGACAGACAGACAGAACGGAAGAACGACAGACGGAATGATAGACAGAACTACAGACAGACAGAACGACAAAACGAATGAATGATAGAAAGACAGACAGAATGATAGAACTACAGACAAAATAATAGACAGAACGACAGACAGACAAACAGAACGACAGACAGAATGATAGAACGACAGACAGAACGATAGACAGAACGACAGACAGACAGAACGGAAGAACGACAGACTGAATGATAGAACGATAGAACGACAGACAGAATGATAGAATGATAGAACGACAGACAAAATGATAGAACTACAGACAAAATAATAGACAGAACGACAGACAGACAAACAGAATGACAGACAGAACGATAGAACGACAAACAGAACAACAGACAGAACGATAGAACAACAGACTGAATTATAGAACGACAGACGGAATGATAGACAGAACTACAGACAGAACAAATGATAGAAAGACAGACAGAATGATAGACAGAACAACAGATAGACAGACAGAATGATAGACAGAACAACAGATAGACAGACAGACTGAATGATAGAACGATAGAACGACAGACAAAATGATACAATGACAGACAGAAAAATAGATAGGCAGACAGAATGATAGAACTACAGACAAAATAATAGACAGAACGACAGACAAACAGAACGACAGACAGAACGATAGAATGACAGACAGAACGACAGACAGAACGACAGACAGAATGACAGACAGAACGATAGAACAACAGACTGAATTATAGAACGACAGACAGAATGATAGACAGAACGACAGACAGATGGAATGATAGACAGAACTACAGACAGACAGAACGACAGAACGACTGAATGATAGACAGACAGACAGAACGATAGAACAACAGACTGAATTATAGAACGACAGACAGAATGATAGACAGAACGACAGAACGGAAGAACGACAGACGGAATGATAGAACTACAGACAGAGAGAACGACTGAATGATAGAAAGACAGACAGAATGATAGAACAACAGACAGAATGATAGACAGAACAACAGACAAAATGATAGAACAACAGATAGAACAATAGTTAGACAGACAGAATGATAGAACAACAGACAGAATGATAGACAGAACAACAGACAGAACGACAGACAGACAGATAGAATGATAGACAGAACGACAGACAAAATGATAAAACGACAGACAGAACAACAGACAGAACGATAGAACGACAGACAGAATGACAGAACGATAGAAAGACAGATAGAATGAAAGACAGAACGACAGACAGAATGATAGAACGACAGACAGAACAACAGACAGACAGATAACAGTTATTATAGTTTAAGATTTAAACCAACATCATGTTTCACGCTCCATGAAAGTGTGCGACAAGACTAACACATTTTACAGCTGAAAACTTTTTTTTTTTTTTGATCATGTCTTCTCTCTCATAGGGCACCAAGTGACCCACGACTGCCACTGGTGCCGCCTCAGAAAAATGGTGCATGCCGACCCCTGACTTGGGGTTGAAATCCATAACCCTTGATATGAGTCATAACTACAGTCACGCTTGCCTGAACACACTCCACTGACAATACTTCTGTCTTTCCACAGCGAGACAGACTGAGAGTGACAGACAGGTTTCTCGTGTGTTCCAGAGAACACGGGTTTGTTTTGTTTACCACTAAAAGTTTGTTGAGGAGGAAAATGAGTCACTCCTCGCTTCACTGTACCTTCAAACGCTCAAAACTCTCAACCGCCTGAAAGCTAGCTGTGAATCTACAGCTCCCCAAACGCCTTGCCCTCCAAACAACCCGTCTCTGATGCACAGATCATTATTAATGATGCAGAGAGCGAGAGAGACGACAGGTAAGACGAATTAATAAACACAAATATATGGTGGGAAATAATTACGCCTTCAGAAAAGTAACAGGGCCAACAGTTTTACTGTTTACTACTAGCTCATGGTCATGACACTCTGTGTTAATTTGGAAGAGAATTGAACAGATTTGTTTCAATGTTTTATGGTCACAAGAAGTTCTTTCTTTGTAAACATTAACAATAAACCATTCGTAACACTTCAGTATAAGGAACACGTATTCACAATTAACTACAACTTTTGCCTCAACTTCTAATTAACTGCTTAAGTGTAGGTATACGGTAGGATTAAGAATGTAGAATAAGGTCATGCAGAAAAAGGCATTAATATCTGCTTTATAAGAACTAATAAACAACCAATATACTAGTAATATGCATGCTAATAAGCAATTAGTTAAAAGTGAGAATTGAACCCTAAAATAAAGTGTTACCAACCATTATTCTACAGCATTTATTAATCTTAGTGTTAATTTCAACATGTGGGAGTCGCACTTGTGTTGTTGTTGTTGTTGTTTTCAGTAAAATCAATGTAATATATTTTTGGTCAATAATATTTTTATTTTTTATTTTGTATTTTGAGAGAATTTCATGGTACTAATTATATTATATATTTATGCAATAATTTTGATCATTTTTTTCCCATTGAAAATAATACAAAAAACTATTTTTTTCAATTAAATTTTAAAATAAAGACAATGCCTTTAAAAATCCAATTTTTGAAGACAGATTAGTGCCATCTGGTGGAAGTAAAAATAAATAAATAAATAAATAAAAACGTATGTAATGCTATGGTGTAACCACTAGATTCCTATATAATTTTATTTAAAAATGCTTATAAATTCTCTAGTTGTTTTTAGACATAAATATTTATTTTTATTAAGTTGTGGATTTGGATATATATTTGGCAGCGGCTATTTGCACTAAGTAAAAAAAAGCACATTTTCTTAGCGATATGCTATTTACACTAGGTGAAAATAGCGTTAGATTCTATTTACACCATGTAAAAGTATCAGTTCTTTGCAATAAAAGTAAATAGTAATTAGATGCTATCTATACTTTATATTGGCAGATACTATTTGCACCTCAGTATTTTTGTACATTAACAGGATGCAATAATATCATAGAGTGTAAATGATTATATTTATTAAAATGATTAAATGGATGCTGCCTTATTGGGAGAATAAAAACCCTGCCTACACCTTCCCCTAACCCTACTAAATAAACACTTTTAATATTATTAAACACTCATTCGCAGTTTATTTCCATTTTTAGAACGTTATTTACATTTTTACTGAAAATAAATGCGAGCTTAGCAAAAGGCGGGTTCGAACCCGCGTCGATCGCGTTAAAAGCCAGAACTCCGATCCCTGCTGTGCCACTGAAGACGTTGAATTCTGTGCGTCTTTTTTAAAACTTGAGTGGGCCAACCAAACATTGGTGGGCGGAGCTAGTGTAAATAGCGTTTGCCAACAAGAGATGCTATTTGCACTTAGTGTAAATAGACACTCCATATATATTTAGACATTCTCAAAGACTACTTTTTGTCAAGGTTTAGAGTTTTTGTTTGTTTGTTTGAAATGTTGATTTGAAGTGTCAGTTTTTGCATTATTTTTTACTAGTCAAACCTGAACAAAGAGAAAGACGTTTTGTTACGCATAACATCAAAATGTAACAAAAATGAACAGGAATGCTTTATCAGAGCGATATATCAACCTGATTTTAACCTCTTATTTGAGTCTTCTGTGTCAATTTTGCCATATTGTTTTGCCACATCAGTTCATTTGTGTGTATAATAGTGTGTTGTGTGTGTCTGTGAGTGTGAGTAAGTGAGTGTTTGAGTGGGTGTCTGTTTTGCATTCTTGATATTTTAGAGTGTCACTCCTTCATTGCTGCACACTTTTTTCTGCGTCATGCATGATTTGTAGATTGTACACACAAAAAAATCCTCTGTATTTTCGTATTTTTGCCTATTTCCCATTCATTTCCTATGGTGGTCATTTTTGACTGCGAACAACATAAATGTGACTATTTTTTTTAATAACCATTTAGCTTTTTTGAATCGTCCATTTTTTTTTTTTTTTTTTTTTCCGAACAACGCCAGGGTTTAATCAAAAGTTAAACATTATTCATGTTAGTTTACAGTGAATAATCATATTACACTAGAATATTGACAAGCTCAAAACATCAGATATAAACTGAATGCCACAAAACTTCCATTTGGATATGTTAATGAGGGACACGGCCATTTTATAGAATGACCCTGGTAATATAAGGTCTTCTGACTCTCATTATTGGTTTCTACTTCTGTCTTTCTCTCTCGCTCTATCAGTCTCCATCGTCCTGCTGTAGTACTGCACTTATTTCCCATGGTGCACATCCCTCAATATTCAATAGCTAGTGTTCTGCCACACGAGGATGAAGCCGTTCTCTTACTTTCCTCTCACATCCTGCCCCGAAGACAGTCCTCTGCGGTAAAAAAAAGGAAACTGTTCGGTTTGCGGACGTGAATGACAGGATAGCTGCGGGGAATCTGTTCGGCCGTCCGCTCCCGTGTACTGATCTGGGATCAGTGTAGCGTATTCTGCCATGATTAATGCTGGAGCTGCTTTTATCCAGACTGTGCTGTGAGAGTTGTCAAAAGTAAAGGTCGCTCTCAGTCAGAGCCATAAACCCCACGAAAAGATAAAATAACAGTTTTACGCTATAATATAAAACATTATCCTAGAGTAAAGGTGAAAAAACACCTTAAATATTCCAAGCCATATTTCAACTCTAAATAATTTCATTATAACAGATGTTTTGGCGGTGGCCATTTTTTGTGGCTCTTAAATGTGTGAAATGGGATCTAGTACTACCAAACTAACTTCTGCTCTTATTCTTCACATGGAAATATGCAATCAAACAAGAATTTAACAGTTGAAATTAGCAAAAGAGACTGAATTGAGCTGGAACAGATAGTTTATCTCTATGCAGGAGTAAAAAGCTGTGGAAAAACTAATAGAAACAAGTAAGCCAGAGAAGAACTGTGTTATAAGTGCCTCAAACAAAACTCTAAATACTTAAACATTTCTAAAAACTGCTGGGTTAAAAACAACCCAAGTTGGTTTGAAAATGGACAAACCCAGCGTTTGGGTTGTTTTGACCAATGTGCTGGGCAGTTTTATTTAACTCAACTATTGTTTAAAAATGACTGTATGGCTGGCTTAAAATGAACCCAAAATAGGTTGGAAATTAAAAATCAGACATAATTATTAGAGGCAACAATAATAATCAAAAGGTTAACATTTATTAATAAGCAACTTAATACATGTTTATCGTTTAATTGTTTATTTATTAAACATATTAATAAATGTTAATTTCCAACATATTTTGGGTTCATTTTAAGCAACCGATACAGTAGTTTTTAAACAATAGTTGAGTTAAATAAAACTACCCAGAAGGTTGGGCAAACATTTAACATTTAAAACAACCCAATTGCTGTGTTTTTTCCATTTTCAACCCAACTTGGGTCGTTTTTAACCCAGCATTTGCAAATCCACTGACTAGTTCTTTCTCAAAAGTGCTTGTTCAACCTGGTACCTTGTAAACTTCATTTCCAGATGGATTGGTGCATCCCGACTCCTAGATCAGATTGGAAATGCCGATTTTTGTGTGTTTAATCTGGCTGAGATGATCTGTAACAAAACAATATGACCTTTATGTATTAAACTAGATGATTTGAGGTTGTTTCATACAAGATATTCATATATAATCAATAATATATACAAATGATAGTTCAAATGGTAATTAAATTGAGACAGAGAGAGAGGCAAAGCAGCGGTGAGCGGTGTTCAAATCAATACTTATGAAAGTGTCTTTCTCATCTGAATGTGTGCAACTTTTGATGCTTGAATGACATTTCAATTCAATTTTCCATTCAAAGACCAATTCCAGACGTGCGCCGCAGGTCATCGGCGTACCAAAGGCAAAGGCTTGCAGACATCTCATCTGTGTCTCATTCATATTTGAGCGCAGTATTCACTGATGTGGAAATGCATATGACCTGTCGGCAGACTTCATCAATACGACAGTCAGAGCAAAACGGACAGAAACTCATCATATCCTTCTTAATGACGCTATTCACTCAGGCTCAAATCAGACGTGCAAAATGGTTTATTCAGAATATCTGCACTGGATCAATCGACTCTATTGAACGTGTCTGTTTGAGGTCTGGCAGCATAAAACTCAAGACTCATTCATGAAGCAAACAAAAGATAAAACAGTACCGATGATTCACAACGTCATTTGTCAGCAGTTTTTGTTTGGTTGACATTTACTAATTCAGGGTTCAACATTAAGCTTGCCTTTCATTGATCAACCACTTGTCCCGAAACACCCAAACAATACAGCTTCAGTATATTAAAATCGTTAGCAAACGGCTGAGGGACCAGGAATAGGAAGTCAACCATACAGTGAACCACATTATGCATAATTCAGACAACGTGACCTTGACTGCCTGGTGGGAAAACAGGGGTCGTTCCCCATCCAAATTAATGTTCTTCTGTGATTATTCTTCACTACAAGTTTGAGGGCAAGAGTCACTAATGAATATAATTCAGAGTGTTTTTACTCTTGAACCAAATCAACTAAAATGTGAACCAAGTCAAAAAAGGCCCCAGTTGTCCTCACATGATTCAATTTATATATAAAATTACACAAATGTGTAAATAATGGCAAACGTGCATTGTTCCACTTATGGGAACTGGGCCATAGACTAAAAGTGACCAAAACATTGCCACTGTTTTCAAATCCATGTCAACTCAACCAGAGACTTTTTTTTCTGGTTAAAGAACATTACATGATTGAAGAAGAAAGCCAATATTCACAGAGATCGGTGGATCTATTAGTAAAATCAGTTGATTTTATCAATTCTTGTTGCATTTTCTGCCAATGGTGACAGTTTTCACAGTTTTTACATGCCTATATCTCAAGTAGTATTAAAGATATCATAATATCCTTTTAAAGACTGGTTCTTAACAGTTTTCTTCTGCTATCTTCATTTTTAAGGCACAATATGACTCAGTTCCAGAGATATGGGTTCTCAGTGTGGCTCCACGAGTAACCAAAAGTGGGTTACTTTGCATTTGGGTTTAAAGTGCGTAGTACTGAAATGATTTTCAATGATCAAAATTCTACCGTAAAAGTGCCTGAAAAACCATAAGTTGTAGAGACTTGAAACTACAACATCACCAAGTCTTGCCCCAATCGGCCTGACGGTGGTACTACATCAAGCTAAAGTATGAAATCGCCTAAACCTTTTGTTGCAGATTCAAGAACAATAAAGAACAAACCATTTTAGATTTTTTGATAAACCTACAGTCCTAGGATTTTCACCCAATTTTGAACCAAACCAGTGCAGAAAGATTCTCTTAAGTTTGATTGTACAAATCTCCAAACTTGGTACACCTATGTATGGGCTCAGTCTCTGGTCATGTGAAAAGGGAAGCAGTGACTGGCCACTTGGTGGTGCCATAAAATGAAAAAGAAAAGAAAAAAAAAGCATGAAAATGGCTATAGCTACACAGCAGTGAGTCTGATTGACTTGAAAATTGGCATGCAGTGACTTTGTCCAAGGTGCCATAATTGTCTATGAAGAAATTTGTGTATTTTGAAAAACAATGAAGTTTGAGCACCCTGATAATTGCTTTTCTTCAGACATTCAAAGTATCATCTGTATGCAAATTAACCCACATTTGGTTTTGGACCACTGACAATGTGTACAATTTAAAAATTTTCTCATGGAGCTATATTGAGATCCCCATATCTCTGGAATTGAACCATATTGGGCCTTAAACATGAAGATATCAAAAGAAATCTCGGTGAAGAACCAGCATCTAAAAGGATCTTAAGATATCTTTAATACTTCTTGAGTTACAGGCATGCAAACTTTGGGGAAAAAGTTTCCTATTGTCACCACTGGCGTATAATGCAACAAGGATTGATAAAATCAACCGATATTACTATTTGATCCACCAATCTCTGTGTAAAAACATAATAATGCTGCCATCTTTCTAAAGTGATTTTTCTCCACTGTAATTTGCTCCAAATCTCAGCTGAGAACTGTCAATTTAACCCTCCTCAACAAAATAGTGGATTACTCAGTAAATAATCATCCATGGCATTTAATTTTTTGAATTTCATCAGTATTTATGTTTGTCTTTCTTCAGAAAAACATTAACAAAATCAAAAAATTTTCTAAAAGTTTCTAAAATGTGGTTGATTTGACACAGAATGGCCCAAAAGCAATGAGATGACTGTACTATTGTACTGGAGCAGAAGAAGGTCACCTGCTCTTCTGTGTGAATGTACAATTATATAAACAAGAGTAATTGCCAATTACCGCCAGGTTAATATTGATTCACAACCAGTCTAAGTAATTACACCAGAACACTCAAAAAAAAAATTCAGTTCATTTCAGATAGCATTACGTGAATTCATCTTTCCACTGCCCTGTAGGACACAGATCGAATGTTTGGAGATGTTTTTAATTGGTACGTGTGCAGTAAAATATAGCGCGATGTGTGCTTACATCAATTACCTGAATAAATCTGCCCCGAATGAGTCAAGAAAATGAGTTAGATCATAATACTGTAGTCACTCACAAAGCAAACACAGGCAGATTCCTGCAAACCTCAGTCCGTGTCTTCCTCTGGGACTTTGACGGTGATTTAACCTGTTCAGAGTCCAGCAAACCACAAGAGCTTATCCTCCTAATACAGTCTGTCGGATTATGGAAATAGAAACCTTAATGTTTACACTCCAAGATGAGAAAGTGACTCTAGAGAAAGACAGCGAATGAGCATGAGATGGAAAGAGACAGATTGAGAGAGAGAGAGCGACAGCTTGACAGAGAGAAAGGCAGGTAGAGAGAGATCTTGACTGCTAGTATTTCACACTTACTAAAGAGACACAGTGCAGAAAATAACAAAAATATATGGCAGAAAATAACACCTTGAGCAGTCATCGTGGGAATGAACTCGGACAGCTATTTTCAGTCAAGTACCACTCCTATTTAATTGAATTGGGGGAAAAATCTACTTGCACAAATCACATTTCAATGATATATTTCAAATAAGCAATAAAATCTGGCATTAGTTGTATGATAAATGTTGTTTCTTACCCTCAAATAACACTGAAAAAATGGCCTTTTCAGCCTATGCTTTCTGTCAGTATGTTCAAAAATTTGAACATGGAGCTGCTCTGAGTTTCAGATATCTATGGGACTGAACTATATAGGGCCTTTAAAATGAAGATACCAAAAGAAATTATCAAAAGAAATCTCGGTGAAGAACCAGAATCTAAAAGGATATTAAGATATCTTTAATACTTTTTGAGTTACAGGCATGCAAACTTGAGGCAAAGAACACAAGAAGTGCTTTTTACCATTTTTGAACTGTCACTGTTGGCATATAAAGAAACAAAGATTGCTAAAATCAACAGATTTTACTAATAGACCTACCAATCTCTGTGTAAAAATAAAATAATGATGCTGCCATCTTTCTAAAGTCATTTTTACCCGCCTGTAAATTGGCTCCAAATCTCAGGTGAAAATGGTCATTTTGACCTCCTCTAAAAAATAGTGGATTACTCAAATACACACCCATGACGGTCCGTGTATCTTTTAGTCATTCGTTTTTTGATTTAATATTGAAATCGGAAAATGAAAAAACGGCATCTTTTTCGTTTTTCATTTTTTTCAAACAAAACGAAAAACAAGAATTCGGCTTGATTTTCGTTTTTTCGTTCAGGGCTAGAAAATAAATAAACAACTTGAATATTTGATCTCTACATGTGGGCGGGAATGAAACACCCCTTTCGCTGATTGGTCAACCAAACATTAAACGGTGCCGTCATCAGTTCTTCCGCAGTTCAGCGCAGCAGAATAATAGTCCTTCGCTGCGATGGATTTAACGCGTTTATTGCAACTAACAGTTACATTTAATCTCTTTCTCATCAAACAGCCAGACTAATGAATGGCTTGAGACACAAATCGAGGCAGAGCCTAGACAAGGCTTTCTTCTGTGTGTCCATAAATTCAGCAACTTACGCGTGTCTCAGAAATATTATCATTATACTAGTTTATCTCAGATATAATAATTTACTAAGCACCTGCACTCACAACTACCTAATAGCCAACACCTTTGGCACACTGCCTGTTTTATTATTGCTGACCACCTATCAAAATCTGTGTTCAACGCTGCGAGACTCACAGCACAGCACAGAGATATAGTGAAGCCCAGACCAGTGTCAATTTAAGGCATCATACACAGATGTCATAACTTTTTTTTAAGGCAATACTCTGAGATTTGGACAACGGAGGAACTTGAAATAATATGACAGATATGAAAAGAAATGACATCGTACCGTAGTTAATGTTCACAGCACATCTATTATAGTTGTATTATGATTTTTATTCATACAACAGATGGATATCACAATGCCGTTATCCCACAGACTGTTTCAGTGATTGACTTTAGTGAAATATGAATTTGACATAATGATTTTAAGGTGAACTTGTTTGAGTTATATGAATGAAACCCTGAAATAAGACTGTACAATAAATCAGAGATGAAGGGTTTTCATATTTAATGCCATCCACCAGTGTCAGAAATTAACTTTCCCATATGGGACAAATGATTTTCAGGGATATTTTTTTTTTTTTTTTTTTTTTTTTTACCTTTATATGTAATTTCTTTCCTAATCTTATTAAATATGTATGCTATCTATAATGTTAAATTCTTAAATTTAGTCAAATAAATTAGAATAATATGACACTATAGGCTGTTATCAATTAAATCAGTATCAACCAACTGCATGATGCTTTCAGATGTAGCTACTTACAGTAAATACATTTACATATTAATTACAACTGTATAATATAATGAGATTAATATTTTAAACAACATTTTTATTCAGAAATATGAAATGACAAAATGAAATGATAATTGGATTATGAAAGTAATTCTGCCACTAGGTGGCGGTAAGTCATTGTGTTAAGGAAGGAGTCATTTATTCATTTGTTGATTCGTTCAAAACGCTGATTCATTTCATTCAGGAATAAAATCAAGCGGCTGTCTATATTAATTAGTTATTGAATCATCGTCTATATTAATGGGTTGTTCAAAGATTCTTATTCATTCAGGAATGAAACAACTCTGTGCGTCTACTGAGAGTCAGTCGCACAACGGTTCTGTGACTTTATTTGCTTTGGAAGTTTAGTTGGCAGAGAAAATAACCGTTCTGTCTGTATGCCATCAGTTAGCCGGCCAATACTTAATTAATTAATTAAATAAACTCAGCGTATTGCCTAAAACAAAAGTTATGAATTCTGTGTATGATGACTGGTGCAAATTGACACTGGTCTGGGCTTCACTACCATATCTCTGTGCTGTGCCGTGAGTTGCACAGCGATGTCACACAGATTTTGATAGGTGGTCAGCAATAATAAAACAGGCAGTGTGCCAAAGGTGTTGGCTATTAGGTAGTTATGAGTGCAGGTGCTAAGTAAATTGTTATTTCTGAGATAAACTAGTATAATGATAATAATATTTCTGAGATAAATACGCGTAAGTTGCCGAATTTATGGACACACAGAAGAAAGCCTCTAGGCTCTGCTTCGATATGGGAGCCTATGTGTCAAGTCATTCGTTAGTCTGGCTGTTTGAGAAAGAGATAGAGATTAAGATTAAATGTAAATTTAAAAGAGATTATATGTAGTTGCAATTAACGCGTTAAGAATCCATCGCAGCGAAGGACTATTATTCTGCAGCGCTGAACTGCGGTAGAACTGATGACGGCACCATTTAATATTTGGTTGACCAATCAGCGAAAAAGGGGTGTTTCATTCCCGCCCACATGTAGAGATCAAATATGCAAGTTGTTTATTCATTTTCTACCCCTGAACGAAAAACGAAAAATCAAGCCAAATTCTTGTTTTTCGTTTTGTTTGAAAAAAATGAAAAACGAAAAAGATGCCGTTTTTTCATTTTCCGATTTCAATATTAAATCAAAAAACGAATGACCAAAAGATACACGGACCCATGACATTTAATATTTTAGCTTTCATCACTATTTATGTTTGTTATTCTACAGTTAAAATCTGAAATTTGGTTGATTTGACACAGAATGACCCTACAGTGTAAATGCAGATATCAGGGATATAGTCAACAAATCATAATTGGGCATCAAGACCTGCAGTGTAAATGCAGCCATAGAGACACTTTTCACCATCTAATCAGTTCCTTATGGATAAAATCAAATCTATACTACACTGTAAAAATGATTTTTTTTGAAGTTGTAAATAAAACAAAGATTACTGGAGTATGTTTCACAAGAAAATACTATTTCTGTCTTTCTACTTCAAAATTTCACATTGCTGTTACCCGCTGTTTCTTTGTAATTAATTGTCAAATTTACTAGCAATTTCTTGACAAAAATTGTTTCTACACACATTTTTTTTATATATATACAGTGAGCGTAGTCATTGAATATCCAACAAATTTGACTACAATACTTAAATAAAATGGGTTGTGCAAACGTTTATATTGACACACTTTGCAACTGATATGAACACAATCCCATTTGGGCAAATGAACCGTGATTACTGCATTTCTTACTGCAGATACTGCCTTCAGCGAGCAGCATTCAATTCATCCAGTCCAGACAGACTCTAAAAATGAGACAAAATGAGTAAATGTGAAAATAAACGCTGTCACAAGTTCTCCTTGTGACCTTGTGACACAAATAATGCAAATAACACAATGTGCAAATAACACAATGTGTCGTGACGCAAGTAACACAATGTGAAAGAGACCTGCAAGGTGAAGAGGATAGACTCAAACTGCCCAGAAATCATTTTTATTATTTTATCTTTCAATTTCAGCTGAAACTAATGGATCAGTTAGGAACACCTGATCTACTTCCATCAGAACAACGTTTCTCAAAGCAAAAGGAGAGAGAAAAAGAGAGAATAAAATGAGATAAAGAAAGATGACAAGTCAGGCAGAAACTGCATTAGCTGGAGAACATGTACGTGGCTAAAGAAATGTGCAATTTACGGCAAATTATAATGTAATTTAGTAACAGAAGCTCCATGAATGAACACATTCTTAAAGGGCAACGGACATGAGAGAAGGAACAAGATAAAACAGTGCCATTGTGTTTCAGATATCAGCCTGGTTTCACCATACAGATAAAGTCCTGTCTAATACCCTGTGTAGCGAGTACAGAAAAGCAAAACCAGACAAACTGGCTTTGTTTCAATATGTGAGCTGCCTGCTGTCTACTAAGAAAGCATCCTAACTGAAACACAACTGCTCTGACATCTCTAGATGCAACTCCGCAAGGCACACAAATAGTAACACTAACAGCACAGAGCACCTGAAAAACCTGGTGTAGTATTTACTTACTTTAGCGCAGAAATAGCTAGTAAATTGTATTTTCTTGTCAAATACACTCCAATAATCTTTGCTATATTTACAACTTCTAAAAAAAAATTCAACAGTGTACTCCAATATTTTTATATTCAAATTTTCATCTTTTTTTTTTTACCTTACCAGAAAATTCTGGGATATATGCAATGCTAGCTTGGACAAAAATGACCTCAGAAGGCATTGCAGATTTACAAACATTTATCATGTTAATAACATAGCTGCAAATATTTTTATGGAGCATCCCTATAATCTGTAATGATTTAAAATGTTGTCTAGGTATGTGTTTGGATTTGGGATCAGATTATCAGACTATAAAAGGGAAAGTTTTGAAACCGGGAACATGATGGTGAACCGAGAACATTTTGAACCTGCTTATGATGCTTCTTCACTGCAAATTATTTGAGAATCTGTCAAAGAATCTGGTACAGACAATAATAAATATTCATGTAACATGTTCAAGCCCAATTAAAATAGAAATATAAGCTCTAGTTGCTCTAAACGTAGCAAGCTGCCTCACAGTACACTACAGACATAGCCAAACTTTGGAAAAATATATTTATGTATGTTCTATGCAAATGCACAATTTACTCATGAAGCCACATTGAGACCCCCATATCTCTGGAACTGAATCATATTAAGCCTTAAACATGAAGATACCATAAAAAAGTTTGTTAAGAACCAGCATCTAAAAGGGTATTAAAATATCTTTAATACATCTTGAGATACAGACACGCAAAACTTGGGGAAAAACTGTGAAAAGTGCTTTTTCCATTTTTGAACTGTCGCCACTGGTGTTTAATGCAAGTTTGACCCCTCAACAAAACAGTGGATTACTCAGTACATATTCATCCATCATATTTAATATTTTGGCTTTCTTCTTGTATGTATTTCTTTCACCAGAAAAAAAAATATATATATATATATACATATAAAAATCAAACTTTTTGGTGGGGGACCTCTGGCTGAGCTGAGACAGAATGACCCAAAAGTGACTGGATTTAAACACTCTTTATGGGCAGAAACTCATACTCAGATGAAGAGACTCCATTCACACACACACACATATGATAATTTAGTGAATTCACTCCCAAATTTAAACACGCTTGCCATTCCTACAATCTTGCCTTGTGTTTATGGACATTTTACATGTACATATTACCATATCAGACAGCAGAAATCACAACAGCAGTGTGTGAGTTTGTGTGTGTGTACTAATTCCTTATTTCTGATACTGTTCGTCCGCTCGTGTCCTTCAGGATGTGAGAGATCTCTGACAGTGAACGTGGATCTGATGTTTAATTAAATCCGCACAGCTTCAGGAACATGCTGACTTTGAGAAAACAAAGACACATTTCACCGTCCTGCTGAGCTTCCTTCATATTTATCACATCTCTCAGAGAAAAACAAACCCTGCACTTGTGTTTCAGAGGGGGAAATCCTAACATGTGGAGATTCATCTGTGAAACAGCCCTAAATTCATAAACAGAAATGTTCTACCTCATTAAATAAATAAAGAAACATCTAGTCTTTCTGGTGGTGAAAGCGCGATGTGGAGGAAGACATGCTAATTTCACATTCAAACCAAACTAAATAAAACTGAAGCACTGCAAAATGTAAAATGTTAAAGGAATAGCACCAAAAAATCATTTATTTGCCCTCAACTTAATGGGGAATTGTGTATCACAAACTTTGTGTGAATAACAGGGAAAAAGAAATTACATTATTCTGCCATAACTCTTGCAACACTGCTGCAATGTGGTTTGATGCATCATATTTAAATACGTTTGTAAAATGTTTTTTAAATGTTTCTACTTGTTTCATAATGTTCAACATTCAAAAGTAACATTCCCATTATGTTTGTACAATGATAAAATGGAATGTTCCCTTAACATTCGCACAATTAAGGAAAAAAATCCATTTTGATAGTTTAGGGAACGTTCAGAAATAACATTTTTATAACCTAATGGGAACGTTAGCAAAAGGTTCTTTTTGTTAGCTGGGTAACTATTGTTATGATACATTCATGGTGCTTTTTTTGGACCTTGACAGTCCATGTCCCCATTCATGTCTGCACTGAAAAGTGCAGCATGAACATTCAGCTAAACATCTCCTTACATGGAAGAAAGAAAGTCATACAGATTTACAATATGGGATAAAATAAGTCTTATTTTTAGATTAATTATTCTTCAAAAACCATTAAAAACCTCTCTTATTTCATTACAAGAACTTTTAGAAGGCTTAACTGGCATTCTGAGGACATGAAGCAGAGCCAGTCAATCTGAAATGTCTTTACATAACCTCAAACGGTGAGCTCTGGAAAGTGATTTTCCGCAGCATTACAAAACAGCGAGTACTCACTAATTTAATGATTCAAAGCGCCATGGAGTGCAGGTGCCCGTGGGAGGAATCGTGTGTGAGAAAGAGAACTAAAAGGAGGTGAAGGTTGGACGGTGGAGAAAAGCTTCGGCTTTCATCTACAGCAGCAGTAAGTCTGAAGTCCAGAATGTTGCTCTCTGATAATGTGCTTTTAAATGGACCTGGTTCTGTGGCCTCGTTTCTCCTCATTGATCACATAAAACAGAAATGACCGCTCAGAACAGCAGAGGAATCCGCACACACAGCTGTTTGAGGTGTTTATTCTGATTAATGACCCCCTGAAATCCCAAAGCCCGTCCCATAAATCCCATGAAAGCCAATGATAATGAGCGCTACAGCTCGACAGAGCAAGAGAGAGTGAGTGAATATGCATAAAATATGCAAAGACCGTTACTTTAAGTTGGTTATACGATGGATTCAGGCAGGAGACGAAGGGTTAAACTAGAATTGTTTGATAGGAATGATTTGACCAGTTTCCTAAAAGCCACCTGCGATCAGCACTGAATGACTTTGCTTTATTCTCTCTAACACTCTCTATCTGGTATGAATGAGAATCACATTAATCCAATCAGTGGAAGATTAATGTGCTTTCCGCCTCCTAAATCAAAACCGGATCCCTGTATTTCCTGAAACAATGCATGAATCATCCTGTGAAATCACATGCTGCTTCAGCGATTCTTTAGTCAAAACTTTAATACAAATAGTTAGCGTGTTTAAGTCACTCGTCACTAGTCCTAGTCCTACTAGAGATGTGATCAAACCTCTAACCATAAGTATTAAAGTTGAGTGTGTGCATCTTAGCAACTCCATTGTAATGCGCTTAAAAACTTTCAAACTTGGCAACCAACCAAAACACCCTAACAACAGCATAGCAACACTCTAGAAACAACCCAAAACACCCTAGAAACTGCAGAGCATTTTGCTTAAAAACACTCAGAACATCTTAGCATCAACATAGCAAAACCCAAGAAACCACCCAAAACACCCTAGCAACTGCATAGCAACATGCTACATTCAGTACACTTTAGCAACCACTTGGAAACACTGTAGAAACCACCCAAAACACCCATTCAGAACAATAAGAAACCCCCTAGAAACCACCCAAAACACCCTATAAACTGCAAAGCAACATGCCTAAAACATTCAGAACACCTTAGCAACCACTTGGAAACACCGCAGAAACCACCCAAACACCCTAGCAACTGCATAACAACATGCTTAAAAACACTTACAATTTCTTTGCAACAACATAGCAACCACATAGAAACCACCCAAAACAACCTATAAACTGCAAAGCAACGTGCTTAAACATTCAGATCAGAACACTCTAGCAACCACTTGGAAACACCGTAGAAACCACCCATACACCCTAGCAACTGCATAGCAACATGCTTTAAAACTCTTAAAATATCTTAGCAACAACATAGCAACCCCTTAGAAACCACCCTAAACACCCTATAAACTGCGAAGCAACGTGCTTAAAACATTCAGAACACCTTAGTAACCACTTGGAAACACTGTAGAAACCACCCAAACACTCTAGCAACCACTTGGAAATAGCAACATGCTTTAAAACTCTTAAAATATCTTAGCAACAACATAGCAACCCCTTAGAAACCACCCTAAACACCCTATAAACTGCGAAGCAACGTGCTTAAAACATTCAGAACACCTTAGTAACCACTTGGAAACACTGTAGAAACCACCTTTACACCCTAGCAACTGCATAGAAACATGCGTAAAAAAAACATCTTAGCAACAACATAGCAACCACATAGAAACCACCCAAAACAACCTATAAACTGCAAAGCAACATGCTTAAACATTCAGATCAGAACACTCTAGCAACCACTTGGAAACACCGTAGAAACCACCCATACACCCTAGCAACTGCATAGCAACATGCTTTAAACACTTAAAATATCTTAGCAACAACATAGCAACCCCTTAGAAACCACCCAAAACACCCTATAAACTGCGAAGCAACGTGCTTAAAACATTCAGAACACCTTAGTAACCACTTGGAAACACTGTAGAAACCACCTTTACACCCTAACAACTGCATAGCAACATGCTTTAAACACTTAAAATATCTTAGCAACAACATAGCAACACCTTAGAAACCACCCAAAACACCCTATAAACTGCGAAGCAACATGCTTAAAACATTCAGAACACCTAAGCAACCACTTGGAAACACCATAGAAATCACCCTTACACCCTAGCAACTGCATAGAAACATGCGTAAAAAAAACATCTTAGCAACAACATAGCAACCACATAGAAACCACCCAAAATACCCTATAAACTGCATAGCAACATGCTTATAAACACTTAAAACATCTAAGCAACCACTTGGAAACACCATATAGACCACCCTTACACCCTAGCAACTGCATAGCAAAATGCTTAACACTCCACATAGCAACGCCCTGGCGACCACTCACAACACCACAGCATAAATGCACTTTTGCAACTTTTGCATGGACAAACACTAATGACATGTTCTTCATAAAATGGGTATTTTCAATTAAGATTAAAACTTTTCTTTAAACAGGACACATGAAAGAGTTCTCTCTCAGACTGTTCTCTCTCCAGACCAACAGTAAATGTCAAGCCTCATTATGTTGAAGCTGTAGGCACTTCATGAAGGTATCTAGAAATAATCTGACTGGAATTTAAAGATTTTAAACCTTAAGAGGCCTTTACTGCCAAACTAAATATCAAAACCTCAGCCAGACAAAACAGAGGTGTCTAGAAAGAAACATTGTCTGCTTTAGCTGCATATCTCGTGTCCCAGTTTAATGCTGCGTCAATAAAAGTCATGTGAAGTTTGACTTTCTGATCTCAAGTATAGTGACAGCAAACTTCAACAGAGAATAAAACTAGAAACAAGTTGGATGCAAAAACTGTTATTTCTTGTTACATTACATTGCTACTTGCTGAACAAAAATGTATCTTTTTATGGAAAAAAAGTGTAAATGCAGTTTAGTTACTAGCATCATTAGTGTTAGCTATTTTTTATCATTGATACACACACACACACATACAAAACTGGCTTGAAGCAGATATTAGGTCAGTATTTTTCTGATGTTTGAGCTGATATGTTTGTACTCATTGCAATAAAGCTCTTGTGGTGTCTGCAGGTCTTAAATAACAGAGCCCTCAAATCAGCAGAGATTTGCTTTAGAGAAGTGAGAGAAACTTTCTGTGGGGTTTTTCATCAGATTCATCAAAACACAGCCAATGGCGGCAGAGATCCAGAGATATTAGGTTGCGCATGAGGAAGCATATCCATCTGAATGCAAAGTAAGTTGAACTCAAACTGACTGTAATTTCACATTCCTGGTGTCAAATCTCAGCGCTGGCCTATTTTTCTCTTCTAGAGAAAGATTCCATGCCATATCATACCCGACACAGAGATATTACTGCAATAACGACACGATTCCCGGCATCAGAGTTTGTTTTCAAAAGGGTTTTCTGTTGCGTGTCATTTCTGTCAACTTATTCAATAAAACACATCCAGCGAGGCGTTCTAGACTCCCTCACAAGCTCACAGATGAACAATGGATTTCAAGAGCTGCATATCTGTGGAAAATGAGATTTCCAACAACACAAAAAGAAAAAAAATTACACACACACACACACATATATATATATATATATATATATATATATATATATATATATAAAAAAAAAAAAAACAGTTAGTTCCTGTCCTTGATTCTGATTGGTCAATAGCTGTGTTTTATTCACGATAAAACACGGCTATGACCGCTTCACCCAACGGTTCTGTGTATCACTACACAACACCCTCAGCAACCACTCTTAGCAGCGTAAACTGTATGTTCTCAATTGATATTGTTCATTGAAGCTTACTGTATCATGTAGAAGAGTATTGTGAGAAAGAGATCGAGTGAGCGAGTTTATTACCTGCATTCAGATTTAGCATTTTCCTTCAGGTCAGTCCTATGTTCATAATAAAAAATCTGTTTAAATGTTCACTGCAATATCTTGTCCTTTTAACAGTTAAGGGGTTTTCCCATGACTGACAGCGCTAGTCAAAGCATTTGTCAGTTGTGTCTTGTTCCGTGTTCACAACAATTCAGTCTTTTCAATGTAAAAGTCTTCGCTACTGGCTGACACACTCATAAAGACAGTCTTTGCTGCCATCTAATGGCGTAATAATGTAACTTCTGTTGCTGTTCACGGTCAGGGACTATTTTTTTTTCCGGCGGAAGGAAGGCTTTTAGTGATTTTACTTCATGAAAGTTGCATTGATACATATTTCTGGCTTTAATATTTGTATTGTTTGGCAACCATTTTATAAAAGCAATAAGGTACTCGAGGCTGTGCTGTATCGTGAATATATCATAGATATATCGTATGTATATATAAATATATATATATGATAAGATAAATAGATAAATACAAACTATATAAATAGATAAAATGTAATATATATATATATATATATATATATAAATAATTTAAAATAAATCAGTAGATAAATGAAAAAAATAAATTATAATATATATAAATAAATAAATACATTGTAATGTATAAAATGTAATGAAATAGGTAGATAAATAAATAAATAAAATGTAATCTATAAATTATGATAAAATAAATAAGTAGATAAAAACAAATAAATACACTGTAATCTATAAAATGTAATGAAATAAATAAGTAGATAAAAACAAATAAATACACTGTAATCTATAAAATGTAATGAAATAAATAAGTAGATATATAAATAATTAAAATGTAATCTATAAAATGCAGTAAAATAAATAAGTAGATAAACAAAAATAAATACATTTTATTATATAAAATGTAATGAAACAAAATAAGTAGATAAATAAAATGTAATCTATAAAATGTAATGAAATAAAAAAGTAGATAAAAAGAACATAATTAAAATAACTAAAATGTAATTTATAAAATTTAATAAAATAAGCAGATAAATGAAAAGAACATAAAAATAAATATATAAAATGTAATAAATGAAAAGAAAAACATTTTCTTAATCAGTGTTTGTCCAGTAATATTTAAAGATACTAAATGTTTAAATATTCATTCTTAAATCAATACTGTAAAGAAAAATACAACAAATATTGGGAATATAAGGGTTTGTTTTCAATCCCTCAAAGAGCAATGACTAACTAGATCTTTATTAACATCCTGTTCATTTCCTCGTCACTGTGTAAATAACAGAGGTTTAATTAAATAAAGTGTCTGAGTTTGAATGTCTGATAAACCCTTCTATAGAATCACTTTAATTAATTTCAACACAAGCAGATTGATTTTCAGAAGGTGTTGCAGAACAGGAACGACCCGGAGCAAACTGCTGAAAAACAGCCAAGTCATGTTCAATACAGCATGTTTGCATTTTAGGCCCATAATAATGCAAAAACTGATATATATTTTGAACAAAATCAGTGTGATTCAATCTCTCTCGCCTGAGTTAATGTTAATGATGTCATATCACCGTCATCATCATCAGCCCTTTCAAAACTCATATATGCAGCACTTTTGACTCATTCAGCGTGATTAGAAAACTCATTTTCGGGGCTCTGCCATAGAGGTGCTTCACAAATCGTTTACAATACATTTCAAAGGAAGCCGGCAGGGATATTATAGCCTTATGAATCTGAGTTAACTTCAGGCGGCAGACGTCCGCAGGGACTGCTGAATTGTTTGGCTTGACATCTATCAAACCGCTCCGCTAAATTGTGCGATTTGTGTTCGTGTGTCCTTTATTAAACCCTGTGCTGTTCAACTAATAGATGCTATTTGTTCTTGGACTGGATTTCGACTATGTGAGCGTAATGCTGAACGGTGAGCGGGTGAATTACTGTGCTGCCTGGATGAACTAGCCAGTCAAATGCCAACTACCCACTCGATAACAAGTAGATATTTACTAAAGAAAGTGTGAGTGGCGCTCACCGTCATGTTCTGGATGGTTGCATGTGTTGATAAGCTGGATATAAGAGAACTAACCCATCCTTGTCTGCTGTCAGCAGAAGTTTCTGATGGGTGAGAAGATGCAAGACATTTCTGTGCATGACTGTCAGTGATCCTTCAGTTAATGGAGAATACTACACTCACACACTGAGAGCAGGACTAGAGATCACTACTAATGGACGTGCAGAATGAAAAGGTCATTTTAAAAGTGTGTAGATGTGGCGGTAGATTTACATAGACAGAAGTGTATCTGTGATTAGCGCCATGGCATGTGCCTCACCGACAGGATGAATAGAGCCATTAATGGATTAGAGAATGTGTGTTCTTCATTTTTAGTGTGCATGTGCGGCATGTTCTCACAAAACCGCTCTATATTCATGTGCACAATGCAATATCAAAATTAGTTTGGTAAGTAATCGTTCAACTGCCCCTATTATGGTACTAATTTTGCTTTGGTTTCTCCTAAAAACACTTTTATTTTCTCATAATATCCATTGCAGCATCAGCTCTTTTCTCACAGTGTCTGAAACGGTTTGATTCGGTCTCTCTAAACTGCTCTGCTCTGATTGGTCAGATGGCCCAGTCTGCGTGACTGGTCGAAAACCAAACACTCATTAGCATATCTGAATTTCAGCACTTGATACACAGTGGTTTTACATCCAAACGTGAAGCAAATCTTTTCAAAGTTCGCAAAAAAAAAATGCAATATTAGGTGCGTTTCCATCAAGTTGTTCGAAGGGGTTATGGTGGGATTGGTAACCTAGTAACCAACAGTAAATAAAACACCATCAGCAGAAACAGCCAATAAGTCACATGGGTTCGCTACATCTGAATTTATTCGGCAAACGCGTTTCCATCTTCCTTTATACGCATTAACTCTTTTTCGCACATGTCAAAAACCATCTCAAGCGAGCGTAAAAACTTGGCGTTTTCATCACTCGTTTCTAATGCGGTACTTCAAAATGCGCATAAAAACAGGGTGATGGAAACAGCTAGTGATACGAACAGTAACGATGGCATCGTTTTACCGTATCAATCTCATCAAAGCGGATTTGCTTTGGCAGCAGAAAACAGCATCTTCTCGACATGAACAACACGAACTAAACTTTTCCAACTACAGTGTTTTAGGGCGGGGCAAAGAGACACTGTTGAGCCAATGAAGACCACAAGCTGGAATTATGCAAATTAGTTACAAACCTACAGAGGTTCAGCAGGAAGTGAGACTGGAATTACTGACGACTCGTTTCAGTTCAGAATCACTTTTTTTAGGAGACAAAAACTCCATTTATCTGCACTTTGATCTTTGAAACTTTGCAGAGCTTTTACATTCATAAACAGCTCTATAACACACTACATGAAAGAGAATATCTGAAAAAGTATAAAAGGCGCAATTTAACACACACACACAAAAAAATAAATAAATAAATATAGCTGCAAGCAGCGATGACGGGCCCAAACCCCGGCGCCACCGCCACCCCGGTGGCTTAAGGAAACCTGTGCATGGCGAGCAACATACAATCTTAATTTAATTTAAATCAAACAATGATTTTACATGATATGAGACACTTCCTGTTTCCCCTTTTTTGTCATTATTTTAATCCATCGCCATGGCAACAGTGTTCGAAATATCCAATAATCGTTTGCAATTCAGCATCTTCAGTGTCTTTGTTTCATGTTGACTGAGTTTGGTGGCGACTGCATGAATCTCCTATGAGGAGTACATAATATAATATAATATAATACTGTAAATTAGAAAGTTGTCCGGTTTGATGAGAACAATATATGTACTGAGTTTGGTGACTGTAGGTAAGACTAACCCCCCAACTTTTGTCAAAAGGTGGCGCTATAGAGCCCCTCCTCCCTGCCCATTTCTAATGCTTTGCCCATGTCTACTGGCCGACAATGTGTGTGTCTAGTTTCATGCAATTTGAAGCATGCTAAGAGCCTCAAAAACACCCAAGAATATTATAAAACTTAGACGTGCTGCCATGGCTACAGTATTTAAGATATCAAGAATCCTTTCACAGTTCTATATCTGCCATGTCTTGACATTATTCTGATGAAGTTTGAAGCAAATCGGGTAAAAAGAAGAGGGCGATTTCAAAACATTTTGAAAGTGACACACTTCCTGCTGCCAACTGGTGGCGCTATGACTTTGACTGACAATAGTCACATCCATGTGATCGGCCTCCTTCAATGAACAAACAACTGACGTTTCATCCGAATCAGTCAATGTTAGTTATAACAGAAGTTATAACACACTTCCTGTTTCCCTTTTCTCGCCATAAATTCGTTCCAATGCCACGGCCAAACCGTTCGAGATATCAAAAATCTGCTTGCAATTTAGCATCCTCAATGTCTTGTCTTCATGCTTGAATTCCCTAGGAGGAGTATATCAAATTCCAGAGCATGCGTTTTTCAAACAACCCTAAATAGCTGACTTCCTGTTGGGCTGGCGTATGACTTAGAGTGCGAAAGTTGTTCGGCCCGGTGAGATCTATAACTGTATGAAACTGTATGGCTGGGACAATACATCGAATCTCGATTTGCGATACAAAGGATCTGGAATGATTCTGATATTTTCCGATGTATCACGATTCTCTCTCGAATAGATTCTGAGCTTAGTTTTTAAACAGCAGATGGCACTACTATACGTGCTTTAGAAACACTCGTACACTGTCTGCTTCCACTTCCTTTACACACACCACTTAAACCTAAAAAAATAATTTATAAAATTTGAAAAGGTTGAAGCGAATTACAAATCTCGCATCATAACAGCATTCGGAGCCGAGGTGCACGTATATTTAACCACTTACATGACTGGCCCTGATGGCTGACGATTCCTACATGTGTGCAAAGTTTCAAGAGTTTTTGAGCATGTTAAGGGACCCAAAAGTGCATGAAAAGTCGGGAAAAAAAAAAAAAAGTACCTTAGGAAAACAACAGGGTCTTCACCCTTTCAGGGCATGGGCAGTAAAAATCTCCAGTTTATTTCCATACAACAACAATTCATAGTGACTACGACTTTCAAACACCATTTCACAGATACTTTATGGATTGGAGTGTGCTGATTGTTTACATTCATAACAGCGTGTCTAGATTGAGGTGGGAAGAAAACCATCATTCTTTAGATGTGCTAAAAGCCATCAGCCTGCATCAGTGCTAATATTTCACAAGAAGCACAGTTCATTCTGACCCCTCGTCCCTGATTTACAGCATCTCCAAATGTCACTATAGCGTCTCACTGCTGCACACATCTTCATCTGTCTGTCTCTCCAGCGCTTCTTTCTCTGAGTAGCGCTCATTATGGTTGTTGTAGTGGTTTAAATGCTACGAGTCTCATTATTTTTCATTATTTATTCAAATCTGTTTCTAATTTAATAAGAGGCTGGATTTACTGTGCGAGTGGAATCTGTCAGTGAGGACTCAAACTAACAAACTGCAGCTGAGGAACATTTTCATGCAATTATATAGACATTTAAAGGCTGTTTCTGAAATCTCCACAGTCAGTCAATGATTTAAAGGGATGTTCACCCAAAAATGATCATTCTGTCATTCAAACCTGTATGAGTTTCTTTCTTCTGTGGAACACAAACCTTTTTAAAAAGTGTTTATGTTTTTGTCAATACAATGAAAGTCTGGATTTGCATGAATATCCTGGGAAGATGAAATTTAGGCTTAACTTACTATTCACCATAACATTTTGAGATGTGACTGTAAGCAAATATTTAATGACTATAGTGCTTATTTTGAGGTATAACTGTAATCACAGCTTAAAATTGCTTAATCAATTGTCTTTCAACTGCTCCATCAGACACCATGATATTATATATATATATATATATATATATATATATATTTACTCAGAGACTGACATGTTTGGCTTGTCAAAAATGTTACATTTAGCTGTTGCAAATTCATTGACTTTTGAAAATCAAGTTCATTTTTTACCAGGAAAGGAGTGGTTTTGATGCACAAAGTTGTTTTTATAGTCTCTTATAACAAAAATATTTTATTTAAACCCATGAAAATGCAGATTCTGTTGTAAATAATAGTGAAAAATCACTTTTTAGAACTGTTGTTCTATTATTACCTCTTATCAGATTTTGACCCATATTTATATAATGGTTATATAATGGCTTTGATATGCAAATGCAATTTTAATTTTAAAGCAATTTTTTGTGGTATGTAGATATAATATATTTAAATATAATTTTAAATAAAAGAAATAGATAGATGTCTCTATGAACTGTTGTTGTATAGAAAATATTTGTGTGATGATTCTTCAAATATTCTCCACACAAACACAGCAGCATACAGGTTTGTTTGGAATGACAGGAGGATGAGTAAATAATGACAGAACTTTCATTCATCCTGCACCCTGCAGAGGTCCTGCATCACTGGCCAAAAACTCCTTCCTTCTGCTGTGAATTCCTGCAAGTGCTTTTCATTTTTAAACAATTTCACCATTGCATGACTGAACATATGTCGGGAAGTCAAAATTAGTCTCCATCTCGGTTAGCATCATTACATAAGGAGAGCTGAATGCTAAAGCTGTGTTTTTAGCTTCGTTAGCCCCGCTTCCATCTTGGCTTCGGCTGCTCTGTAGTTTGACAGTCTGACTTAATTAGAGCCGTCACTCTCCTCAGCACAGAGCTAAAAACCGCCCTGACAAAATCCATCAAAAAACTCTTAAAGCCCAGGTTGAAATGCTAGAAAAAAGCTCCAGACTCAAGCAACAGGAATAACACATTCATTTAAAAGTGATTTTGATCCAGATCAGTGCTGATAGAAATCAAATAAATTTGATTTTGATCCAGATCGTGTTGAATAATAATGCTGCGCTGTGGGTCTGTCGTATCAGTGAGTTCACATCTTCAATTTACTGTGGCTTTACAGCAGTGCTTATATTATTCAAGAAGTTTTCAGGCCCGGCAACTTTTGAAAGGCATTTCTAGTGATAATTCAATAGAATATGCTGAGATTCATCTTTCACATTCTAAATTGTCTTTCAGGTCATTATTAACCAAAGTTAAATATTAAAACAGACTTAAAAACATTACCACATTAATATAATTAGATTTTTGTGATAAATGTGGGATACGTGAATAATATGATAAAATATGATATATATATATATATATACACACACACACACACACACACGCATATTAATATATATATATTAATATATGCCATTTTTTATACATATACATACACTCGTTTTATATACAAATATAGTGAGTAATAATGGCAGTGCTCTGATACTGATCCTAATGGAAAGTGGCCTACTGTTGCTATGGTTACCTCTTCAGTACCAGGTGAAAATACACATTCTGACTAACTTTTGATGTTACTGAAAAATACTGTTTGCTGCATGTACTCCATAAAAAGGCCATATCATTTTTTTTTTCTCCTGTGGTCCAATTACAATGTCTTTTCCCCCAGAATCATTCATAATTTAGCTTTTCATGACTATGTTCACCTTCTCTGACTCTTACAGGACATCCTTCAAAGACCTCTATAATAATATCTTCTTTGCCTTTGAAAGTTATCGTTATCATTGGATCTTTTGTCATTTAGGAATGGATTAGTATCTGAATGGATGGGCTTGGATAATCATTGTGAAAAAGGTTTTGCTAATGAGTTTCATTAGAAAGTCTTTCTGGACTAGAGGGAGTTTTGAAAGTTGCAATATGTTTTCGTACTCAAAGATGGACGAAATTTTCATAATATAAGCCTTCATATTCAAAACTCCCCAATTATCCCAAAATTCAACAGGGCTCAAACTCTCTAAAGATGCGTTTCTGGTATACAGTAGCCTGCAGTAAAAAAAAAAAATGTAAAAGTTTCCATAGAAAACTAAATAAAAAAATGCAAAATAACCATTTGTTTCCAAGATGATAGCTGGATTCATATGCAACATGATGAGGTCAGGCCGATTTTCAACCCACTTTGCATTGTTACAAATTCGGGATAAATGTAAATGAACAATGTTTACTCCTTCTCCATGTTACCTGGACCGAGAAATTTACATTTATTTGTCAGCAAACTTTTGACAGCTCCAGGACTTTCGTGAAAACTACAGATTATACTTCCACATTTTTGTATCCCGGCCACAGGCAGTCGGATCGACGGAGGGTTATTAACAGTTATGGTTCATCACTGATTGCATCATACCGTTTGGGCTCAAACACTAGTCATTCAGTTTTTCCTTCCTGATGTTCTCTCCGTATTTATTTAAGCCTTTATCCACTGATTACAATGCGCTGGATCCTTCACTGGAAACCGAAAGTAACTCCCTCCTGCTAAACATTTACTCTTTGAATTCTTGCACCTGGGATACAAGTCAACACCATTATGACTAAAAGTTTGCTAAGAAGTATTTCCTACTAAAGCAAGCAGTATTTGACTCTGGTAAGCATATCCATAGCAGACTGGTGGGAGTGGCCCAGTGAATTATGGGTGTTGAAGTTTCCCTACCTATTTGAGAAAAGGGAAGACAACAGCCTCTGTTTTCTCTAGTCAGGTAGCACTGATTTCAAATATTTTCGCCTTTCTACTGTATAGGCAGCCAAGTTTTACCGAAAGCCCATTTTGCAAGCGGTGAAGTAGCCCTTTAAAAACGTACATTTTTAAGTACAATCAAATTGGCTATACAAGTCATTTCGACTTATATTATGTTAAACTGACTTAAAAGTTGAATCTTGTATAACTTGCTTAAATTATTATTAAACCAGTGTGTGTTTATGAATACTATAATGAATTAAAATAATATGATAAATACCAGTATGCAATAATCAATCGGACCGTTTTTATACAGGTAAAATAACTAAAAGTGAATGACACCGGAAGCCTTGCACACTCAAGGTGTAAATGGCTAAAAATAAGGTGGATAGTTTAAAAATTATTATCATTGCTTAATGTCCACTGTTTCACTTTCTATTCTTAAAAAAGGGTGCACAGTAGTAAATCAGTCTTTCCCTCCAAACACAGTCTCTGTTTTTTCCGCTATCTTTCACGACAGCTTCTTCTGCCTGGAGGATTCTGGCTCTACTCCGTTGCAGCTCAACCACTGCCAAAAAGCATCCGTTTCCTTTTAGCCGTGTCATTATTCGCATGTAAAGGTAAATAATGAAGGTTTTTCCTCTGAGGAAGTGCTGCGCTGCTCTCAGTTTGTTTACGCGCCGCAACACAGCGGAATGAAACTCGGTTAATTACTAATGTTCCTGAAAAATGAAAGTTCTGGCGACATCACCCTCATTTCCCAAGCGCCTTGTTAGTTTGGATAATGTTATTAGGTCTTGGCACCGCTCTGCATTACATTAAAACAATCTTATGCACACATACTTCAGTTTCTGTAATGCTTGAAGAACCATCGAGCCAAGGCCCAAAGATTAAATATTACAACTAGAGTCAATAGTTTGACCATGACAACTTTTCTATGACAGAATAACCTGCAGTTTTAATGAATTATTGTTAACATTTAATGGATAGATGCTTCAAGTGGGTGTAAATATCCTGCATATGTAACTTCACACCTTAATTAAGATGTTCAAATGCTGTTTTTTTAATGAGGTGGTTTGTTTACCTCACACTAATGGTGTATCTGTTTATCGCTCCGGAGCTGTAAATGGCTTTTGAATAATCCCATAAATGCAGAAGCTCATGAATGATGGCAGGCAAGGTCACAAGAAGGTTTTCTCAATAGTGTTCAATTAAGAAAGTCTTAAAGGAATCATCCACTCAAAAACATCCTGCAAGTTTCAGAGCTTAAAATGTCCTCCTCATTATAAAAAAGGATTTATTTAATCAAGCTACAAAAATGGCTTATTTTGATATTGCAGGATCTGTGATGTCACATGGGCAAATACATTTGCATATGACATCGACGAATAGTTATACATCATCACACCATAGGCCCCGCCCACTGGCGTTCAGTCGCTTAACGGCTGACATTTGCCTTCACTGGATGTGAATGTCGTGTCACAAGCAAATAGAAGCCATTATAATGACTGATGCTGTCTACACTGATACAATATACAGATGTGTGTTCAGTTTCTGAAGTCATTATAATCACTGATGCTGTCTACACTGATACAGTATACAGATGTGCGTTCAGTTTCTAAAGTCATTATAATGACTGACGCTGTCTACGGTGATACAGTATACAGATGTGCATTCAGTTTCTGAAGTCATTATAATGACTGACGCTGTTCACGCTGATACAGTATACAGATGTGCGTTCAGTTTCTGAAGTCATTATAATGACTGATGCTGTCTATACTGATACAGTATACAGATGTGCGTTCGGTTTCTGAAGTCATTATAATGACTGATGCTGTCTATACTAATACAGTATACAGATGTGCGTTCAGTTTCTGAAGTCATTATAATGGCTGACGCTGTCTACGCCGATACAGTATACAGATGTGCGTTCAGTTTCTGAAGTCATTATAATGACTGACGCTGTCTACGCTGATACAGTATACAGATGTGCGTTCAGTTTCTAAAGTCATTATAACGACTGATGCTGTCTATACTGATACAGTATACAGATGTGCGTTCGGTTTCTGAAGTCATTATAACGACTGACGTTGTCTATACTAATACAGTATACAGATGTGCGTTCAGTTTCTGAAGTCATTATAATGGCTGACGCTGTCTACGCCGATACAGTATACAGATGTGCGCTCAGTTTCTGAAGTCATTATAATGACTGACGCTGTCTACGCCGATACAGTATACAGATGTGCGTTCAGTTTCTGAAGCCATTATAACGACTGACGCTGTCTACGCTGATACAGTATACAGATGGGCGTTCAGTTTCTGAAGCCATTATAACGACTGACGCTGTCTACGCTGATACGGTATACAGATGTGCGTTCAGTTTCTGAAGTCATTATAATCACGTCTACGCTGATACAGTATAGAGATGTGCTGTACTGTATTTGTTTTTTTTTGTGTTTTTGTGCAAAAAAAAAAAACTGGTTTATATATTTATCAATTAATCAATCAATCCAATGTGTTTAAAAATCATATTTTAACCAACTGAATATTGCTTGTGTCACAGCTAGACATATTTTAAACTGAATAAATGCAATTGTTTTCACAATGTTTGCATGTGATTTGTGCTGATTCTGAGCAATTTGAATAAATGCATTTTGAAAAAAAAAAAGATTATTTAAATACATTCAAATAGATGCAAACCGTCATTTATAAACTGTGCCGTGATTTCTGAGTGCAGAAATCCTACCCGTTTAATTTATGCATGACTAAGTTTATTAGTTTATGTTAAGACGGTGTAATCCAAATGCATGGAAATTTTATATGAAATTCAGGTTTGAAACAACATGAGGGTGAGTAAATTATCACAGAAATAAAACAGGTTTAGGTGAAATAGTCCTTTAAAAGAAGGGCAGCAAATCAAATATACTCGCTATTGGAAAACTGTCAACACAGCCATGTTCAGCCAAAACCCATTAAATGTGAAAATAAAGTGAGAACTTTGGGGGTCACAAAGCACATGCAAACTCCTGAGTATATAATATGACATACATGATGCATACTGAATTATGAAAAACTACTTGAAATATAATTTGACCAGCAATCTAATTCTATAATGATCAAAATATAATTTAGACATTCCAAAGTTTGATTTTTCAAGCCTGAGGCTCAAAAAACAGCCAGAAACTGTTTTCTACCCATGACAACACAAGCAGCATGAATCTGGCAATGGAGATATGCGAGCTTTCGTTTCTCACACGCGTCATTTCAGATGCACAGGACAAACCCTCCAGCTGGCTGTCAGAGCGCTGACGCTGCCCAGCATGCGCTGAGACATTTATATAAGATAAACATTGATTTGCTCAGTCGCAACCTAGTCAAGATGAGTAGCTGTGCAAGCCCAGATAACCCATGTAACATTAATCACCAAACACTTAAAGGAACAGTTTTCCAATCAAACAAAACCTCTCTACTACATCGATCAAACACAACCCAGGATCATTGGGAAAACATGCCTGTGGCATCATTTCTGCAAATTGCAAAATTATATTATGTTGCTTCTGACATGTTCTGTGACACTTTTAGAGTGCGCTAAAGGCACGTTCAGATAGTTTTATCCCAAACAGATGAACGTGAATCTGGCAACGTTTCATTCTGTTGGTTGTTGTGCATATGGCGGAAATGAAATGAGTGGCACTAAAAGGTTAAAACTCTATTGCATTTGAAGATAACGTAGCACCTACACTAAACCTAACCGATAGTGTTAACGAGCAAACATCAGAAACTGAGCACACATCTGTATACTGTATCAGTGAGACAGCGTGAGTTATTATAATGACTTCAGAAACTGACTGCACAGCTGTATACTGTATCAGTGTAGACAGTGTCAGTCATTATAATGACTTCAGAAACTGAACGCACATCTGTATACTGTATCAGTGTAGACAGTGTCAGTCATTATAATGACTTCAGAAACTGAACGCACATCTGTATACTGTGTCAGTGTAGACAGCGTCAGTGATTATGACTTCAGAAACTGAACGCACATCTGTATACTGTATCGGCGTAGACAGTGTCAGTCATTATAATGACTTCAGAAACTGAACGCACATCTGTATACTGTATCAGCGTAGACAGCGTCAGTGATTATAATGACTTCAGAAACTGAACGCACATCTGTATACTGTATCAGTGTAGACAGCGTCAGTGATTATGACTTCAGAAACTGAACGCACATCTGTATACTGTATCAGTGTAGACAGCGTCAGTGATTATGACTTCAGAAACTGAACGCACATCTGTATATTTTATCAGCGTAGACAGCGTCAGTCATTATAATGACTTCAGAAATTGAACGCACATCTGTATACTGTATCAGTGTAGACAGTGTCAGTCATTATAATGACTTCAGAAACTGAACGCACATCTGTATACTGTGTCAGTGTAGACAGCGTCAGTGATTATGACTTCAGAAACTGAACGCACATCTGTATACTGTATCGGCGTAGACAGTGTCAGTCATTATAATGACTTCAGAAACTGAACGCACATCTGTATACTGTATCAGCGTAGACAGCGTCAGTGATTATAATGACTTCAGAAACTGAATGCACATCTGTATACTGTATCAGTGTAGACAGTGTCAGTCATTATAATGACTTCAGAAACTGAACGCACATCTGTATACTGTATCAGCGTAGACAGCGTCAGTGATTATGACTTCAGAAACTGAACGCACATCTGTATACTGTATCGGCGTAGACAGTGTCAGTCATTATAATGACTTCAGAAACTGAACGCACATCTGTATACTGTATCAGTGTAGACAGTGTCAGTCATTATAATGACTTCAGAAACTGAACGCACATCTGTATACTGTATCAGTGTAGACAGCGTCAGTGATTATGACTTCAGAAACTGAACGCACATCTGTATACTGTATCGGCGTAGACAGTGTCAGTCATTATAATGACTTCAGAAACTGAACGCACATCTGTATACTGTATCAGTGTAGACAGCGTCAGTGATTATGACTTCAGAAACTGAACGCACATCTGTATACTGTGTCAGTGTAGACAGCGTCAGTGATTATGACTTCAGAAACTGAACGCATATCTGTATACTGTATCGGCGTAGACAGTGTCAGTCATTATAATGACTTCAGAAACTGAACGCACATCTGTATACTGTATCAGCGTAGACAGCGTCAGTGATTATAATGACTTCAGAAACTGAATGCACATCTGTATACTGTATCAGTGTAGACAGTGTCAGTCATTATAATGACTTCAGAAACTGAACGCACATCTGTATACTGTATCAGTGTAGACAGTGTCAGTCATTATAATGACTTCAGAAACTGAACACACATCTGTATACTGTATCAGTGTAGACAGCGTCAGTGATTATGACTTCAGAAACTGAACGCACATCTGTATACTGTATCGGCGTAGACAGTGTCAGTCATTATAATGACTTCAGAAACTGAACGCACATCTGTATACTGTATCAGCGTAGACAGCGTCAGTGATTATGACTTCAGAAACTGAACGCACATCTGTATACTGTATCGGCGTAGACAGCGTCAGTCATTATAATGACTTCAGAAACTGAATGCACATCTGTATACTGTATCAGTGTAGACAGTGTCAGTCATTATAATGACTTCAGAAACTGAAAGCACATCTGTATACTGTATCAGTGTGGACAGCGTCAGTGATTATGACATCAGAAACTGAACGCATATCTGTATACTGTATCAGTGTAGACAGCGTCAGTCATTATAATAACTTCAGAAACTGAACGCACATCTGTATACTGTATCAGTGTAGACAGCGTCAGTGATTATGACTTCAGAAACTGAACGCACATCTGTATACTGTATCAGTGTAGACAGCGTCAGTCATTATAATAACTTCAGAAACCGAACGCACATCTGTATACTGTATCAGCGTAGACGGCGTCAGTCATTACTATGGCTTCAGAAACCGAACGCACATCTGTATACTGTATTAGCGTAGACGGCATCAGTGACGTCACAGATCCTGCAATATCAAAACAAGCTGTTTTTGGAGCTTGATTAAATAAATGCTTTGTTAATAATGAGGAGGACGTTTTAAGCTCTGAAACTTGCAGGACGTTTTAATAATACAAAGACCTCTTATATGTCAAAGGATCAAGGCAAATTTGATTTCTCATGTCAAGACCCCTTTTAACCTAGACAGATATATGGAACAAGGCAGTTGCTAGAGTGTTCGCTAATAAGTAGTTACTAAGACAGACATACAGACAGAATCATTATTCAAAACAGCATCTTGTTATGAATATGCATGATTTTAAAGTGATCCATTTGCCAGGCACACTACATACACATCAGGGTTAGACTTAAAATGTCTCTAAAATTGAGATGTGCCCACCATCAAAACTTGGGATCTGAGTCTCTCTCGACTCATCCAAACATGACATGTATCTTCTCACCAGCGACAGAGTCGCGCCTTTTAGTGGTGAAACGAAGCACCTGCTGACATCAGAGTTAATCAAAGCTGACAGGTGACACCATCATTAAACATCTGCTAAATCAATCAATCTATGACGCTTTGTTATGACAGAATATTTTAATAAAATCTAAGTACAGAGCATAATGTTACATTAATCACCAGATAGTTTAAGGAATCATATCCCAATCAGGAAACAGGGATTTATAACATCTGGGGGAAAAAATGACTGGGTGGGGTTGTATACTTTGGGACATGAAAAAAATTAAATAAATAAATAAATGAATAGTTGAATATGTTGGGACCAAAAATAAAAATTAAAAAAAATATTAATATTATTATAATATCACCACAGGGAGGGAGGGAACAAACAAATATTGTTGTATATGTTGGGGAAAAGTCAAATTAAATAATTAAATAATGTTTATATTAATATTTATATTATTACACCTCCACCACAGGTTAAAATAAATAAATAAATATTGTTTTATACTCTCTAAAAAATGAAACAATATAAATATTAAACATTTCAATATATATAAATTAATATAAATGTATACAAGATATATCAAATTTTACTTTTAGTTGTAAAGTACACACTATTTTTTATATATATTATATATACTATATATTTTTATATGTACTATTTTGTATATATTTTCCTCCAAAAGCATAAAAGACCCAAAACCACCAATAAATAAATAAAAGGTTTTTTTTGCCCTGCTGTACCCTAATATTATTTATTGTCTGGTATACAGAAAAATACATTTCTAATTTCAGCACATATAACACACAATGTATCATATTGTGTTCACTGCACATTTATGACAGCAGTTGGTTGTGCGTAAGAGTGATTTTACCACGGTAAAATGATCGTAACACACGACCTCTTGCTTTCACAAAACAATAACCTGTTCCGGTCCATCATTTGCAAGTATATTTAACACCTAACGGCGTGTTCGTATGTCACTGCGTGTGTCTATGCATGCGCATTAGCATGTGTGTGTGTTTGCAAGGATCACAGCAGGTTAATCGAATTCTCGTCTGTGCTGTATGATAATAAGCAGCACAGCAGCAACATACACTCATCAGTCCTGGCAGGTGTCACCCGCAATGAATCAACCCATGAGTCCGTGTGCGTGGGAGAGAGAGGGACATACCTGAGTCACACGTTCTCCGAGCTCATATAAGGACCTGTTCATCTGTATTACACAGACACCAAACAATTAATCCAAATAAGACACAAATCCCCTGACAGACGCTTGTCATATTAACGCCTCGTATCACTGCAACGACAGCGATTACCACTGTATGAAACACTGTCCAGCACAATGTAACACAGTCCAATGTAATATATTGGTGCATTTTAATGTGTAAATATCTGCTTTTGGTAATTACTTGCAATTTATTCTTTGCTTATGTAAATAAGCAGGAAATGTTTACAGAGGAGGTTGTTCAGGTATTGAGTCGTTTAATCTTAATGCAGCTGTTGTGTATAATTTCTGTGTCACTGGCGGCAACAAACAAACACTGAAAAAACAACATTTAAATCTGGATTTGGCTCTGGTTCCTCTTCAATGTGCGTTTGTGGGATTTTTTCCACCTGTCTTAGAATTTTAAAATTGTGCATTGTCACTAAATAAAGTAGCAGCACACCTCTTGGAGATTGCAAAGGGTTCCTCTATTTGCGTACAGTGTATTGTGGGCCTAAAACTCAAAATTTAACCCAGTGGTCTGGAATCTATGACACATGAGCCAGTGTATGGCCTTTCACCACCATATGATCATTAAAAACTCGGGGTACGTTTACATGACAAAAATGTACTAAAAACGGAAACGTTTTTCCTTCATGTTTTTGAAAAGTTTCACGTACAGATGAGAACGTTGTCAAAATGATTCCTGTTCACACAGATCCAAGAAAACAACTAAAAATGTTGTAATCTGCTGCCAGGCCAGTAGATGGAGATGTCACTTTGTAAAGAATCGCTGTGCATGTAGATTGAACATGTAATACATATGCGCATGATGTCACCAGATTCACAAATTCACGTTTTTGTAGTTTACACGGAGACGATAAAGCTATCGCTTTCAAAAACATGCTCTTTAACCCCCTCGAGTCTGCGGTCGCGCCGGCGATACCACCTTGCTTTTTTTCTTATCAGTATTAAAGAGACTCAAAATACAATTAAGAGTTATACTCCATTTTAATCTGTGAAATATCTTCTTTTATTTGTGTACACTCAGAGTAAAAACAAAATGTTGTGCTTTTTGCAAAATAAAGAAAACTAACATGATGCGTGATCTGTCGTCTCCCTCTGAACGAATTCCAATCTGATAGTCCTCAGAAAATGATCTGTAACTTAGTGAATACTAATCACAAAAAAATTAGACTTATGTCTAAAGAAACGTTGAAATGTCAGGTTTTAAATCGTGTAAGTCAAATCGAAAACAAATATTCTGTTTATGTAATCTGAATGAAAAGAGAGAGAGATTCAAGTCGTTTGCGAGTCAGCTCATTATCCACTAATTCGGCCACGCCCACGGAGCGAGCGCTATTCAGACACAAATTCTGAGGCAATACATGTATACATCGTCGCAATCGTGTATTTATTTTCTTCAAAAGTGTCTATCTGCATGTTATAGCCATGGTTATAGCGATCTCTGGAAGCCTCTGTTAGTTCATGGAATGTCACATGGTATGCCTGTTCTTCACCACGAGTCATTTGTGAACTAAATGTGCACAGAGCGCCCTCCGGCTGCAAGTATGAATTGTGATGACAATAAATATTGAATAAATATTACTCCTCTGTATAGAAAATTGACATAAACATATGAGAATCCATCAATATTTCTCCAAATGTACATGCTTTTAAGCTAAAAGCCCTGATGGATGTTGTTTTGTCAAGTGTTTGCATGATGAACATACAGGAGTTTTTTTCTCAATGAATGTGGTTGATGCTCATATTTCAAAGAAAAGGTAACGACTCCGTTTTTCATATTCATAACTCCTGACGCATATTAACAAATTATGCTCACTATAAGATTTTAAGAGTAAAACAGAGGTCAAAATGTGAAGCTTGAGTATTAGATCTTTTTAATGATGTATAGTTTGTCAACTGCACATTAAGATTTAGGCTATATAATATAACAAATATAATAGCCTATATGAAATGCCATAGAGGTAACATGAATGTTCAGACGCTTTGCATCACAGAAATACATTATATTTTAAAGTATATTAAGATAGAAATCCATTATTTTAAATTGTAATAATATTTCACAGTATTGCTGTTTTTTCTGTATGTTTGATATACAGCATGATGAGCATGAGACTTCTTTTAAAAACATTATAATAGTAATGCGTCCAATCTTTTGACTGGTACTGTAATTTAAACTATAATAGGCCTATACAAAATTTTCTTCACATGATGTGCAATAATACGTGCATGCATGAGATCACAAAAATCATGTTTTTTTGTGAAGAGTGGACATTATATTAACGTTAATACAATAGCTGATATGATCCTGTTATCAGCATGCTCACAGAGGGTTTTTTCACATAGCCTACCTGACTGAAAGGGGTCATTATGCGGGTCATTATGCGGGTCTTTGTCTTCTCAGGTGTGAATTACAGCATTATTCATGAAGATTCACGCCTCCATGCATACTGTGTTTCTTGATAAAAAGTGTCTTACAAAATTTAAATCAATATATTGTTTTAAATGAATGAGTAGGCAGGATAATTTTTACATCATTTTGAAGCAAAAACTCTAGTCTACAACCTCCAATACCCAGAAGTCTTATGAACACATATTTTGTATTTATTTTGTGGCCTTATTTCAGTGACTTAAGTTTTTTGTTTTTTTCAATAACCACGCATAAACGTTATTCCTTCAAAAATACAAACATGTACATACATGTTGCTCACATATTATGGTAGCCTAGTTCGTGCTGAATACAGTGTAATGACACCTTTTCCATTAATATGTTTATGAACAACTGAAAAAAGCACAAATGTCAGGGCATGTCAAAACTTCTCCAGGGCCCCAAAAATCCTCAGACCTCAGAGGGTTAAAACCCATAAGTTCACATTTTCAGGCCTCCAAAATGCTGTTGCTGTTTAAACGGACAGCCAAAACATGTAAAAACGTTTCAGTTTTTAGTTGAAAACAGTGTCATGTAAACGCCCCCTTAGACACATCACTAGAGTTCAGTTTCCTGCAGAAAACGCAGTCAATTACAGTTGTACAGCCTACCGAAGTTAATGAAATGTCAATTTACAATAATTTTTTTTTTAAGTTCTTCCAACCAAAGTGCTGCGCTATAATACAAACCATATCCGTACTGGCAGGGCCGGATCGGCACGGAATGGAACTGTTAAACAATGAGAATGGTTTGGCCCGACGGTGGAAAAGCAGATAGAGACTGAATGTGAATCTGAATCGTCTCTGTAAGTTACTGAAACCACTCATGAAAACATGCCGCAGACACGAGAGACATGCTTGTGTACAGCGTGGAGAGGTTGAAGTTTAACCCATAATTTCCCCTTCAAAGGACTGATGTCATCTACTGTCAGATTTCTGTAATATCTGGAGTCTAAACGCACTGCTGAACAGACAACCGGCAAAGTCAGTGAACAAAGATCAAAGACATCCCAGCATGCCCTGCTCATGTGAAATTCTGATTTTCAGTGAGCCAACATGTCCATTTCACCCCTATTCAAGTCAAATTTATTTGTATAGCGCTTTTCACAATACACACTGTTTCAAAGCAGCAAATCATGATGTTAATGCTTAAAATATCTTAATATCTTTTTATTTATTTATTTAACCTTTATTTAACCAGGCAAGTCATCAAGAACAAGTTCTTATTTTCAATAACAGCCTGGCAAATCTTCATGCCTTATAGTCGCATTTAGCAGATTAGAGCTGGACGATAATATGGTTTACGTTTTATAAACAATCACGCAGTTGAGATTTGCTATATGGTATATTTCGCTTCACATGTATACAGTATGTATGCCGATAAAGTTGGACCTATATTAAACTCGAGTTATTTGATAATATAGTTACATTTTGTTATAACATAAGCAGCTCAACTACTGTTAGCGGTCGATTCAACTCGCTCACCCCGCTGACGCAAGCACACAACACTTTGTCAAACGTTCTCTGCTGTTTGAAGTCCTTCTGTTTGTTTTACAGTTGTGATGCACTTTTCGTTTCAGCTCTGACAAGGATGAATGAGCAGTCATATCACTGACGGATTGCTTTCGGTTGAACAGACAGAGACACAGAGACAGAAGTCAGAGCGTTGTGTTTCTAACGCACGTCTGTTACCCAGAGCTGTCAAACACACACTGCATGTCCATGACTGAGATCTGGACTCTATCCAACTGAGAATTTATGACCATCCTCATGATCATAATGCTACCTGACTGAGTTGGAGCTGTTGTGGAAAGAAAAATAAGGAAAAACTGCAGTGACTGGATGTACAAAGCTGATAAAGACTCAAGGCTGTAAATACTGCCAAAGTCTATTTTAAAGATTTTTATTATATAACAAGGAGGATTGCATTCAGGTTGAATTTATACAGGCAGAAGTCAAAAGGCATAACAGAGAGCTAATGCATGTCAGTAGAGCATGGCACAAGTTCGCAGGCGGGAAATGCCTGGATTGATAAAATGTAAACCTTAAATGCAATGTACAGTAAGTCACTTAGGATAGAAGGGTCTACAAAATGCATAAATGTAAAAGAAACCTTTTTGCTTTTTAAGAATTAATATATGAATAATTTTTCCAGTTGTACAGTTTTGTCAGATTTGGCTCAGTCATTTCTGGGAACATTTTATTCTCAAACTCTAGCTAATTAAACAAATAAATCAGTGAATGCCATGTAAATTTAAAAATGGCAAATTACTTTTATGAAAACTCCCACCTGAATTTCATTTATGAATAAATGTAACATTAAAAAGATTTTTTTGTCAAGCTTTCACCATATTTTGCTGATAACCTGGAGTGTCACTATTGGACAGTGTTGACCCTTCGCTTAACCTCACCTTAAAAACATTACTGACATTCAGATTTCATTCAGACAGAACTGCTGAATTACAAAAAAAAGTTACTTTTGTGTACAATTATATATATGGAGGGAGGGATGGAGGATGGATGGTTGGCTGGATGGATGAAGGGAGGGATGAAAAGAGATATGGATGGAGGGATGAAGGATGGATGAGGGATGCATGGATGGATGAAGGGAGGGATGGAAGGAGGCATGGATGGAGGGATGGATGGATGCATGGATGGATGAAGGGAGGGATGAAAAGAGATATGGATGGAGGGATGGATGGATGGTAGAGTTGTCTGAGTTGGCAACAGTAACCAATGTGGGTTTGGAGACTTTTTTTAAACATTTTTTTAAGGAATAGCAACGTTAAAGGTGCAGTAGATGTTCAGGGAAAATGCTAACTTTAACCTGCTAGCATTAAAAAAAATGTACGTCCCACCCTCCCTGTAAATTGCCGTCCAAAGCAACGCCTCCTCTAAAACACATGAACGCGCACAGACCAGAAGCGAGATGACCCGAGACAACAGGCTTGTTCGACTTCATGCAGCGCCACAAAGATTGACTGCCGCCTGACAAAAGCAATGCATTCTGGTTAGAAAATTTGTCCGACTTTGATCGACGCTGCAGCCGCCTTATGATCACATGTGCCATCAAAGTACCGCGAGAGCAAAACAAGACCAGCCGCCTAGGTCAGGTGCTGCAGTTGCTCAAAATCGGCCGTGAAAGCCTTGATGACGGCACACTTTATTCTCATCGGTCAGATTCTGGGATGACAAGGACGACGTGTGTTGAGTGTTTTTTCTTAGACAATTTCCTGTATTTAACCAATCTGTGGATGTTGTAAGTTTGCTACAACCGGCAGATCTCCCCAGCCGGTGGCAGGCTAGTGTAGTTCATCTCATACAAGCCTAATGTTATTGGATTACATCATGTGTCATTCACCGGTGAAAAAACAGTGAATAACAGTACTACAATAACGAACGTAAACAACTTTTTAAAAACAAAATAGATGCAGCAAATGGATATGCTGGACATTTCTAACGTGACAGCTGATGAAAAACTAGCAGCATTGAGCACAAAATAAACCACATCACTGTCTTCATGACCAGAAAGGTGATAGAATTTCAGCAAAAACATATGTAAACACTGTCAGAATATCAAGCGAAGGAACAACACTAGTGATCGACCGATATTGATTTTTTAGAACCAATACCGATAATTTGTATGTTTATGTGGCCGATAACCGATATGCAGAACCGATATTTATTTACCGTTATACTTCTGTTTTTGACACGATTACAACACCACTGAACTGAACAAACCATTTTATTTATAACAATCACTCCCTCCTTGCATAGAAAACAAATCTTATTTATACACCAATAAATAGAGGGGTCTGAAAGTGCAAAAAATAAAAAAGTGCACTGTTACTAAACTGTTTTTGTTGAAAATTAGTAGTCTTTCATGTTAATTTTAATCTTCACATTACAAAAATAATTTTATTTATAAAAAGCATCAGCAGCAACACTAATGTTAACAATAAGCAAAATAAATGTAGAATGTCTAATGATTTCAAACGGAGAAAATAAATTAAAGACAGGAGTCATATCAACTTTGCAGAAATGTAATACTTCATTTTAAACTACAGTTTTAGTAGATTTATAAGCTGTTTAATAGGCTAAAGAGCGAAGAATAATTCGCTGGATAATGTTAAATAACTGAATAATATTGGAATATAACAAACAAAACATCGTATTTTATTGCATTTCTCAACTGGTATGTTATATTAGAATTATTAATAATGTTTTTGTCATTCTAGATTATGAAATATCTGCTGACAAAGCGCTGTTTATTTATGCATTTACACAGAACTATACTCAAACTGCGATCGCGGAGATAATAAATAATTAATTTCCATAGTGTTTACTTGTTTGTTTATTAGCGAATTAATGGTTATATAGTAAATGTTTATATAATTACGGTGTTTTAAACTAGTGAATCTTGTTAAAAGTTACATGCGGTGGCCGTGCTGGAGCATTTCCTGAGTATCAACCCGCTGAGTGAACAGCAAAATGCAGACGACTTCATGAGACTAATCATGAGCACAAACAACAGAGAGAGAATTAAATTCAGCGCTTTTATTTCCAACATGTGCTCATTCATGGCTGTATTATTTAATTCATGCCAAGTTACATCTTTATTGGGACAGGACTAGACGGATTATCTCACGTGGCTCCGTGAGCTTGTCTCTATTTCTTAAAGACAAGCTGCATAAACTAGCTACATTTCAGGCATTTATGTAACACATCTAATTTGTGCATTAATGGCTGTTACGTTAAATAAAGTTTACTAATTACAGCAAAGCAGGTAAGTATACTTTACATGTGCACGCCATTGTCTCGTCTCCCCTCAGATGCGCTGTAATGGCAATCAAGCGTGCAATTCTCAAAACACCCACAAAATGGCGGCGTTTATCGGTAAATCCGATATTACAAAACCGATATCCGATTATGGTAAAATGCTTAAATATCGGGGAAAATATCGGTAAATAGACATATCGGTCGATCTCTAAACAACACAAAAAATCTTTTGTGCTATGGCATGCACAGTACCCACAGTGATGCTGAGGGTTTCATTGAAGGAGGAAACAAGACGTTTTACTCATTGTTTGTAGCAAGACTCAAAAACAAATGGTCGAAACATCTGTTGGTGGTGGCCTTACGAATCCATGCACCAAAGCTGTGGATGTTGTAGTTTGCGCGTAACTTTGAAAACATAACAATAGTTTCCAATTAGATGCTGGTGCTGCTGTCGTTGAGCTAATTAGTAAAGGTACACAAACTGCATAAGCTACATTATGCGTTATTATCAAAACACATCAAAATCGAATCATACCATGTAGCTACCTGTCCAAAAGAAATACTGCATGGCATCATCTTTCAGACCCTTTGACTCCCGCAGTTGTCTATTAATTTGGGGTTTTAGCTCTATTATGATCCAACCTTTTTTTTCTCGATGAACCCCCTTATCTTTCTTTTGGTCGATACTTTTCCAGTGACACTTGTTGTCGTTTCAGAAGGAAAGTTAGGTTGTTGCTGTACACCTGTAATTCTCGCGCTGACACTGCACAGTGTACAAGATAAACCGCTGATGATGTAACATTTTATGGTCCTGCGCCTTCCACAGTTGATATACATTTATAAAAATACATTTAGACCGCTTAACATATGATTGCTTTCAGGATGAGGAGACTTTCAACCAGCATAACAAAAAATCTTTCTGAAGAGAATCACCTATTGCACCTTTAATGTTGCAAATACCAGTGTCCATCCAAACATTAAAAAAAGTATGTGTATGAATGTCTAACGACAATCACAATGGCATGTCTATTAACATTCAAAAAAATGTCACAGCATTGAACTTCTTGACTCTGCATGCTTGCACATACACACACCTCCAGCACACACAGAGGGTCCTAATTGGTTTATCATTCAAGTATTTTGGCACAGAAGTGGGGCATATCTAAGCTCTCCATGAAATTGAAAATTCATATAATAGAAGGCAATCATCGCTCATGTGCACGTCTGTGGGTTCAAACTTCAAAGAACAGACAAATATTCTGAGGGTTTTTAAGAGACTCTTCAAAAGGCCGGTCAGCCATTTCCAGTATAGCAGAGAAATGCTAGCTTTAAAGGTGAACACCGTGAGCTATTAGCTTTAAAGTTAAGCTCTGTCAAATGACATTCGGTGCAGAAAGTTCCTGCTTATCAGAACTATAAGTCCACCCAAATTCTTACAAGAAATAGTTTTGCAGAGTGCAGCACACAATCCAACAGAGCACATCAGGAATACACAAAATTTAACCTGAAGCATAGCCTTGACCTCAGTGTCACCTGTAATGTCCTTTAGGCCAAACACACACTACAAGACAGAAGCTTGTCGCCCTGAGCAGAATTCAGCAGTCAGTCCTGCTTTAAAATGTTACATACCGTTACATTCACACACATAGCTGTAAACACGAGTGACAACCGCAAGGTTACAGTTGGGTTACTACCGCAAGGTTATAAATTTTATTCAGACAGAGCTGTTGAATTATACAAAATATAATGATGTGCACTGATAAAGAATTTATAAAAAACACTGCAATATAACTTAAAGGGGTCATGAATTGAGAAATCAACTTTTCCTTGAGCTTTTGATATATAAGAGGTCATCGTACTATAAGAATATCCTGTACATTTCAGAACTGAAAACTTCCTTGTTAGTCCAATAAAAGCTTTTATTGACACCAGGCCCAGCGAACGACTGATCCTGGAATGTGTCTATAGATAGGTGAAACTCCGCCTCCGCAGAAGAAATCAACGCCTACTTCATCATTGCAACGTTAGCCCCGCCCACTGGTGTGTTAGTGAGATGAGGAGGAGAGAAGAGCGATACAGGACTAAAATAACATTACCTTTCAAAGGATCCTAATGCTAGGAATATGGTTATTTATTTTCAACAATGTGAATGTCTCAGTTGAGCTTATTCGCGATTTCACTGTGGATTCTTTGGTAAATCAATCACATTTTGGCACAGGCTTTGCAAACAGACTTTTACGATATGGACTTGACCGTAATGCAACGACATGTAACTGTGTTAATTCTAATGCCTGATCTGATATGTGATGATTTATGTACAGTCAGATGTTCTTTGTCTGTGTGTCAGTAAATCAAACCAGTGACTAAATGCTCAACTTCACGTTGTTTCTCTTAGTAGGATGAAAATAATCAGTTAAATTAAATTATATAAAGAAAGCGATCAAAGAACGCTCCCTTTGCAATCGCTGAAGCTGTCAATCAAACAGCGCAAGTTTATCAGTGACTGAGTTCTGGATTCGCGCCAAAAACTCCCGTTTTTTTCAACAAATCTCTTAGTTACAAAGCGTTTGCACAGTTAGTTACAATGAAAGCATTCATTAGTGTGCAGAAATCGAGTTGCAATGACGAGATCACTGCTTTCATGCACTAAACAACATGTCTGTGATCGGCTACAATGTTCATTACTGCAACCTTTCATGCCACAATCTAAATATAATGCCATAGCTCTAAATGTAATGCAACATTTTTCACGATTAGTTAACCTTGAGAGCTGTAATAGTAAAAACGTGCTAAAAGTTTTCAAGAGCGTAATGCTTAGCTATTTCAAATGGAAATATGTTAGCCAATCACAGCAGTGGGCGTTTACACTGAAGTCTCACAGCATTTCTAAGTTTTGACCATTTTTGATGTAAAAAGCATACTAACATTATAAGTGCACCCCAGGAAACATTATAAAACAATAAAACATCACATGACCCCTTTAAAAATATTAGGGCTGGGACAATACATTGATTCTCGACTCTGGATCGATCATGATATTTTCTCTCTCGATTCATTTCTGAGCAGATGGCACTCTAGGCTAGTTTTTAACCGCACACTCAAATGCTCACAAAGAAGAGTGCTGGAGAGCGATTGTGCATTCGGCTGAGTCATGTAAGTGGTTAAATATACTTGCACCTCGGCCAAGAATGCTTTTATGATGCGAGATTAATGTAAACACAGCCCACTGCAAACACCCTTGTAATTCGCTTCAACCTTTTTATACTTTATGAATGATTATTTTAGGTTTAAGTGGTGTGTGTAAAGGACCTAGAAGCAAGCAGAGTAACATTGCATGTGTTTCTAAAGCACGTAGTGCCATCTGATGTTAAAAACTAATCTCAGAATCGATTTGAGAGAGAATCGCGATAGATTCGGAAAATATCAGAATCATTCCAGATTCACTGTATCGTGAATCTATAATCGATGTATTGTCCCAACCCTAAAAAAAATATCGTCCATTTTGATGATATGATGACTTTAAAAATTATCACGCGATACTATCGTCGACGCGCCAATCAAGGGAACCCGCAATTCACCTTGGAGTTTGTTTACGTTTACTGTTTGTTTGCTGTACTGTCAGACTCATTGTTCATCCTTATAATACGCCATTTTAAGATATAAGACTTCAGCTTTGTTATTTGTTAACTCATGTATGATAATACATTAAATGTTTCAGAGATATATCTACATTAAATCTAATGTAGAAAATGTAATAAAACTGCATACCTGTTCTGTCATGCGAGCTGAGGTAAATGTGTCATGCCAAGCATTCGGGAACAAAATCCATTGGAGTTTATGATCCAAACGTGATGGGGAATATTGATAGATGTGTCCTCTTATCATCTTTATCATCTATGAATATTTTTAACTATAAACTGCGCGTTCAGCGATCAAGCACGCGGTTTAATTATGATTCATTCGTACGCACAGCCGCTCTCGCACTACCAGGGAAGAAGCGCGATATTATGACATATGCAAAGCATGTTTGGTTATTTTTTTGTTTGTTTGTTTTTTAAATATGTGATGTTTTAATGTGAAACCATATAATTTTGTCACAGGAAATTGAGGTATCAGTGTCCCGATGTTTAGTGGAGGGCCTTGCTAGTGCATGAATTTGTGTTCATCATACTGATTCAGGATCAGCTTGCTTGGCTTTTGCAGTAATGGGGGCGGGACATGCTCATTCTAGAGAATTTTTGATTGGACGAAAGTCTGTGTAGTGCAGGTTGAGTCATAAATATGTTGGTCAATTTTTTTTAAAGTATTTTCTTAAATTTCTTTGGTACATTTGCATATAGATGGCTTCAGAGCAATAGACATGGACTAATAGCCACGAAACTCAAAATCTGATTTCATTTTGATTTTGAATTCGATGATGAGTGGAAACATTTTGGTACTTCCAAACTATTAAAATATTTTATCTGTCAATTCCAGACCAGAGCATTCATTAACTCATGAATTTGTTTACTAAAAAAAAAAAAAAAATTAAATTCTCCAATGTGTTTTGCTAATGGAAACTGACAGTGGAGCTTCAGCTGGAGCGAAACGAGGAAATCATCTTTTCTCAGGTGCTGGTGGAATCAATCAACTCATCGATCTGGTGCCAGGATTTAGGGGGAAAAAAGGGGGAATTCTTTGCTATTCCTGATTTCAGGTTGGTAGACAAGACACATGAAAGCGCTCACCTGCCCAGCATGTGGCAGTGCAGTGGTTTTGAGCTTCGGTTTTGTTGATCTAATTGCTTTCTGCGAGATAAAAGTCTTAAAGCTGTCGCTCTGAGATGGCAAAGCTAATGAAGCTATTGATTAACCTGTCTTGTCACAAGCTTGACTTTTCAGTGTCTATCTCTTCTATGTCCTTTCCATCTTCCTCTCACACACACACACACACACAAAATGAATTCAGAGCAGTCAAACAGGTGCTGAAGTCTCTGTTTGGGCTGAAAGTGTTGAACAGATCTGATGCTGTCTTTAAGTCATGTTGGGATGATTTGAGATAAGTGCACGAACGCCACCACACTCTCATAATTACCAGTGGGAAACTCTGCATTTACTTTGAGCCTTGACTTTCCATGTTGGCGGCGTGTCAATTAAAACATTTATGGTGGAAGGTAATTGCTGTTGGTCTCTCCAGGTGTTATAGACCGCCTGGGCTTGTATGACAACTGCGTTTCCCATCATCCTCTGTGGAAACACTAGAATGTTCACGAAGATTTGTTGTTTGGTGACAAACTCAACAAAATCATCATCACAAATTCTAATGGGAACTTAGTTGGAGGACTTGAAAGCATTATTCATTAGTTTCAAATCCATCCACAGATCTTTAGATCGGCCTTCATTTGCATGTTTTCTGGATCTTTAACGTATTTTCTGCTTCCAATGTGCTGACACATTGACTTGCCTGAAACCTTGCATTATTTATGTGTTCACTGATACACACACATTTAACTGTTAACATTGCAGGACATTATAGATCTTCATGCATATACATTGGACTTACACTGAAAGGTCTGTGGATACCCTAATATCAATGGTTTTAAAATGTAATGCTCTGCAAGTAGGGTTGGGTTGACTATCGATTTTCCCAATTCTAATCGAACTTCATTTTGATGAACCGATATTGATTCTTATTCATCTCTTCCTCTTTACTACTAGTTATAGCACTAAATGAACATCAGAAGTATTGTTGAATGATATCGCTCAGTCAGTGTTTCAAAGACGTCATTGAAACAGTTTGTAAACATGTTTATTAATCTGGATTTCTCACAACTTATAAAATAAAGTCTCAAGAAGGTGCAGTCAAGCACAGAAGACACGATTTTCGTTAAATAACACATTACATTTCAGTTTGTTTTCCACCAAACCATATCGTAACCCAGAACAATTGGAATATACGACACGCATCGCATGGGATCATTCTGTGATACTTTTGAGTCTTTTTTAAAAAGCATGATTCTGGTCACTATTCACTGCCATTATATGGACAAGCAGAAGAGGGATGTTTATTTGTCAATTCTTCTTTTGTGGTCCATAAAAGAAAGAAGGGCATACGGCATTAGAACAACACCAGGGTGAGTAAATGATGACTTAATTTTCATTTTAGGCTAAACTATCCCTTTAATAGTCTGAACCTTTATTAATTGGTTCCCTGTACAGCATCATTTGAGAAATATTTTTTCCTTAATAGAAATGGACATGTACTGTACCTGATATACAGTATATCCAAATTAATCAATATTGAATCTGAATTGAATCAAATCAAAAAAGCATGATGGAGCTAGCAGGTAGTGTATAGTGACTTGCACAATAATATTGGTTATTGGCCAATATTAGACATTTTTCTAATTTATTGGCATTGGTCGACATTGAATATTTCGTTTTGCATCCTAATTTTTTCTATTTTCACAAAGTTATTGACAACATTATTATTGCTATACTTGTTCTTCCACAGAACATCTATAAGTTATACAGCATAAATGTCTTTTAGAGCCATATTTGGTTGGAAATTCACTAAAATAAGTGGCCGATCCAATTCCAGAGGTGCCAGATTCAGATCCGTCTGATTCTGGCACAAATTAAGCCCCGTTTCACACAAACCGAGAGAGCTAGTGAAACACCTGCTGCCTGATTCGTCCTTATAAAGTTCTTCAGGGGTTTTAAGGCCATGTGAAAGTCTGCTCATCATTTGCTATTCATCGCTCTTGTGTTGTGTGTCTCAAAGAACAGAATTCAATTACGATCGTGCTTTCTCAGGGTCACATCTTCATTTCTCACCATATCTAAGACTTCGGATGTAATTTGGCAATGAATGATGATGAATATAAAGGTTTAGAAAAACTGTCATGTGGCCCTGAGATTTGAAAAGTTCTGCTGTTACCAAGTTTCTTTTGGCACTTAAATCAGTTAATTAAAGCAGAAATACAAGTCAGACTGACATATTGAAGAGTTATGATCAAAATTAATGCATTTCTGAATGTAAATTGGCCATTTTTGACTGATTCTTGAGGTGCTATATGGTTGCTTGGAGATTTTAAATATTTTTCACTATAGGCTCTTCAGATCAGTGTTTTGGGTTCTGGGTTCTTCAAAGCATCTTATGTTTAAAATTTAAAGGAATGCCGAATGGCTTGTGTTTTCCTGAAGTGAGATGAGTTTATAAACTGATCAATGCAGACTTTCATGGAGGAACATCTCATTTTAGGCCATTAGCCTTTGAATCAGTATGAAACCACATGACACACTGTGTACAGAAACTTAAAACCATGCAAATGCATTGTTGTGAAAAAAATACGTCTCGCTAGGATTTTGTGCATGTGTTATGTAAGTGCACCATCTTGCACATCCAGAGTAAAGTCTTCAAGAAGACATCAAAGGACCTGTGAGAGGAAAGCATCTGCGTTTGCTGATACTGAGCACACAACAGCCAGCGATTCCCTCTTTACACCTGAGAGAGACTGAGCTCTTCTCTTCCACTTATATCTGCATCCGACAGGAAGACTGATTAGAAACAGGAAACCTCCAGATGTTCCACTGCATGCTAATGCAGGCAATTTCACTTGCTCTTTTTTCCCCTCTTATTTCCTTCCGTACTGACGCTATGTCACCTTTCTTGTGATTTATTATCATCACTTGTTCTGAGACCTCATGCCAGTAAGTTTAAACTTTAGCACTTTAGTATGAGATGACTGTTTGAAAGGCACCACTTCATATCATTCTCTAAAACGTAATTCAGGGGATTTGTTACCACAACTTAAATAAATGCATGGTTGCAAGTTAAAAATTCTAGTTTATTGTTTTAATTAAACCTTTTAAGTTGCAAACATTATTTTGTAGAGTTCTGTTGACATAATAACATTGATCATTACATCAACTTAATTTTGTCAGTAATTTAAACTCAAATTTCTGTGTTAATTGGCTTTCTTTTTTAATTAGGTTGTAGTAACTTAATGATATTGTCTTGATAACTTCAGAAATTAGATAGTGGATTTCTAGTTCCCAGCACGATTTGCATAGGAGATGAGGAGAATAAATGTTGAAATTAAGTGTTAATTTATTTGTTTTTAGTAAAGGGAAAGACATGTTAGTGTTAAATGCTGTTATGTTTGACATTTAAAAGAGTTTCTGTAATGTTGAAGTTTTTGTGGTTATCATTGTGTTGAAGAGTAGATACATGAAGGTAAACACTATTGACTCTATAAGCAATGACTGCGCTAATGCCAGTGACAAGTAATATCTTACTTGTTCATTAAATATACATGTTAAATAAGTTATGTTATCATGTGCTGCACTAAGATTAATTGGTTCCAGGGCTACAACTCTGGTAGTTGGAGCAACTTAATTTTTTTTGAGTAATCAACTTAAAAATTTGTGTTTACGCTACAAATTATTAACTCAATGTAGCTTGTTGGTTAAATGTAAATTCACTAAACATTGTCATAACTCAAAAAAATTGATGCAAACTGTTGCGTCAACAGTTTTTTTTTTTGGTTTTTTGAGCCAACGCATTGTTTTTTAGAGTGATACCGGTCAAAAGTTTGGAATAATTACGATTTTTAAAATGTTTTACAGAAGTCTCTTCTGCTCCCCAAAGCTGCGTTTATTGGATAAAAAATACAGTAAAAATAGTGAAATATTATTACAATGTGAAATAACCGTTTTCTATTTTAATAAATATTCAAAAAAAAGTCACGTGATCCTTCAGAAATCATTCTAATATTCTGTTTTGCTGCTCAAGAAACATTTCTGATCAATATCAGTGTTGAAAACAGTTGTGCTGCTTCATATTTTTGTGGAAATTGTAATAACCCAAACTTTTGAATGGTTGTGTAAGTAAGTTTTTATTCAGCTGGGATGCATTAAAATGATCAAAAGCGGCAGTTAAGACATATATAATGATTTCTTTTTAAGTAATTAAAGTATTCAATCGTTACAAAAAAATCTTCGACTGTTACAAATCTTGTCATTTGTAAGGCATTGAATGATTTTTTTCCTCATTCGTAAGTCACTTTGGATAGAAGTGTAAATGTAAGAATGTAAAGACGTGTTCACAACAAACTCCAGTAAACTTCTAACAGGTGTTGGGTTTTGTAGGGTCAGCGTGTTGATCCTGTTGGCGTTTGCTGGTGTTTGTTTTCACAGACTGAACATGTTCAGTTGGCGTTTCTCGGGTCGTGGGATGTTTGAGCAGTCTGGTATGATTTTCCAACAAACTGGCTTGATTTTGAACCATTGCCATACAAATGAGGTATGAATCCCTGCCAACTCCATTGAAATGAAAGAAAACGTTTGGTAATTTTTCTCCAATTGCAATTATCCAGTTGAACCCGCACAAAGTTAATCACAACCACACACGAAAATACTAGTAGAAGTACTTTTCTTGTTTAAGCATGAGCCTCACTAAATTACATTGGATTCATCCTCGAAATAAGAAAAAAGCCATTGGGATAAGAAAAGTTTTTCTTCTCAAGTGAATTTTTGTTTGTAAGGGTGTTTCAATATTTTTACTGGAAAACAACATAAAATACTGGTTAATAAAATGATTATTTTTGTAGTGTTTTTCATTCAGGGACTGCAATCTAGTTTTGATTAATTTTTCTGCTTGACCTTTTCTTGGTTTTGAGTTGACGTGATACAACAACAAAAATAGAAATGTACAATTTGCTACTCAATAGAAAATGACATTTTATGTGAACAGATTCATTTGTGTTCCCAAATCACAGTAATATGATTTATTTCCATTAGGCCTCCATCCAATATACTCCAGAGTTTCCTCCCTTTGTTTACAGAGATAAATTGCTTGATTTGGGATTGCAGAGGGGTCGGCTCGTAAAAAAGATCGAGCTTGCAAATAGATGTCAGCAGGCGTTACACAAAGCAATCAAGGTGCAATTTTAAAGCATCTGATAACGGCTGAGAGCGGGATACGAAATTTATCCTCATGCCAAATCTAGAGCCTGATTGCCTGAACAACGGATACATGAGAGACACTTTACTTCTAAATCTGTTGTGACATCAAGAGAAATGTCTTGTACTTCATCGACTTCATTGTTAACTTCATTTCAAACAGTGAAAAACGAGTTATTCCTACCTGATCTGATTCTTAAAAATTACTTTTCAGGTTGATTTAGTCACATTAAATATTGACTTCAATACAAGATTGATTTAGCTGATGCCACATTAATATGTTACCTGATTTTATATATAAATATTATATTTATTTATTTATTCAGCAAGGATGCATTAAATTGATCAAAAGTGACAGTAAAGACATTTATAATGTTACAAAAGATTCTATTTCAGATAAATGCTGTTTTTTGACCTTTCTATTCATCAACGAATCCTGAAAAATCAAATGTTTCATGGTTTCCACAAAAAATATGAACTGTTTTCAACACTGATAATAATCATAAATGTTTCTTGAGCAGCAAATCATCATGATTTCTGAAGGATCATGTGACACTGAAGACTGGAGTAATGATGCTGAAAATTCAGCTTTGATCACAGGAATAAATTACACTTTTCTATATATTCACATTGAAAACAGCTGTTTTACATTGGAATAATATTTCACAATTTTAATGTGTTTTTGATCAAATAAATGCAGCCTTGGTGAGCAAGAGAGACTTCTTTAAAAACCATTTAAAATTTTTACTGACCACTATGCATGTATATAATAAGTAAGTATTATTTTTAACACACATTATCTTGTGAAAGCATGTCCAGATATAACCTTACAGCAGCGAGGGCTGCTCGAGGCAGAGATTAGCCTCTCTACGGACCATAATTAATAACACCATGAATGTCTCAAACAGACAGAAGTGTGAGCAGAGATCAGGCGTTATAAAAACTTTGGCCACTTTGCTTGCAGGGCTGAAGTCTGACATTTCTGCTTTGGACTCCAAGTTGAAATCTACAAGCAAAGAGCCAATTATCTCAGTGTGTGTGTGTGTCTGCTGGTCCGGCTCCAGGCGAACACTTCAGAGTGACAGATGCTTTATAAGGCGTTATCTGCGGCAGCGTTCAGAAACAGAGACTCTGGCCACATCTTATCAGAGCAGCTCGACAGCCAGTGTCCCTTAAAGCTGTGTGTGTGTGTGTGTGTGTTTGTAATTTGAGGACACAAATGTGTATAATGACATGGGTATTACACTGGTATTACGACGTAAACATGTTTTATGAGGACGTTTCATGAGTCCTCCTATTTAAAATAGCTTTAAAAACACACTAAACAATGTTTTATTAAAAATGTAAAAACTCTTGTAATATGACAGTAATTGTGTGACGAGATCAGAGTGTTTTTGATGATCTGGCTTAAATGTCTGAACTTACACACGGGTCAATAACGTCAGTTGTTAATCACTGAGATCTGTAATTGTTACTGCATACTAATTGCTCATTAATTTGTCCTTCAGAAGTCATTATGCAAATCTGGTAATTAACCATTCATTTTCCCTGTATAATTGTCTGTCTGTCTATCTATCTATCTATCGTACAGATCTGATGGTCTGTGTTGGTTCCTGCTGGTCTTTTGCAGGCCTCAGTCTGTGATCTGATACATTGATTCTCTTGTTCTGTAACTCACTTTTAACTGCTTCATTATCCTGTAGACAATTTCCTCCCTCCTGAAGGAAATGAGAAAGTAAGCCATCCCTAAATCACGCTGGATCATCGATGGGTTTCCATGGAAATGTCGTGTGTATAACAGATAACAGCGCTGATGTGTTCCTCTGAAACGCAAAACATAACAACAGCGCTAACATCTCCGCGGTGTGATTCCAGACGACAGCCTGAACCAGAATGACAAATGAGTCAATCTGTCTGCAGTAACGAGCGTATCAGTTTATTGCACGTTTATTTGAAGTGTCTGTAATCATGTTTATTTGTTCCTCTGTCTTGTCTCCTGTAGGATTTTCTAATTGATGCCGCAGAAATGTTTTGGATCCGGTTTCCCAGCGGTGTTCTTTTAAACTACATCTGTGTTGGCGTTCATTCTGTTAAACTACCTGTCGTTTAATCACGGCAGGGCGGCGGTCGGTGTTTCAGGAGCAGATTAATCGGTTGGCGCATCGCATCCGAATGGATGAGTGTTTGTTTATGACCGCGACTCTCCAGCTTTGTGCTTGATCAGTGCTTTATTTAGCATGTAGCTAGTATCCCAGCTAACAAAAATATATTCTAGGGAACATTTTGCTAATGTTCCCCATTAAAACTTAAAAATTGTTTTTTTCTTCTATTGCAACTATCGCTTTAATTGAAGACTGTTAGAAATCTTTCCCATTCAACCCCCACGTCTACTGATAAGATGAAGGACAGAGGATTGTTGTGGCTCAGTGCACAAGGGTGAAGGATCTTGAAACATTTTTTTGTTTTGTTTGTTTTTGTTTATTTTAGTAAAGCAAAATCATGGTTATGCAGTTATATACAGTATTTCAGCTCTTGTCATGGTCATGCACAGCTGGTAAACCCAGTAACTTTCACATTATATGAGCAACATGTTTTAACACGGTGTAAAAAATGATTTTTTGAAGTTGTAAACAAAGATTGTTGGATTACGTTTTACAAGAAAATACTATTTTAGTCTTTATACTTCAAAATGCGATACTTGCCGTTTTGTAATTATTTGTGAAATAATACTTCTGAGTGAAAATTGTTTCAAAGTAAATCCTACACCAATTTTCATGTTTACTTTAGGCCTATTTCATTTTTTCTAGTGATGAAGTATGTTTAAAAGATGTTTAACCCTTGTGCGACCTTATTTGTCTTTTTTCAGTTTTGTTTTTTTGATAATTTTGCCTGTGTTAATGCCAACTGCATACATTTTGGCACAGGTGTGTATTTTTATTGGAATTTTAAAAAATGTCCTTTAATAAATCTATTTTGCACTAGGTACACAAATTAGTTCCTCTCAGGACCTTTTTGGACAAAAATGTCCCCATTGAAACCCATTAAAACTGCAATTTTTTAATTCCAGGGCCATTTAACTATAATATGTTGCAATCTTTGTTAATAGGCTTTCATTCTGTTGGCAAGGCTTCAAAATTTAAATTTTAAATTTTTACTATTTTTTTACCAGATGGTGCCATTTTCTCAGGTTTGGCCTATAAAGCAAATACTCGCTTTATTCTTGTTTTCTGCTTCTAGAGCCAATTGGATATATTATGCAGCTATAATTGCGTAGGTGTGTTGGTATGGATGTCAGAGTGTGGTTTGTATGTGTGTAATAAAAAAAATTGTGTATGCATATTTGAGAGAGAAAAACTCTACTGCAAATCACAAATGCAACCACTGTGTGTATCAGTGGAGTTTTGCTGGCATCTAATGGGGAAAATTTGGTACTGCGTCCAAACAAAATCTTACTGAAAGCTCATTTTTTGAGATATCAACCTCAAATTTGGAACACAACTTGTTTAGATTTATCTACATGTTTCATAAAATATATATTTTATATAAAATAATATTCATAAATCATTTTCACCTCTAGAACTTTTTTTTGTTTTCACTTTTTAAACGTTTTTTTACTTCAACAATAATCTGCCAAGGGTCTTTAAAATGAGACCAAACTTAAGTCTGTGCTCCATAAGATCCATAAGATTTCCCATGATCAGAACCCCTAAAATGTTCTATATATGAAACGCCTGATGGAATCCTTTAATGTTCCATATAGAACCTTTTCTTGTAAGAGACAGAAACATTTGTTGATTCCCAAAAGATTCCATAATTGTTGAAAAAATTGCATTTATCTTTTGACTTAGAACTTTGCAGCTCAGATATCAGTGGATTAACAAAAACACAAACTTCAATACAAATTTCTGCCATTACTTCCATTCCATCTCTTCCTTACTGTAAATGCAATGTGTGTTTTATAGTTTTTTCTAAGTGACAAGTCAAAATGATATTCTTATGCCAGAACATTCCTTTAGCAGACACCTGCTGTTTCTGCGTTTCTGTTTTAGCCACATAAAGCAAGCGATTGAGGAAAATTCAGCTTTAATGACAGGCATGGAGTCTGTTCGGTGGGGAATGTCAGGCCCTGATGGAGGTGAACTCAAATGACTTCTGATTACTTTGAAGTTTCTCGGTGAAGAAGAAAAGAAATGAAAGATTTGAGCCACAAAACTCGACTGCAGACATGAGAGTCGGCACTTATTGTCAAAAATGTCTTTGTTGTAAAAACCTAGATGTCTGAATATTAATCAAATCTGACATTTTACTTTAAATTCTTCCCAGACAAATAAATCAACAGCTGTTTTTACACCGTATTTTTACTATTGAGATAAAAAATTGCTCTGTGAAAACGGCTGAAATCCCTTTGAACGCTTGCTTGCATCGGTTCTGTCTGATAATTCATTACACAGGTTTGTACTGTATTTATGAACGGGCCGTGAGAGCAGTGATGAGATGTCTGTGAAGAATCAATCGAGTGATTTAATTTGAGCTTAAAGCTATTACGGCCGTCTGCCAACAGACCTGAGGTGAAGCACAGATTTATTGGCCCGAAAACTGTGAATTCAGCAGCGTGTTGCACATCAGTCCTCATGGGCAGTTGCTTCTGTCTTTTTACCAACGCAGAATGACGGAGACTCACAAAACACAGAGAAACGTCTCATGATTCTGTACTGATCTGCATATAATGTAGATTTCACAGGTTGTGCTCAGAATAGCACTAGTGCACTACTCTTTCTTCTGCTGGAGTCTATAGTGTTTGAACTGATGCAGATGTTCTGTATGCATGAAAACTTGGATGACCTTCTACATTTGCATTAATGTGCAGTATACATCACAGCAAACTGCACGAGATATATCCCACAATGCAATGCACTCAACATGACCTTCCATTTCTGGTGTGATGTTCATACATTTTGCTGAATAATCAGATTTAAAATGCTAAATCCTAGATCAGGGTTTCTCAAACTGGGACTCATGAGTTGATGAAAAGCTAATAATTAATTTAATTAAATGTAAAATTAATAAATACTGTGTGTGTGTGTGTGCGTGTGTGTTCTTGTATATATATATATATATATATATATATATATATGGTTTATGAGGACACAAATGTGTATAATAACATGGATATTACAACGTAAACATGGTTTACGAGGACACTTCCTGTGTTCTCGTAAACCAAATGGCTTAAAAATCATTTTTTTGAAATTCAAAAAATGCAGACAGTTTCGTGTGATGGGTAGGTTTAGGGGTAGGGGTAGTGTAGGGGGGCAGAATGTACAGTTTGTACAGTATAAAAACCATTACGTCTATGGAGAGTCCCCGTAAACCATATATACAAGTGTGTGTGTGTGTGTGTGTGTGTGTGTAGTTTGGAAAAAATTGAGATTGTATAATGTTTTTGAAAAAAGTCTTACATTTTACATTTAGCAGACACAAAGTGTCCAAAGTGACTTACAAATGGGACAATAGGACAACAATATGCAAGTGCTGTGACTAGTCCCAGTTATTTTAGTACAGTACACTTAGCAAGGTTTTTTTATTAATATTAAATAGATATAAAATAGCATGCTTTAGTATTAATGGGTCAAGTGTTGACGAAAAAGATGCATCTTCAGCTGTTTCTTGAAAATGGTTAAAGCCTCAAGAGCTTGGGTTAAGTTAGGCAGGTCATTCCACCAACAGGGAACAATCAAGGTAAAGGTCCGTGAAAGTGATTTTGTGCCTTTTTGGGATGGCACCACAAGGTGGCGTTCACTTGCAGAACGCAAGCGTCTGGAGAACACACAAGTCTGAAGTAGTGAGTTTAGATATAGGGGAGCAGAGCCAGTGGTTGTTCTGTTGGCAAACATCAGTGCCTTGAATTTGATGCCAGCAGCAATTGGCAACCAGTGCAAGTTTATGAGAAGAGGTGTGACGTGCGCTCTCTTCGGCTCGTTAAAGACAACTCTTGCTGCCGCATTCGGGATCAGTTGCAGAGGTTTGACAGAACATACTAGAAGACCTGCCAAGAGAGCATTACAGAAGTCCAGACTGGATAGAACAAGAGCTTGGACAAGGAGTTGTGTAGCATGCTCTGATAGAAAGAGCCTGATCTTTGTAAAAGGCATGAATGTTGAATAAGGCAAATATGCAGGACCGGGAAGTTCTGGCAATGTGGTCTGTGAAGTTTAACTGATCATCGATCACAACTCCAAGGTTCCTGGCTGTCCTTGATGGAGTTATGGTTGACGAACCTAGCTGAATGGAGAAGTTGTGATGAAGTGTTGGGTTGGCTGAGACCACTAATAGTTCTGTCTTCGCAAGGTTTAGCTGAAGGTGGTAGTGCTTCATCAGGCAGGCCGAGATGCAAGCAGTTACAATCAGATAATCTGGCTAGAATGAAAGGTAGAGTTGTGTGTCATCAGCTTAGCAGTGCTAGGAAAAACCACGTTTCTGAATGACAGATCCTAGTGATGACCTGTAGATGGAGAAAAGAAGTGGTCCAAGCACTGAGCCCTGAGGTACCCCAGTAGGCAGATGTTGCAACTAGCTTCTGGGTGGATGAAAAGCTAATAATTAATTTTATTTAAATTGTGATTTTAATTTTAATTAGGGCCCGAGCACCGATGATGACCTATTGTAATTGCTCGGTCAATTATTATTCTTCTCCAAAATGAATCGCATTTTTGAGGGCCTAAACATGCTCGAAAACTCATGAAACTTTGCACACACATCAGAAGTGGTGAAAATTTACGTCTGATATGGGTTTCAGAATTAGGTGTGGCAAAATGGCTCGATAGCACCACCAAAAAAAATTCAATTAAGCGCCCTTCGCGCTATGTTTCACGTACAAGTATGAAATTCGGTAGACACATGTAACAGCCCAATACTTACAAAAAATTCCCTGGGTGCAAAATCTGAAAACCCAACAGAAAGTGAGAAATTTTCAGTTTTTTGCCATTTTCAGATGTTGTACTTTAACAAACTCCTCCTAGAGCTTTAATCAGATCAACATCAAATTTTGATTATACTTTGCGACTTTAAATTGCGAAGATCTTGAGTTTTTGCTGAAGGGTGTGTCCGTGGAGGCCTGACAAATTTCGATGTTTCGCCATGAAACAGTAAGTTGTTGTAACTCTGGCATACAATGTCCGATCTGCTTCAAACTTCACATGTTTTATTAGAGTCCTGTCCTGAAGACATCTACATGCCAGTATTCAGTTACAGTCATAGTGCCACCTGTTGGCAGCAGGAAGTGTGGCACTTTGAATGACTTTGCCATAATTCTCCTGTATTTACTCGCTTACATGCATGTCGCCCAATGTTCACTGTTTTCCTAAGGCCGTCGGGTGGCCCTTTCATCGCTGTATTTTTAATTTAATTGTATTTTTACAATAAAAATGTGTTTTTTTGTTTTTTGAACATTGATAATAACAATAACCATTATTATACTGGTCATAGAGGTGTCAAGAGGTGCATAAATTTTTGGTCAAGATCTTGTATCTTGACCAAAAATAATCACAGCAATGTATGATATTTGTGTGCATGCCTTGAGACCATTAACTGACACCAGAGAACCATGAACATGCTAAGACGTTTCTTCAAAAAATATTTTAGATCAAATGGGGTTCAGCTGACAAAAAAATTTTGGGAATCATGCAGTGTGATGAGGTCATGTTAAACTTTTAATGTGGAATAATGGGAGTTAAGCACACTGTTTCATTCACTGTTCTCAAAATCAGAACGGACGTGTACTTTACACACTAATACACACACTAACAAACTGTTTTTCCCATCTGCCAGCATCACAGAAAATGTAAACCACCGTGAGTCCCGGTGCAACACACACCGCATGTTCTGAGAGACACACATCTTCAGTAATGTGACACACACCACAGACACACATTAGTTATGCAGTGTCCTTTCCACCCACTGCTTTATGCTCAGATAGACAGCACACACACACACACACACACTTGCTGGAGGGCCTGATGTCCACATCCCACTCCAGCAAACAGGGTGAACAACAAGAACGTCACGAACATATTCATCCAGCGGGAGAGACAGAGAGAAAAGCGGATGAGTTTGGACAGACTGTGAGTGTATAAATGTGCAACACTTCATCGGTCAGTGAGCAGTGAAATCCAGCAGCATTGCTTTACTTGCACTTTACTGAGTTTATGTGTTCATTCTGTGTGGAAAGAAACTGCAGACTTTATGTACAGTCTTCATGTTAGAGCAATAAGCCACTTGAGGAGGTACGATTTTTTTTTAACCACGGTTAACTGCCTACATCACGCCTATCTTCAGTAAACTCATTCAGAAAGCTTGTTGCTTTTATAAAATGATCCTTGATAAGTTAAAGCAAAAGTTGTGTAAAATATATTAAGACTTATTTTTATGTTTTAGGATTATATCTAGATTATATTTAGAGATTATATATTCAATTAAGTTCTATTTCTTGTTTATTTTATGCATGCTGTAGATTTAAAGAGGTTTATACCTTAAAAAATACAAAGAATTGAACATATATATTGTCTCAATGTCTTATACAATTTTGCTTCAAAATTAAGTTTATCTTTTTGTTTTGAATAATGTACTCGTTTTTATGTAATGTACAGTTTTTGTTGTTTTATTTCCATAGTGCATTGTGCAGTATGTTAGTTGAGCAGATTTCGACGAGAACATCAGCCGTGTTGTTACAGGTGATGAGTTCAGACAGCAGCATCTGGACGTGTTTATTTGGACGTGTGCGGATGACGCTGGTACCTGGTGTGAAATGGTTCAGAAGCAGATTGACTTTAAAGTGCTGCTGACGCATGTGATGACAAACAGGAAGTGCAGAGCATTGCTGTCTCTCATTCTGGACAGCTTGTGTAGACAGAAAAGTTTCACTAGAGTTTAGTAGCAGCAGAGGTGTAAAGAGTACCTGAAAACCATACTTGAGTAAAAGTACAGCAAAAATGACTCTGTTACAAGTTACAAGTCACCAATTCCAATACGACTTGAATAAAAGTCTTAGAGTATCTGATTTTAACAGTACTTAAAGGATTAGTTCACATTGAAATGAAAATTAGCCCAACCTTTACTCACCCTCAAGCCATCCTAGGTGTATATGACTTTATTGTTTCTGACTAAGACAATCGGAGAAATATTAATAAATATCCTGACGCATCCGATCTTTATAATGGCAGTGATAGAGTTCAACGAGTATGAGCTGAACAAAGTGCTTCCATCCACATCCATCCATCATAAACGTGCTCCACACGGCTCCATGGGGGCCGTCTGAAGCGAAACGATGCGTTTGTGTAAAAAAATATCCATATTTAAACAAGTTATGAAGTCGAATATCGAGCTTCCGCCAGACCGCCTTCCGTATTCAACGTACGCAGAAAGTGTAAACCTCTTGCAGTTCACAAAGCTTACACCACGTCATGCGCCTTCCCTATTAAACTTAAGGAAAAAGTGTAATTGACGCGATGCCAGTCTGGCGGAAGCTCGATATTTGACTTCATAACTTGTTAAATATGGATATTTATTTTACACAAACGCATCGTTTTGCTTCAGAAGGCCTTTATTAACCCTCCAGAGCCGTGTGGAGTGTGTTTATGATGGATGTGGATGGAGACACTTTCTTCAGCTCATACTCATTGAAACCTATCACTGCCATTATAAAGCTTGGATGCGTCAGGATATTAATTAATATTTCTGCAATTGTGTTCATCAGAAAGAAGAAAGTCATATACACCTAGGATGGCTTGAGGGTGAGTAAAGGTTGGGCTAATTTTCATTTCAAAGTGAACTAATCCTTTAAAGTGCCCTTATTATGCTATTTGAAAGGTTCTTAATTTTGTTTTGTAGGTCTCCGACATGTTTACATGCATGAAAGTTCAAAAAACGCTTTCATTTTCTCATAATATACATTGCACATTGCCATATTTTTCAATGATTCTCAAACAATTCGTCCAATGCTTCAGTGTCTCTAAACCCCTCCTTTCTGCGAGCCTGCTCTGCTCTGATTGGCCAGATGGCACACTCTGTTGTGATTGGTCTGCCGCTTACAGCGCCTGTTGGAAGCAAAACTCTCATGACCATAACATAACTTCAGTTCCGGTCCGGAGGCTTCCGGTGCTTAGCAATTGTACACACTGTAAAGACAGTAACAATGGCTTCGATTTTACCATATCAATCCGAACGCGAGTCCGATGATGAAACATTGGAAGAGCTAGTTATTTTACCCAAACCTCCATCGCAAGGGCGACTTGAGCAGGACGTTTCTCAGTGATACACTACTCAGTTTGACATTCGTCATGAGATGTTGTAACTGTAATTCCTCTACATCGGCATTAACAAGTGTATGTCCATCAACAAACCGATGTGTATATTTCTAATTTATTGTGTTGCACATGTGGGAACTGTATCATTAACTGTATCAATAATAGTGCTAACGTTAACCGAGCGCTAACGTGAATGGCTGATGTAACATTAAAGTTCGTGAAAAAAATCTTGCTCCGTCTTTTATCATTACTCAGAGTAGTAAAAACGACAGACAATCCATATTATGGACACAGTTTTAGGTAATAATGAACCACAGATGATTTGCATAAGTATTTCAGTAAGACAGTAATAACGTGAGTTAGCCAGTAAGCCGGAGACGTATACAATATAAAACACCCAGTAGAAAATATATCAATAATTAATCGTGTGATTCTGAGGAGCAAGTTGGTCCAAATAAAGTTGGTACGGTCCCATCTTTAATGGATAAGCGTTTTGTAAATCCCATTTAGACCTCATGGAGATTTGAGAAGTAATCGTGAAAATGTTATTCTGCTGTTGTATCGCTGTGGTAATTTTAACCACTAACTCTTCACATCCTCATCCTTTGGAAGTGTTTACAAAGAGAATTTGCAGAAAACAGCATCTTCTCGACATGTATACAACAGGAACAGCTACAGCGTTTGAGGGCGGGTCAAAGTAGACGTTGTTTGCGGGCAGCCAATGAAGACCATAGGTGGGCATTACGCAAATGTGTTACCCAGTGACATGTGGCCGTCACGGAAGTAGGATTAGAATTCCTAACGTTTCTTTTTTTTTGAGAGACAACTTTATTTATCATGCACTTTCGGCTTCACAACTTTGCAGATCAGTCAGATGGGTAAAATGGTGAAGTAGAGCATTAAAAATAGAAAAGAAACATGCATTACCTGAAGAGGTGCTGTGATTCACTATGCTGAGGTTTCTGGATGGCTTCACTGGTTATAATAGGAACCATCTAGCTTTGTTGCATCATGCTGCATGCGTTAAACGGGTTTTGACTGATGCGAGCACACAGTTCTGTTTGTTTTCATCATCTAGGTTACAGTTGTGCCATAGGCATAGATTTATGTGGATCACTCTGACAGATGGAAGATGAACGAATCTGCATTTTGCTTGACTGGTCTTTTTTGGCATCTGTTTGGCTGTATTTTATTTAGTGATTTAGCCGCTGACTAGAGGTAGGGGTAATGCTTAATGTAATGAAATTTAAAGCTTTGAATGACTAGTAAGTAGTGATGCACCAAAATTTCGGCAAACTGAAAATTAATTTTCAGGTGCAGCTGAAACAAAATTGGAGGGCCAAACTCAATGACTATGCTGTTTTCAGCACTTAAATCATTATTATTAATAAACTTTGTTTCTGGTTTAGGTTTTTGGCTAAATGAAAACTTTAATTTCTTAAAAAAAAAAAAAAAAAAAAAAAAATCCATGCATCACTAGTCAAAGAAAGGTTTAGGAAATGAGTAATGTTATTTTCACTACATTTTCAGACTGGCTTCCAAGAAATGGCATTTTCTCAACACCAACATTTTGAAAAAGCTCGAGGTCGTTTGACTCATTGCTTTAATTGCTGGTTTGTTTTTAAAAATTCTATTTCAAGGTCTCCTGCCTCTTTGCAGTCTGTCCTTAACAACTTTAAAAGGAAACCTACACCCTTGAATTATTTTAATTCATGTTTTAGGCCTTTAATAAGCGAATCGGACGTGTGCATATCAGACTTTTAACAATCCTTTAAAGTGCTACTGTTATGCTATTTTAAAGGTTCTCAACTTCGTTTTGGTTTCTCCTACAACAGGTTTACATGCATCCAAGGTCAAAAACACTTTCATTTTCTCATAATATTCATTGTAGCATCAATTCTATTCTCTCAGTGTCTGAAACGGTTCGATAAACAATTCGGTCTCTCTAAACCCCGCCTTTCTGAGAGCCTGCTCTGCTCTGATTGGTCAGATGGCTCAGTCTCATTATCATATCTCATTATCATATCTGAATCTCAGCTCTTCCTCAGCTCTTGATTCACAGTGATACGGACAGTAACGATGGAGTCGGTTTTACCGTATCAATCTCATCATTTGCTTTGGCAGCAGAAAACAGCGTCTTCTCGACATGAACAACACGAACCAAACTCTTCCAGTCTCAGACACAACTACAGTGTTTGAGGGCGGGGCAAAGGAGACGTTGTTTGCTGGCATCCAATGAAAACTACAGGCTGGCATTATGCAAATTAGTTACAAACCTACGTAGGTTCAAGCAGAAAGTGAGACTGGACTCGTTTTAGCAGTTCAGAATCACTACTTTCTTTGGGAGGCAATATACTCCATTTATCTGAACTTTTCAGACCTTTTACATTCATAAACAGCTCTGCACACTGAATGAAAGAGAATATCTGAAAAAGCGTAATAGGGACACTTTAAGAGAACGTAAAAACTGTTTTTAAGTATAATCTATGTTCTGCAGTGTGAGTAATGCTGTGAGGTTGTAGATGTCCTCATATAACCGTGGACAAGAGTGTGGTTTTCAGTCAGGAATTGAGCTCAGACAGTGCCTGGATGGTTTGATCTGTGTTACAGTGCTTCATAATTGGGCAGGAGGGTCTGAAAAACACCATTAAGGAGATCAGGAGAAACGAATCGCGCCGCAGGGTTTCATTTCCTATCTTGACTGAACGCTTTTTCCTTCTCTCTTTTCAATTTTTCTGCATCTTTCTGTCTTCATCTTTTCACTGATAACAACAAAAGCGGTGCAAAAGGTTAGATCTTCTCAGAGTTTAACACAAAAAGACGTGACTCACTAAAGTTTTACCTCTTACCTTGAGGGGACGCAGCTGTTCCAATGTGATATTACTGTTAATGTCAGAGACACAAAAAAACAATAACTTTTTGTTTTATTGCTCACTTAGGATAATAAAATCATGTGAATAAATTACTGTAAACACATCATGACACTAAATAGCCTTAATTCCTTTCCCAAACCCACATGATTTCTGCACAGTAAATATTTATACATTTAAAGGTGTCATTTTGTCATTATTAGATAAAGAAATGATAAATAGAATAATTGAAAAATCGGTTTAAAATGATCAAAAACATCCAGACACCCTTTTTTCGGTCACTTTTGCTCACACAAATCACAGCTAATGGCAAACCTTTGTGTATCCACACCGAGAGATTCAGACATTTATTCATTTATCCAGAGCGACTTGCAAATGAAATCAAATACTGACCAGCACAATATAAACACTATATTACAGATTGCACCTTTAAATGACAGGCCAGAAATGTCATTCATCGCAGTTATGTTAATTAGAAATGCTTGTGTTGTGAATGTGAAGAGATTTTACCTTTATTGAATCATTTTGAGTGTAGCTTGAGTTTATCATCTGTCTAATACAGCCACACTGAAAATCATCATCTTAAAGCAGTCATGACATGAGAAATCAATTTTGCCTTGATCTTCTGACATATAAGAAGTATTTGTACCATTAAAACATCCTGCAAGTTTCAGAGCTTAAAACACAGTGCAGCGCTTCCAGGTTCTACGTCAGAACGCCGACTTATTATTGGCTGGCTCCTGCGTCAGCATCACACGTATGCGTCATGCTGCTCACGTGAACAACGTCGGCCAATAATGAGCCGGCGTTCTGACGTAGAACCTGGAAGCTCTGCGTAGGAGACTGACAGCGAAGAGGAGAGATTATTTTATTCTTCATAAAATTAAGGTTGAACCACTGCAGTCACGTCGACTATTTTAATGATATCTTTAGTACCTTTCTGAGCCTTGACAGTGATAATTAAATTTCTGTCTACGGAGGGATCAGAAAGCTCTCATATTTCATCAAAAAATATCTTAATTTGTGTTTTGAAGAAGAACGAAGGTCTTACGGGTGTGGAACGACGTGAGGGTGAGTACTTAATGACAGAAATTTTTGGGTGAACTAACCCTTTAATATTTTACACAATTTAGCTTCTCAACGATGATTATCTGTTTTGAACAGATATTTTTAACAAGACAAAAATACTTAAAATGATTTTTCTTTCAGTTTATCACAGATGCTGATGAACAGACTGTGACCCATATCAGCTGAGGCAGAACACAGAGCTTTCTCTCTCTCTCTCCCTCACACACACACACACACACACACACACACACACACACATAAGCCAATCTGCTGTTGCTGTAAAGCCCTGCTGATTTCTGCTGCTGATATGAAATGCTGCAATTATGCCAGAACTTTCTAGAGGGGCTTCGGATCAAAGAGATACAATTTTCATTTCACACGCTTGCTCTCACTCACTCTCTTTCAATCCTACTATGCAGTACATTTTTCATGCCCACATACTGTATATATTGGATTAAATATATTTACTTTTTAAAGATGTAAATCATATTAGTTTTCTTTCTATGAGTATATTGCTAATATTATCATATTAGTATCACAGTGAAGTGAATCATTTGTCTTCTTTGGCTTGAGTAGATGTTCATAAAAATTCCAGCGGTTTCTTCATGTTTTCTAGAGAATATTAGTTTAATATATAAATATATAAGCAAAACCATAAACATTGTCTAAAAATTTCATATTTCATTGTACAAACTTTTGTTATTTTTAAACCTGAAGCCATATGAGCTCCTAATTCACTACATCATACTATATGTTCAATAGAAACCTGATGTATCAAACATGATACTCAACGGAAAAAACTTTAAAGATTAAACGTATTTTTAAAAGTTTCAACAAGAATAATATTCCTACAGAGTCATACTCTCCAAGAGATCTCTCACTCAGCATTTTAAACATTTACATTACACGCTTTATCCAAAGTGACGCAATCATCTGACGCAGTTAATAAATGAGGGATTGTGGGAATGAATGCTGTATCTTTGGGGATTTCAATTACCGGCCAGTTTAACCTTAAGGTAACATTGTGTTTTCATTCTATGCTAATTAACTTGAGCGGTCCATTCCCTTCTCCACCTCGTGTCCGTATCATAGCCGTCCCCACCCGCATCTCATTGTCTGTCCTCAAAGCAATTACCGGCCGCTTCACTCGCAGACTGCCCAACTTTGGTCTCTGTCCGACTCTCTCTCCGGTTTTCTTTCCTTCCACTGAGATAACAATTTAATTAGAACTGTAATCGTATTCGCTCAGCATTAAATGGCACCCAGAAGAACACTGTGATAGCTTTGGTGCTGCATTACAATTTGCAGGTTTATTAGACCGCCATGTCAGGATGTGTTTGAACAGAAGATAAGTTTGAGTATATTATTAATTGTGACATTCAACTTGTTGACGCGAAAAGCCATCAGAAATCTACAAGCCAAGTGTAACAGTTGAAATATGAACCAGGTTGCAGACCTTTCCATACAACTTTGGTTAATTTTGAATATTATCATGTGTTTGAAAGAATACAGAAGCCACAAAATGGCAAAATGGTTACAAATCCCAAATAGTTAAGAAAAACTTCAATACCCATAATGCACTGGGCATGTTGCGTCCAAGGCCACTCCCACCAGTCTGCTATGGATACATTTGCCAGAGTCAAAGGGGGGGCTGTGTAAACTACAAAAATGCGAATGTGTGAAAACAGTGACGTCACGTGCATGGGTATTACGTGTTCAGTCTATAGGCGTGTAGTGTTTCTTTACAAAGTGACATCGCCATCTACTGGCCTTGAAGCAGAGTACAGATCCATGTGAATGGGAATCGTATTGCTGTATAAACATACTCAAATGCTGCCTTGCTTTAGTAGGAAATGCTTCTTAGCAAACCTTTAGTCATAATGATGTCGACATAAGGCTGGAATACCCATTTGTAGTCAATAGCTGCCAAAAGTCTGCGCCAAAGATTTTGGGCGGTTTGAGTGGACAGATTTTACAGAAAGTCATGTAGTGTATGATGGGCACAAACTCTGATTTTTTAGCTTCAGACTATGATTCCATCCAGTCGGAGGATATCAAAACATGTTTAATATTTTGAGCCGATTTTAACACATATCGTAGTGCATGACGCGTCACTACTGAAATTGTCTTCCAGCTACCAGTGTTGCAACCTTGTTTTTATGTGTTGTAAGTAAAACGTTGCACAAACTTTTGGTTGTAATTTGGTCATAAACATTGTCAAAAAGTTGTCATGACATACGAACACAACCAAGAATCCTCTGTTAAAGGCTAAAACACCAACACACAGACATTTTGGTGGTGCACATGAGAAGCTTTCTTGTGTACGCCTGGAACAACAAGGGCATTTTTATAAATTTCTTGTGAACTATACAGAAGAACCAAGCAAACAGATAAAACTGGTTTACACAGTCCTTCATTTTCTGGCAGGGTATGAGGTTTTTTATCTGTCAGTGCCGGGAGCGGCATATAAGAGAGAGCGGCTATCTGCAGTCTGTCACAGAATGAACCAATCAAAGAACAACTGGAAGATAACAATGGAAAAGAACTTTAGCTTGAGTTCCATTACATCCGGATTCTCTCTCATCTCTTTATCTGTCTCTCCTGTAGCTTCTGGCTTGATGCTGTGGTGAAGTCAGCAATACTAGCCATGTGGATGCATGAAAACATCAGCCCTCAACTGAACTCATTTACTGATTCACTGGAGGAAACAACAAACAGAGTTTTTATTGTGTCCAATCTGCAGCAGATTTCCAGGCCTCATTCAGATGCCATTTAAAAGCTTACAGATTTTTATGCTGTGGCAGCTGGGCCTGTGGTTACATAAAAACCCACTGAAATAAGGTGTGTTTATTACTGTGGATCTTTTGCTTTTGTGAAGCATGTTCAACAAATCTTGTGTCTATAGCTTGTGAACATTCACTGCATAACGCCATCATGCAGCAAACTTGCTGTGCTTTCACACTGACAGCATGTAAATTGCATAAGGGGCTGTTCTAAAAATGCGCGGAAATGGCGACGAGGAAGTTTCAGCAAAGGATAAATGGATTTCCAGCATCGAAAATCCCTTGCGATCCCTGTACAGCCGGTCTTCCATCTTTGCTGAGCTTTCAATTTTGTTATGGAAAGGGTGAATCTGATTTGTTGGTTCTTGTCACATGACCTACAGTGCACTTGCAGCATTTAAAAAAAATGGGATTTTTTCATTTCGCTGTGGCGTAGACACGCCTGGAAAAAATGAGTGCTCTTTATTGTGAGCACGCTTGTTGCAGGTCTACATTTAAAATAAACTTGAGCATGTAAAAGACGCTACATGTGATTGCCGTCTGACCTTTAGTCCATTGTTGACTAATGCCAACTCGTATTTACCATCACACCAACCTGTCAGTGTCTACACTGAAGATTCGTAAACTTCAATAAAAGCAACTTTTGTGCTTACAGAAGAGAATCAAGAAGACTGCAGGCCCTATCAGGTGTGGTGTAGTTTGAGACACTGCTGTCTGCCCGTCTGAAGAGCGGCGCGTGCCGTTTATTATTAGCCGAGTCTCTGGCTGAGATCGCTCTGGGGATAAACAGCACAGGATACCTGCTCCACGGATCATTACTTCCTCGCCGGAAACACACACACACACACATAAACACACACACTCGTCCCTCCAGCTGCTTCATAGTCTTTTTTTCAGAGAGGCACATCACCGACTCGACACGACCCTCAGAAAGAACAGCAGAGAGACAGAGATCCGGTATCTGCACTGCAAAACACGGTTTTCTTCTTAAGTATTTTTATCTTGTTTTCCAGTATAAATATCTAAAGTAAAGATACATTCACTTGAGAAGCAAAATGACTAAATATTAAGTTTTGTTTTCTGGAAAAAATCTTCAAAATCAAGTGAGTTTCTGCTTAAGACAAGAAAAAATATCTGCCAGTGCAAAATAAACTTAATTTAAAGGAAAAACAAGATTGTTTTTGTGCATGAAATAAATGACTGGAGCTAAATTCAGACTATATAATAAAGGATTTAAATTTGGGGACTGAAAGACAATATTCAGTAATATTATATGCACTGACACTATCGGATGAGAACAAAAATTAAATTACACTAACTTCGCAACATCAACACTATTGAACTGAACTGAATCAACATTGAACTGAAATTAGCTGCTTTACAGCTGAACGTGAATTTAATAATTTATGAATTATGCAACATTACTTTGAGCTACTTTGAAACAATCTGTATCGCTTAAAGTGTTATTTAAATAAATGTGAAATGAATGAATAGGAAAAACAACAATCTATAGCAGAACTGTGTAAATTCTGCTGCATAAGCAACAGCAAACAAAACTAAAAATAATCATCCCATGTCTTCCATTGCTCAACAAACAGTCCCAAACGAATCAAATAAAATGTGAAAACATCTAGAATATCAGACCTTTAACTAAAAACCTATTCAAAAATCCCATTGACTTCAGGACGATGGAACTGGAAGTGTTTAAATGCAACCAATTTCTGGGTTTTGGCCTACAAAAATACATCATCCCTGCAGCACTCTATAAAGGAGACAAATATGAGTATGACTTTATTTCAATTAGTGGACGCTGTTATTAAATCCACCAGTTTCAGATGCATTTCCTGCTTTATCTGGGATCTTAGAAGGAGCGTTTGATCTTTACTGCATGCCTCAGCTTATTCTGTCACATAAACTTGCTTAAGGTACGTATGAGAAAAGGTTAAAAACACAGACTCATACTCAGCCTGATGAATGGAGCTTTTACCAGCGTTTTCTCATTGTCCCAGGGTGGATTTGTCCCGCAGCACTGTAGTGTTCAACGGCGTGTTTTACTGCAGGGTAATGCGAATTTACCACAGGCCTTGATCATGTGAGAAAGGCATACTCAGGGTTTTGAGTACAGCTGTGTTTGTCTTATCTCGTCTCGTTGTTGTTTCCAGTTGATGTCTAAAGACAGCAATGATCTAAATACAATAGTGAATAGGCTTAAACCCATAGGATTACTACCACAGTACTTTCAGCAAGTCCATCAACTGTGGAAATTGAAATCATTGTTATAGAAACAAATTTCAGGAATCAAGCTTACCGTCGGGCCTTTTGCAGACCTCATTTCTGCAGCACTTAAGTGATGTATATTCCATTTCACCATTCATATTACCAGTTTACAGTGTTCACACTGCTCAGTACTAGAACTAGTCTCACTTATTATCAAAAAAAAAAAAAAAAGCTTTAAAAAGACCACAACTTTTATGTTGTAGTATTAAAAGTAAAATGTCTACTTTGATGGTTCACTTTAGACATTCTCCTAACTATAAGTAACTTTGCAACTACATGTCAAATAACTCTCATTAGAGTATTAGAAAACTGTTATTAGACTTTTAGGTTAGGGTTAGGTGTTAGGGTTTGGGTTTGTAGAATAAGTTGACATATAGTTGCAAAGTTACTTATAGTCAGTAGAATGTCACAATAGAAAGCGATGCAGTCATGGCCCCTGCTCATTAATTCCAGGTGTGTCTACGCCATAGAGAGATCATTTATCAGACAAAGCATTATGAAATCATTTACCAACAGTTTGTGATGCAGCTGCTGTCAGATCCAATATAGTCGACTGCTTCATCTGTCAACAAAAGTTTATTTGCGAACTCTCCATTACACTGTGCCTCGTTTACAAAATAAAATGCTCCGAACAAACATGTAATCCTCCAACGTGATCCAGGACACCATTAAAATAAACCATCCACTTGTTTCTGATGCTGGGATCCTTCTGAAGTCTGTACAGAGACTCAAATCAGCTGTTAAACTCGATGCACCAAAGCGAAAGTTCATTCACTCTTCCATTTGTCCTGTTGTTGACAGACTCAAGCATGTGGAGTATGTCAGAAACTGAACGCACATCTGTATACTGTATCAGCGTAGACAGCGTCAGTAATTTTAATGACTTTAGAAACTGAACGCACATCTGTATACTGTATCAGCGTAGACAGCGTCAGTGATTATGATGACTTCAGAAACTGAACGCACATCTGTATACTGTATCAGCTTAGACGGCGTCAGATATTATAATGACTTCAGAAACCGAACGCACATCTGTATACTGTATCAGCGTAGACGCCGTCAGTCATTATAATGACTTCAGAAACTGAACGCACATCTGTATACTGTATCAGCATAGACGTGATTATAATGACTTCAGAAACCGAACGCACATCTGTATACTGTATCAGTGTAGACAGCGCCAGTCATTATAATGGCTTCAGAAACTGAACGCACATCTGTATACTGTATCAGCGTAGACAGCGTCAGTGATTATAATGACTTCAGAAACTGAACGCACATCTGTATACTGTATCAGCATAGACGTGATTATAATGACTTCAGAAACCGAACGCACATCTGTATACTGTATCAGCTTAGACAGCGTCAGATATTATAATGACTTCAGAAACCGAACGCACATCTGTATACTGTATCAGCATAGACAGCGTCAATGATTATAATGACCTCAGAAACTGAACGCACATCTGTATACTGTATCAGCGTAGACAGCATCAGTCCTTATAATGACTTCAGAAACTGAACGCACATCTGTATACTGTATCGGCGTAGACAGCGTCAGTCATTACAATGACTTCAGAAACCGAACGCACATCTGTATACTGTATCAGTGTAGACAGCGTCAGTCATTATAATGACTTCTATTTGCTTTTGACGCAACGCTCACACCCAGTGTAGGCAAATGTCAGCCGTTAAGTGACTGAACGCCAGTGGGTGGGGACTATAGGGTGATGATACGAACTTCTGGAGCTTGATTAAATGCTTTGTTTATAATGAGGAGGACGTTTTAAGCTCTGAAACTTGCAGGATGTTTTAATATTACAAAGACCTGTTATATGTCAAAAGATCAAGGCAAATGTCATGACCCCTAAAATAGTTTTAGTTTTAGTTAACAATAATAACACTGGTGCAAAATCATGTATCTGAAAAGCTGCAAACAGCACTTATGATGCTTAAAAAGTAATAAAGCTATTTAGATATACGGACAGACAGATCAGCATTTGTCTGTCCGTATATCTAAATTGCTTTATTATAGATTATTACAGATTACAGTGAGGCATCACTTAAGAGTTTTTAAAAAGCAGTTATAAAAGAGTGCTTCAGTTAAATGTGGATTATCATTTCATTAAAATTCTGTGCAATTACCAAAGTAAGAGAGAGCAGTTATCACACGTTGCTTGACAGCTATCAGTCACCTTTGAAAATTGCATCTTAGGTGATTAGGATCTTTCTTTTAAATGTCACAGTCTGTTCTTCAAGGCAATCTGCCCTCTCTTGTGGATATCATCTTCAAAAACTTGAAAAGAGTCGGAACTGATCTCTCAGATTTTCAATTTCAGATTAAGACGTTCTGGTGAACAGTAGTTTGCAGCAGGCAAAACTTTGAGGGTCATTTGCATAAAATCACACTGAGTTATGAGGTACAGGCTCTTTAATAGAAAACACACTCTGTTCTGGGACACGCAGGGAATTGAACGGCCTGCTTATCGGGATAATTGCTCTTCGGAGACAGACGTATTCCGTGCCTTTCAGAAAGAATGAATACACATGAGATGCAACACCTTCCAAAGGCATGAAACAACATGCTCTGGTTTTGACTTTATGGTTTTTAAAATGTGAATCCTTCAAGCCCTGAGCTGGGAAATTGCCATAAATGATATTGTGTGATTCTTGGTGCACTGAGAAATTTTTCAGAGAGTGTCATGAAAGAAAACCAGCACAAACAAAACCCTGATATTCAGGATGAAATCTGGTACTGGATTACAAGGGTGTTTGTCAGAAATACAGGCAGTGTAAATTAGTTTACAGCTCAACCAAGAACGTGTTGAGAAAAGTGCAAAAAAAATCATGGCAGATTTACTAGAGTGGCAAGAGTGTTTCATATGACTTTCCTTGACTGAAGGAATAAAAGCTTGTAGGGTTTGTCATAAATGTTTCTGTGTTATAGTTTTCCAAGTTAGATTTTAATTTCAGTACTTTTGGTTTCAGAAAACTACATTTTGTCATGTCATTTTGTGGTCTACAGAAGAAAGAAAGCAAGTCAGTCAGGTTTGAAACGACGTGAGGGTGAGTAAATGATCACATAATTTACATTTTTGGGTGAATTTTTCTATTTCTGCACCACTAGCATCTATAAATCTATTGTAGAAATAAATATTGTTTCAGACAGGTTTCCCAAACACTTTCCTGTCTTCTGTTGGTCAGAAAACGTGGTCCCACCCCAAACTCACGCTATTGGTTGAGCCAATGTTTCTGTTTTAAAGTGCCCCTAGCTTTTGTCTCCCAAAAGAAAGAAGCGATTCTGAACTGCCTGAAAAAAGTCATCAATAATTCCAGTCTTACTTCCAGCTGAACCTATGTAGGTTTGTAACCAATTTGCATAATAGCAGCCTGTGGTCTTCATTGGCTGCCGGTGAACAGCGTCTCCTTTGCCCCGCCCTCAAACACTGTAGTTGTATCTGAGACTGGTTCGTGTTGTTCACGCCGTTTTCTGCTGCCAAAGCAAATCCACTTTGATGTGATTGATGTGGTAAAACCGACGCCATCATTACTGTTCGTATCACTGTGTATCAAGTGCTTATCCACCTTGCACATGCTTAAATATAAGGCAAGAAAACAGCCCAATTTTCCACTGAATTGGCAAATTACTGTTTTGTTGTAATATCATATTATTCAAAAAAGTGCATGTTCAATTTTAATATAGTCCTTTTAATATGCAAAAGACACTATACAAATAGTACAGTATTATTATTATTATTATTTTTATTTTTTTTTTTTTTAAAGTTTTTCTCCCATATCTCAGACCTCTAACCTCTTTTCTTGATAAGATGCTTCAACGTTTTTGAACGAATCAAACGAGTGAATGACTTAATGACTCATTCATCAAGCCGGTCACTTTTTTGTTTCTGAATGAATCAGCGATTTGAGTGAATCATTCATTGACTCAAAAACAGTAATTTATTTCATTCCTCAATGAATCAGAGTTTTTTAATGGATTACTAAATGACTCGCTCATTAGGACTTGTCAGTATTTGACACCTACTGCTATAGCGATGTGATCTGCTGAAAGAGTGATTAAAAAAATGCCAATGTCAATATACACTCAATTCAAATAACCTTGTTGGTAAATGCTATTTTTACAAACTCTACCCACCATTACCCTGATATTTTACCTTCATATGTCTTCTGTTACACTTCAGTTGCATGAATTGCATCACTAGTTGCACTTACTATAAGCAAGATGCTGTTTGTTGCTAATTAACAGTATCTTAAACTATTTACATTCAGTGTAAATAGTGTCTACTTTATTTTAATGCTGAATTTAAATGGTTGCTGCCAGTTATTTTGCATTTTATTCCAATTAAGGTATAGTTCACCCAAAAACAATTTTATCATTGTTTATTCACCTTCATGTCATTCCAGACCTATGTGACTTATTTATTGTGGTCAAAACCACTGAGATTTTTCAAAATATTTTCTTTGTTTTTCCACAGATGTCAGCCTGTGACACCAGCCTGAAATGTTGTGTGTTTTCCTCACACAGACAAAACTCCACCCTCTTCACCCCTTCCATGCTAATTAAAATTAACGGGTGATCGTTAATCTCGCTGGAAAAACTGCGTCCTACACGCCTGAATTACAGTCTATGTGGAAGAAAATTACAATCCTGCCTCCGCAGCAAGCTAATGAAATATGCATATTAACTGGAAAAATTGCTGACCTTTGATTCACACATGTTCAATAATGGCTTTGTTAATTACAGACTAATTGCATGTCACCAGATGAGCTGGTCATGATAAGTGTCCGCACCTTCATCGGTTCTGTAAAGCTCTTCGTCATGGTATAACTTCTGTTGCCTCAGACTCTTAAACCCTGATTTGAAATAAAGCTGTGCTCATTCTAAGATAACAAAAAATATGTTCTAAGGACAATTTTGTTAACTCTTTCCAATTTCTTTTTAAAGTTGCCAGTCACCGCCAGTGTTACAGACCCCGTGCAGAAGGCCGGGTTGACAGATTAGAAAGTCTGTAAAAACAGGAAAAATTGAGGAGACAGGAGCAAGCGTGTCTGTCACATGCCCAGCAATTGTTTATTCAATGTCTTTTTTTTCACATTGTAATCCAATAAAGCTTTATCAATAAAGTCTATTTCTTTTTCCTATTAATGCATAAGTGTCTCTGTTGTCAAAACAATGCACATTTCACATTTACATTTTTCCTTTGCAATAACAGCCCTTTTTCGATTGGATTTCAAAACACGGGTCTCTGCTTGTTCAACCAGGCTGACAACATTCTCAGTCTCAGCAGAATCTGTCACCTTTGACTGCTTTGTCTTCTTACTTCTCCTCACAGATTTCTCTAGACTTTCAGTGCGTTTCTCAGCCTCCAGTAAGTGTGTGCTGGTATCTAAAGCATGATGGTCAAAAACCTCTTCTGATATCTGTTGTTTCTGCTGTGTGGTCTTTTGCCCTCTGCCAGACTTGACCACAGGTATCTCAGATTTCATGGAGTCTACGGACACTTGGGATACCTGAGTGCTCTTTGCATCCACAAACTTATGATTAGGAACTCTACCACGGGCTGATTTTCTGGCTTGGCTAGGAGCGACTTCTGGAAGTTTCTTGCCTCTTCTCCCTTGGCAGGGCTTGAGGGAAGTGGACCATTCTTATTTTCCTCTTCAGCTTCAGGTGGCATAAATGAAGAACCACTTTCCATTGTCGGAACAGACTCTTCCATCATAAGAGTGGGTGTCACTGGGTTTCTCTCAGAGTCTAGAGTCACGTTCTTCTCCAGATCATCCAACAGCTGCTTCCTCTTCCTCATGTCCTCCTCCTCTTCTAAAAGCCTGTTCTGCTCCTCGGCAAGTCGCCGCTGCTCTTCCTGCTGTCTACATTTAGCGAAGTAGCGTCTGGCTCTGAGCTCCTCAAAAGACAGCTCTGAACCCTCACACTGCAGCTCTTTCACACAGTACATAGACCTACACTCCACACTGCTACTGCCGCCGGGCCGGATCGGGTTATTCTCAGAAAGCGAGATTATGCGCACCATTCTAGGATCAGGAGAGGCCGCTTCTGGATCCTGACTCTTGGGCAGGAATCCATGTGACTCAGCTTTGCCTGACCTTTTGGATTTCTTCAGCTGTGGTTCTACATCCGCAGAAGTCTCAAACTTTTTAGAAATGACCAAATCTGGGTCCCATTTAACAGTTTTTGTAGGTTTCTTTTCACTAGCTTCCTGAGTTTTAGAGGATTCATTAATTGGGTTATGGATCCCCTTAGTTGAATCTTCTGAGGAAGCGACATCCTCTGTAACCTCAGACTCGGCCACGGCAACTGCTTTATGTCCACAGCTGGTCGGTGCAGAGTCTGCGACACCAGCATTTTTATTATTTTCTCAAAACTTTCATGGCCCCCAGAATATTTTGTTGTATGAATATCTAAACATAGAATATATCAACAGAGGGCTCTGCTTAAAAAAAAAAAAAAAAAAAAAAAAATTCTAGTTTGATGCATTTTTTAATCAGTGCTTGAATGTGGGTTTCATAAAAAAGAAAAGCAACATTTTGAACCAAAACTGAGAAAATCGTGTTTTGTCAAAGACTATAGCATGTGCGTAAGCAATGCTTCTAATGCTCATTTCTGCTTCTTCTTCATCTGTGTTTTGATCCGGAGATTATGTTCCCTTTAGAAGATGCGTAATAGCACCCCCCTACCGTATATCAGTGAAAACGGATTGTCGGAAAATTCTGTCAATGGCATGGAAAGAGTTTATGATATCATTATCGTTTCAGTGTCATGCGCATGTATATTACTTGTTCAGTCTATAGGCGCGTAGTTTCTTTACAAAGTGGAATCGCCATCTACTGGCCTGGCAGCAGAATACAGCGTTTTCAGTCGTTTTCGTGGATACGTGTGAACGGGATTGTTTTGACAACGTTGCCATCTGTACATGAAAAACAAAAACTTTTCCACTTTTAGTACATTGTTGACATGTAAACATACCCCAAGAAAGAAAATGTTATTTCTGAATGTTCTCTGAACCAGAGACGTTCACAAGTCTTTCATCTAGTGTCCAAGTCAAGTCTGAAGTCTTTATCACTGAAGTCTGAGTCAAGTCTGTAGTCTTTTGTCACAAGTCCGTGTCGAGTCTCGAAGAATGATCAGAAGTTTATATTTCTCAGCAAATAGTCCATTCTGACTGAAAATGGATGATCTGAAAGCATTAGCTTAGCTTTTCTACGTTTACCATAAAGTGACAAATCAGCTGTTTGGTTGAGCACGTTTTTGAAAAATTATTACAAACATACTAAAAATTTTTTCATGGCACCAAATAACATAATTTTGTAAAGTTAGGGCTCTTATGGGGCGTTCACACCAGATGCGACTTGCGCGAATAAATCGTGCTATTCGCGCGTAGTTGGACGCTTAAACATTTTGAGTTTACTCGCTTATTTCGTGCGTGACATTCGCTTCATTTGCGCGTGAAATTCACTTCACAACAGACGCGAATTCGCATCATGAGAGGTGCTCTCCCTCTCCTTTAAATATGTGTCCCAGACTCTTCCACTTCTTTCTGCACACTTCCTCTGAATAAACACAACTCGTCAGCGGGAAAGTAGTTGTAAAATACAGCGAATAAGCTCAATTTGCCAGCTTTAGCTAGCTTGTAGTCTCAATATATATATATAGCTCAAATTGAGTAAAGACCATATTTTACAACTTACCAGATTGTCCGACCTCCTCACTCACTTTCTTCCTGTATTCAAATCCTATTTTTTATCCTAGTTGTATTATATAGACAAAATAATATGATCTTTCTGTCATCTGTTTTGTTTGAAATTAAGGTCCTATGGTCTAAGGGATAATGTACATCCAGCTTATTACTTTATAATCCATTACAATGTACAAAACAATCCATCCATCCATTTGTCTATCTATCTATCTATCTATCTGTCTGTCTGTCTATCTCTCTCTGTCATTCTATCTATCTATCTATCTTTAAACTTTTTTATTAAGCAAACATTAAGGGAACATTACATTTTATCATTCTGCAAACATTATGGAAACGTTACTTTTGAACATTTCGAAACAAGTAGTAAGATTTAAAAAAAAAACAAAAAAACAAACAAACAACAAAAAAAAAACTAAAAAATATTGTTACATTATTACGTTTGATCATTAATTTGAGAAAATCTTACCTGAACGTTCCAAAGTTCTGAGAACGTTCCCTGTTAGCTGGGTTTTATTTGAGAATTGAGAATAGCTTTTAAATACAAAGTCATTTATTTCTCAGTCGACAGAATTGCAAAAATAGTGACTGTTTTCAAATGTTAGTGTTTAAATTTGTTCTTGAAGTGAAATGACCACTAACTTACTGCTAGTTGACTTTGACAGGCCATTGCTCCAATGAGGAAAACCATTTCAGTTTGTGATCATGGTGGCGTCATTGATTGATCTCCACATGTAATTTCATCTACTTCCACATATAAATGACTAACATGTTGACTTGAGAAATTATATGTTGAAAAGGATTCATTTACAGTGCAGCTGTAAGCTAAATAATTCCAGAGCTGACAGATGATTGATTCTTACATGCATCAGATGTAAATGATCAGGTCAGTATCGATAAAAAGGAAAGGCCAAGATAAATTAAATCCACAGAAAAAGCCATTAGGGAGCGATTTGTTATTCCCGGCCCTTACGACCCCTTAATGGAGGCCGGTCTCGATTTTCTTCCCTCAAAATATCGTTAACTTGACGACACCCAGTGCCTGCTGAAGGGTGATTTCCACTCTTGCTGTGTTTTCATTAAGCGACTAGTAAATGTAGTAAAATTTAAGCGTGGCACATTTATAATTCATGCAGATGAGTGCGGTTAGACGTTTCTCAAACCTCCTTCTGAATAAATCATGAAGTTTGTTTGGTTTGGATAAAGACCCCCTTGACAGGCATATTTCGGGGTCCCCGTCGACCGTATTCGAGGGACACAGCAGCTCATAAACATGTATGATGTCACTTCCTGAGATCACAAACATGCCCCAGAGTGGGTTTCTGCTTTCTGAGTCAGTGTTTGCATGTCAGTCTGATTTTCCTCCCTCAACGGCCGTTAGCTGAACAGGTGGCTGTCGTTTCGTCAGTCAGTCATGCGGTTTGTGCTGTTAGGCCCATGTTTTTTTTTTTTTAAAGCTTTATCTCTCTCTCTCGTGTCAGCGATTCAGTAAGTGGAATAAGACAGGCAGACCTGTGGGAGAGAGAGGAGCAGAAATGAATTTTAAAAGCAGCAATTATAAAGGCTTTTCTCTATCCATGCAAATAAATTCGATCTAGCGCATTTGAGATGTGTTAGTGACAACAGCATAAAATTATTCTCTCCATTTTGTGCTTTAGATTTCACTTTAAAACCGTCTCAGGCAGGCTGAATGGAAGGAAAAATGTCAGCAAATAGAGACAATGCTCCGTTCAGCAGCGCTAAACCGCAGGCCATGCAATTAGAGCAATTACCCTAGTGCTCTTCTCCATTTATTCCCATTCACTGTTAATAGTCACTTAAAAACTGGATGGCATTTTCCATCCATCCATCCATCCGTCCATCCGTTTATCTATCTATCTGTCTGTCTGTCTTTATGTCTGTCATTCTATCTATCTATCTATCTATCTATCTATCTATCTTTATGTCTGTCGTTCTATCTATCTATCTATCTATCTATGTCTGTAATTCTATCTATCTATCTATCTATCTATCTATCTATCCGTCTTTGTCATTCTATCTGTCTTTATGTCTGTCTGTCTATCTATCTATCTATCTATCTTTATGTCTGTCGTTCTATCTATCTATCTATCTATGTCTGTCATTCTATCTATCTATCTATCTATCTATCTTTATGTCTGTCTGTCTATCTATCTGTCTTTGTCTGTTGTTCTATCTATCTATCTATCTATCTATCTGTCTGTCTTTATGTCTGTCTTTATGTCTGTCGTTCTATCATCCATCTATCTGTCTGTCTGTCTATCTGTCTTTATGTCTGTCGTTCTATCTATCTATCTATCTATCTATCTATCTATCTATCTATCTATCCGTCTTTGTCATTCTATCTATCTGTCTTTATGTCTGTCTGTCTATCTGTCTTTATGTCTGTTGTTCTATCTATCTGTCTTTATGTCTGTCGTTCTATCTATCTGTCTTTATGTCTGTCGTTCTATCTATCTGTCTTTATGTCTGTCGTTCTATCATCTATCTATCTATCTATCTATCTGTCTGTCTTTATGTCTGTCGTTCTATCTATCTATCTATCTGTCTGTCTTTATGTCTGTCGTTCTATCTATCTATCTTTATGTCTGTCGCTCTATCTATCTTTATGTCTGTCGTTCTATCTATCTATCTTTATGTCTGTCGTTCTATCTATCTGTCTGTCTTTATGTCTGTCGTTCTATCATCTATCTATCTGTCTGTCTATCTGTCTTTATGCCTGTCGTTCTATCTATCTATCTGTCTGTCTGTCTATCTGTCTTTATGTCTGTCGTTCTATCTATCTATCTATCTGTCTGTCTTTATGTCTGTCATTCTATCATCTATCTATCTGTCTGTCTATCTGTCTTTATGTCTGTCGTTCTATCTATCTATCTATCTATCTGTCTGTCTGTCTGTCGTTCTATCATCTATCTATCTGTCTGTCTGTCTATCTGTCTTTATGTCTGTCGTTCTATCATCTATCTATCTGTCTGTCTATCTGTCTTTATGTCTGTCGTTCTATCTATCTATCCGTCTTTGTCATTCTATCTATCTCTGTCTTTATGTCTGTCGTTCTATCTATCTGTCTTTATGTCTGTCGTTCTATCTATCTATCTTTATGTCTGTCGTTCTATCTATCAGTCTTTATGTCTGTCGTTCTATCTATCTATCTGTCTGTCTTTATGTCTGTCGTTCTATCTATCTATCCGTCTTTGTCATTCTATCTATCTCTGTCTTTATGTCTGTCTGTCTATCTATCTGTCTTTATGTCTGTCGTTCTATCTATCTATCTTTATGTCTGTCGTTCTATCTATCAGTCTTTATGTCTGTCGTTCTATCTATCTATCTGTCTGTCTTTATGTCTGTCGTTCTATCATCTATCTGTCTGTCTATCTGTCTTTATGTCTGTCGTTCTATCATCTATCTGTCTGTCTATCTGTCTTTATGTCTGTCGTTCTATCTATCTGTCTGTCATTCTATCTATCTATCTGTCTTTGTCTGTCTGTCTGTATCTGTCTTTATGTCTGTTGTTCTATCTATCTATCTCTTTATGTCTGTCGTTCTATCATCTATCTGTCTGTCTATCTGTCTTTATGTCTGTCGTTCTATCTATCTATCTATCCGTCTTTGTCGTTCTATCTATCTGTCTGTCTGTCTATCCATCTTTATGTCTGTCATTCTATCTATCTATCTATCTATCTGTCTTTATGTCTGTCATTCTATCTATCTGTCTGTCTATCTATCCGTCTTTATGTCTGTCGTTCTATCTATCTATCTATCTATCTATCTATCTATCTATCTATCTGTCTGTCTGTCTGTCTGTCTATCTTTCTGTCTGTCAGTCATTCTATCTATCTGTCTGTCTTTCTTTCTTTCCTTCTTTTTTATTTCTTTCTCTTACATGTTCAACAGCAGACTGTACGTGTAAATAGAAAATTATTCAGAAACTCGCGTGTTTTGAAAATGAGATGATTACTGCTAGCATGTGGACGGCGGGATGCATTAGAAGGTTTTTGAAAATAAGTTTTCAAAGGGATTTCTAACAACTCACCAGACTCTGTGAGCCAGATCTGTCAAAACCTGCATGACAAGGTGTTGTTAAGGGCTTCTTGGGTCCAAAAAAACCCACTACATAAATGATTCATGCAGCATTTTATACGCACAACTGTCAAACTCAAAAGTATACAGGTTAAAAGAGCCAAATCTGCCAGAGAAAGGAACCAAAATCCAATAAAAAAAAAAAATGTGCAGAAACACAGCATGACTGTTATATCTGAGACGAGAGCGGCTCCAAAAATGTTTAGAAACTGTAGTGACACTTAAAAATGTCTGAATGTCATGTTGCATTAAATTAAGTATCAAATCAAACAAGTATCAAAAAAAAGTGTCTTTTATCATAAAGAAAGACCCAGTTTACAAGCAAGACTTGAACTCTTGAGTTGTAAATGCTAAAACAACAGATGTTGGACATGAAGACTTGTGATCTTGACTTCATACATCTGCTAAAAATCACTAAAAGTTGCAAGACACAGAGACTTCAAACATGATGAAGAAAAGTGACGTTTGAGACGAGAAAAGATCCTGCAGCATTTCACACACTTGATCTGTTGAAATGTGACTTTTTAAAAAAGAATTAATTAGCAAAAGCATCAGTTAAGTCAGTATAATTACATATGAAGTGAATGTTGTTTGTTTCTGTTATTGAGTCTGCATATACAGTAATTAGACATGGACACTATAATTAAGAGTCTCCTGCAGCTGCATACAGGCAAGAGTCACTGTAAATAATCCCGGAAGTGTTTCCATTCACACACCGACCTGTAAAACCACAGCTTTGTTAGCTGTGTAAAAAATAATTACTGTGACCGTAATTATACAGACATGATGATGAATACAAGAGAATGTGAAGTAAACTGTACAATATTGTGGGGAAAGAGCTTATATCATTATGATCTTTTGAGATAAATTATTGTGTCGACTATGAAAACATGCTGTCATTTTTATCATTCTGCTGTCAGATGTGAAGGTGGCGTTTCTTAAAGAACAGAGAATATTTTGGTAACATTTTACAATAAGGTTGCATTAGTTAATGCATTAACTAGCAATTCATTTGTTACAGTATTTATTCATCTTTGTTAGCATTATTAAAAATACCACATCAATAAAAATTCATATCAGCTCAGGTACATTTAATAATATTAATATTAGTAATGTTGAAATTCACATTAAGAATAATAAACACTTGTTAGTTAATGTTAAATGGAACTTTACTGAAAAGTGTTACCCAATTTTTTTTGTCCATAAATGAAAATCCTTCTGTGTCACACAGAGGAAAGTCAGTCATATGGATTTGGAACAACATAAAGGTGAGTAAATTTATTTAACAGCATAATTAATTGTGTTTGTCGCCCAGAATCTCATACCATATGTGTTAGTTATTGTAACATTCAAGTCATCATGAAATCAAAACTGACATTTGTTTTTTTTTTTTATGAAATATTGCAGTGTTTATTCATATAAATGATTTATTGGTGCACGTCATTGTTTTAAATTCACGTGGCTTGTAATCTTGAATCAGAATAACTTCGTCTCCCTCTTTGTAACATATTGTTCAAGGAAGGAGGAGGCAGGAACGGGCAAATGTTTCACAAAATTTTTATCATATAAAATAAACCTACAACAAAACGAAAGTAAAAGCATGTGTATGATTAGGTTTTGCACCTCCTGCAGTGAATATCTTGAGGAGTGTTTCGCTCAAACATTTGTGTTCTCTCTGTAATCTAAACCTGTCTTTCTGTCTGTGATCACTCCACTCTAATCTCTCATTTTATTGGATGAGTAAATGTGTCTCAAACCGCTCAAACCGCTGTGACAATTTTCACAGTCTGTCATAGAGACGCTCCTGCTATTCCTGTCTGAGCTTCACAACATCCTTACATGCTTTATAAAGAGAGAGAGAGAGAAAAAAAGTGTCTCAAAGTATCATAGAAAGGAGGTGCTAATGCTTCAAATGTTGTTAAATATTATGTTTTTCATTAATTTGTATCTTCTTCCAAACATTTTATGTGCTGTCAAAGTGATTTTTTTTTTCACAATATCACTTGATTGCTTTTTGTACTGTTATTTTGTTTATTTTGCTCAATTTCTTATCACATGCAGCTAAACTGCAAATATTGCGGGGGAAAAATGTGCAGTTTCTGTCATGCCAGTGAAGTGCATTAAACCGAAACTGAGACAGAAACAGTGACAGAAACTAATGTGTAAATCGGAGGTGTTGACAGAGATGTTTCTGTCAGTTTGTTATTGTACATTCCTCAAAGTGTTTTTAACAGGTTCAGATCAGGTTTTAACTGTGCTGAAAACCTTATGGCACAACCACATTAGTTATTGAATGTATAACCCTGAAAAGCAAATGTAATGAAGAAATGGTTCCAAATTACTTGCTTCATATTTTGATCCCCTGAAAGGTTCCATTTGTGATCTTCATGGTTCCTCTAATTGAATATAAAGTTCTAAATGGAACCTTAACTGGAAGTCTTTCATTTGCTTCCTAACGTTTGCTCTCCATTGGTTCATGAGGTCAGAGCTCTGGAGACGGACAGGTTATCAGCTCAGATCAGAGTCCAGAAGAACCTGCTGTTGTAGATTCAGAGTTTAACCCTCGCTCTGAGTCGTAACGCTGAGAGAACGTGTGTTTGACTCACCCTCAGGCTCTCATAGAGAACAGGAGACAGAAGAGGTGAGAAGATGCCAGAACAGGTGCGTAAACCAACGTCTGTGAAAAATCACAGTTAATACCTGTCAAAAGACCTTGAACTTTTATCCTCTTGTTCTAGAATATCTCACATTCTCTTAATTTTCAGAATGTCCAGTTTTTTTAAATGTTTTCAAAACTTTTTTTTTGGTTATGTGAACGTTAAAGGAACATTCCATTTTATATTTTTGTAAACATTACGGAAATGTTACATTTGAATGTTCTCTCAAACAAATTGTAACATTTTAAAATATTAGATGAACATCCAACTAAAACATTTCAGAAATAAAATGTTCCATGAATAATGTATAAATAACATTTTGAGAACATTATTAAAGACCAGATAACTCTGAACAAACGTTGTTACTGGAAGAACGTTTGTTTATAACTTTGAGAGAGCCTTGTACATTAGCCAAAATGTTCCTTGTTAGATGGTACTCATACTGTTAGAGGTGCAGTAAGTCTTATTTTGTTTCCATTGCTCTTGAACGTTATACCGACACCTGTTGGTTTGGATGCAGGATCAGGCAAAAACAGAAAACATTTTCTATTGCAGATGTCATCAAAAAAGTCTGTTCAAATATGCATCTGTGAACAATTTATTCTGCAATTAAAAGTGTGCAATGATATGAAGATTTTGTGAGTAGTACTCAACTGGTCATGTGATCTCTACATGAAGGCAAATCACTCATGTAGAATAAAACAACCTTTCAGCTCTGCTGAAACTGATCTGAAAAAAGTGCTACTCATTTCTTTTTACAGGGCAAAAATGTACTTGAGGCATTTATAGCACTTCACTATGTACTACTGTATACCCAAAGCGCTTTACAATCATAACGGGGGTCTCTCCTCAACCATTACTTACCGCATCTTTAATTATAATAAATGTACATGTGAAATGTGTTGCAGGTTTGCTGTCGGGTCTGATGTAGTTCGCACTGGCCTTTCTATGGAGGTAAAAATGTTGCAAAACATGAGATTCAGATCTAGATGTTCAAATTTACACTTATAATCAAGATGAAGTAAAAAATAAATGTTGAGATTCGCTGTAAACAACAAACACTGGCCTTATTTACATCTACAGCAGGAGTCTGTCTCATTATTACATTGGTTTAATCATGTTTAAAGAAATGGTCATTTTATTCACTTGTACTTTAACCTAGAACACAAAATATTCAATTCAAATGCAGCAGATCTCTTTGTTCGGTAAGGGTTACAAACAAAAAATAGGATTTGCTTTGTAACAACTTTCAAGTTAACAATTGCTAGTAAATTTCACAAAGAATTTCTAAGCAACGGCAAATAACACACTGAAATTTTAAACTAGAAAATCTCTCTCCAAACATCTTTTATTTAGACTTTATCAACTTCATTAAAATCATTTAACAGAGTGGAGTGATTAAAACTGCAGAGCTCAATATATTTACTCTGATAATGATCACTGTAATTATGAGCGTAATAATCACAGTATTCTGTTTACATGATCTGCAGCCTTAATCACATTATAAGGGCGCATCGACACAAACTAATTTCAGATGCAGTGGCTGTTTTCATCTTATATCAAACTCTTTGTAATTGCACAAGAGTAAAGAAGCTACAGCCTTTTAAATGCATCTCTAACTTTCCTTCTGAATGTGCAACAGAGCTGATGGATTCTTGAGCCTGCTTTCAACTCAGCACAGCTTGTCTGAAGCATTACAGATGAGAATGACAGTCCTCATACAATTAGTTCAAAATGCGAGTTCAAAACAAATGCCACACAGGGGCCTCTGGGAACATTATTGAGTGATATCTCAAATGAAGTGATTTGAATCAGTTCAGTGATTTGCTGAAATGAATCAGACCTCACAGTGATACTTTAGAGAGTGAGAGAATGAGGGCGGAGGTGAAAGCAATTATTTGTTTTTATGAGCATGAAGATAAAAGTATTAACAATTTTGTAAATTTCATTATCCTGAACGGTAAATTCTTTATTCATAAATGTCGTCTCTTAAAGTTGTGCAAAATGTAAAAGGTAAATCTATTGTCACATATTATGAGTCTGTATTTGGCGTCTTGTGAATGTCTTTTCACAAAAAAAAAAAGAAGAAGAAGGAGGGAGGAGAGCGAGAGCATTCTGGAAGAGAGTATTTGAGTGTTTCCTCGGTTCACTCGTGCGCACAACAATGTGACAAAAACAACATGTGGCATTTTGTCTCGCTACACTGCTACTTGTTGAGAAAAATAAACTGCATGGAAAAGATACATTGTTTCATTTATTTGAAAGATGAGCACTATCACACTTCTGAAAAATTTTATATTGGTAACGTCGCTTTTAAACTTTTTCATGCAAAAAATACCACCTGGCAGATACTAGAAATAGAATCACAGCCTGTGTTAGCCAATCAGAAAATGACAAAAATAAATAATGTTTATTAAAGGAGGTAGAATTAACATCCAACCTAAATTACTGGATTTTTTTTTTTAAATAAGAAAGACAGCATTTTGTCAAGACAGACTTTGAAAGGCTTTTTTTAGTAAAAATTTGAAGTGAAAAATGTTTCAACACCAGTTTTTTCCAGTCGGGAAAGAGCAGTTCATTTCCCAGAATTCATTACCTGTTGAATTGCAATTCAGTACCTCTACCCAGGGCTCGATTTGAGGGTGGATGCGGGGGGATGATATTACCCTTACCATCCCTTTTAGATTTACAGTGTTATGTATATTTTGTAAATCTTATAATGTAAACAAAATTTTAAAATTCTCTGCATGATAATTAAACTATAAATAACTGATTGACCAATCAGAACTCAGCGCTTTAGTCATTTTTCGCGCTTGTTCAAAAGGATCAGGAGAACGGTTCAAGCGCATCTTTTGATGCTCTTTAAAAAGAAGAGAACAGAAAGTATGATATTGCTTTGATTAGTGTTTTAAGAACATTCCCCTGACACATTACAACGAATTATTGTTTTAATGAATTATTCATTATAATGAATTATTGACAGTGAACGTCATTACCGAGGTGATAATGCACACATGCATATAGGCTATTTTAGCTACATATACGTGTGTTTATTTATTTTATTTAATAAACTATGGGCTCTGTTCATACTCCGCTGTTTAAAACTGCATGAACCATCCATTCAAGACACAGCAAACAAAGAGTGTTTTACTGCAACATGAGATCACACTGTACTGCAAAAATCAGTTAGCAGATTGAAGATTAAAAAAAACGAACATAAAGAAGTAAACTATAATGACAAGCACAGATATGAGTAGTGATGGGCAATTTCGAAACACTGCTTCATGAAGCTCAGAAGCTTTATGAATCTTTTGTTTCGAATCAAACATTTCAAAGGTTCACCGGTAGAGGGCGATGATAAAGTGAACCCATGAATCATGCAGATTCACTGAGAACTATTGAACACGTGTCAATGGGCTTTACCCTATGGTTTTACCAGATCTCTGATCAGTTTTATACATTTGTAGATGTTTTAATTAGACATTAGAATAATTAAAATGAATAATGTTAGTTATTAATCTCTTATTGGTCTGTTTAGCTTGAGCCATGGAACAAACAAAACAAGCCTTGAAAATTGATAAAAGAACACATATTATACAGACACTCTATATTTAATCTTATCAGATGATTAGTTGATTGCATTTGATAGATTTTACTTTCAATAAAACTTTTGCAATAGATTTGTAAAAGATGTTTTTATGCATGTTTGGCCTGAGTTTTGTTACACTGTTCTGACCACTAGGGGTCACCGTGAAGACAGATGTCAGACTGTTTTGAAGTCTCAACACATTACGGCACATTTGCTTCAACTGCTTCAGTGTTTCGCGAAACCTCGCTAGATATGAGCAATCAGCATATGAATCTCAACAAGGGTGACAACAAAATATTCAGACAATCAGATCAACTCTGGACATCGCAAAAAGCTACTAAAAGACAGAACAAAAACCACAGCAAAAAATAAAAGCAAATAGTTAGAATTAAAGAAAATAATAGGACAATTCAGCTGCATAATTTATTCATGCTGTGATGCATGCTGGGAGTTTTGTACTATTGTTCCCAGCATGCACTGTGGCATGACACTTTTGATTGTCACCATTGTTGAGATTCATGTGCTGATTCTTGATGCCTTTGTGTGTCATCATAGAAATTATATATATATATATATATATATATATATATAAAATCTTCTGATGGGTTTTGTTCCATTATAACATTTCAGTGACGGTCAGTTTTGCTCCTTTACAAGATTTCAGTGACGGTCGGATTTGTTCAGTTACGAGATTTCAATAACTGTCAGTTTTGTTTCATTACAAGATTTTAATGACGGTCGGTTTTTGTTTCATTACGAGAGTTCAGTGATGGTTGGTTTTATTTCTTTATGAGATCTCAATGATGGCAGGTTTTGTTCCTTTGCTCCTTCATGAGATTTCAAAGACGGTCAGTTTTGTTTTTTTACAAATTTCAATGATGGTTGATTTTGGTCCTTTACTAGATCTCAATGAGTCAGTTTTGTTCCTTTACAAGATCTCAATGGTTGACGGTCTTGTTTTGTTATGAGATTTCAATGACGGTCGTTTTTTTTTTTTTTTTTGTTATTTTACGAGATTTCAAAGACATTTGGTTTTGTTATGTTACAAGATTTCAATGATGATTTGTTCCTTTAGGGGCTCTCAATAGCAGTCAGTTTTGTTCCTTTATGAGATCTCAACGATTGTCAGTTTTGTTTCATTACAAGATTTTAATGACGGTCTGTTTTGTTCCTTTGCGAGATTTCAATGATGGTCTGTTTTGTTCCATTACGAGATTTAAATGATGGTTGGTTTTCATTGTCGGTCAGTAAAATTTTCATTTGTTCAGTTAAGAAATTTAAATGACGGTTGGTTTTCATTGTCAGACAAATTTTAATTTGTTCAGTTACGAGAACGCAATACGTTTTATGTATGTTTTGCTCTTTTACGAGATTAACGATAGTCGGTTTTGCTGGGTTACGAGAGAGGTGACGGTCGGTTTTCAGTGACAGTTGGTTTTGTTCCGTTACGAGATTTCAATGACGTTTGTTTTATTCACTTAAGAGTTTTCAGTGACGGCCGGTTTTCTTCAGTTACAAGATCTCAATGTTGGTCAGTTTTGTTTCTTTACGAGATCTCAATAACAGTATGTTTTGTTCTTTTACGAGATTTTAATGACAGTTGGTTTTGTTCCATTACGAGATTTCAATGACGGTCGGTTTTATTCAATTATGAGATTTCAATGACAGTCGGTTTTGTTCCTCTATGAGATTTCAATAACGGCTGTTTTTCCCCATTCCATTTTGTTCAGTTACGAGATTTCTCAATGATGGTCGGTTTTGTTCAATTGCGAGATCTCGATGATAGTCGGTTTTGTTAACAAAGACGGTCAGTTTTGTTTTGTTACAAGATTTCAAAGACAGTCGGTTTGTTTCCACGATGAGACTTCAAAGATGGTCAGTTTTGTTTCATTATGAGATTACAATGACCATCAGTTTTGTTCCATTGAGAGATTTCAATGACAGTCTGTTTTGTTCGGTTTTGAGATTTCATTGACCGTTTTATTCTGTTACGAGATCTCAATGATTGCAGGTTTTGTTTTGTTATGAAATGGTTTTGTTTTGTTATGACAGTACACTTCTGGTGATGCGTGGATTAGTGTTTTATTATTATTATTTATCTACTTATATTTTATTAAAAGTGTTCCATGCAGTAGTTAGGTAGTTAGTTTCACATCACAAATGAAATAGTACTTTAATTAGTTCTTACAACTTACATGGAAGCACTCTATTTTTTCCCATTACTATTTTTAATGTTTTTGAAAGAAGTCTCATATGCTCATAAGCCTGCATTTATTTGATCAAAAATACAGAAAAACAGTAATATTGTGAAATATTACAATTTAAAATAATGGTTTGTTATGCATTCTATAACAGACTATTAAATTAACTGCATTACATCTACATGATCCAAAAAAAAAAAAAAGAAAGAAAAGAAAAACTCTAAGATTAGACCACTAGATGATGACAACCTCTTTATCATCAAGTTGTCAACATCACCTGACCACATTTTCCCTTGCTATTTTTGCCACAGCTAACACAATTTCAGCAGCAAGAGAAAAACGAACACTGTTTACATGACAACGATGTACTAAAAATGGAAAAGTTTTTACTTTGTACAGTTGTTGTGGGGTTTTGTCCAAAAAAAAAATCCTCTATTGTGTGGTATCATACCAATTATTTAACTGCTCCCGATCGACACGGACCATCCCCAATCATGTTTGATTCAACACACTAGCGCCAATAAGCTTATCTAGTAAAAGCAGCTGGATTTAAAAAAATTTGGACTGGAAACAAGACAAAAACACTAAACAAGAAAGCATTTTTTTTTTTACAGTGTAATACATTTACATTACAAACCCTGTTACTGCAAAATGGTATCATGCTATATTGCAGAAATCAGTTAGATTAAAAAACACACAAAAATTATTTTAAGATGACACACAAAGACATCAAGAATCAGCACATGAATCTCAACAATGGTGACAATCAAAAGTGTCATGCTGCAATGCATGCTGGGAACAATAGTACAAAACTCCGAGCATGCATCACAGCATGAATAAATTATGCAGCTGAATTGTCCTATTATTTTCTTTAATTCTAACTATTTGCTTTTATTTTTTGCTGTGGTTTTTGTTGTCTTTTAGTAGATTTTTGATGTCCAGAGTTGATCTGATTGTCTGAATATTTCGTTGTCACCCTTGTTGAGATTCATATGCCGATTGCTCATGTCTGTGTTTGTCATTGTAGCTTATTTTCTGCTCATGTTTTTTTTTGTTTTGTTTTTTTTTTCTTCCTCCCCCTTTCCCTCCATCTTCAATCTTCTGATTTCTGAAATTTGGGCTGGCACAAAGTTGTTATCTAGGAAGTGTCATTTGGAACTCATTTATAGAGTTATTTTTATTATAAATATGTTGATAATGATTAAACGCTTCAGTGCATCTATAAAGGCACCATTTTAGGTAGCCTATATAAAAGGATGGATTGTGTGTGCGAGAGAGAGAGAGAAAGTCTGGTGGTCACTCCAAATACTACAATGATATAAATAATTTAATGAATAATGCCTATTTTACTATTCTTTAAACCAATAAATAAAAATGTTTAAGGCACAGTAGCCCCAACCTCCTCACCGATGACCACACCATCCCCCTTGAATTTTTTTTTACAATTCGACCTCTGCCTCTACTTCTCATTTGTGTTGTGGCCAATTCAGTTCATATTCACACTTATGAACTCTTCAATTCTGAATTTTGCACAACCCTAGATGTGAGTTTGGGCCGTTTGTTCAAACAGTGCCAGATGGGAGAGAGTTTGAGGATCATATACTCACAGAAATGACTTACAGCAGCTGACCTGAGGGATCAGCTAATGTCTCATTCGTTTGTCATTACTATCACATGCTCTTTTCAGATCCTACAGATCTTCTAGCACTGTACATTTGAAGGGTTATCAGCGCGGCCCGTTATTCATCAGTCTGTTGAGAAGTAAAGAGAGAGAGGACGAGGAAGGCTGAACCGATAAGACAGGGATGAGTGATCCAATTTCTTCAGCAGCGGAAGCGTGTCGCCTTGATAGCCTTCACTTACCGCATACACACCTGATGCCCCTCCTGGGGCCAAACGGCAGGACGCCCCATTAGAGAGGCGTGTAGAAATGTCACGGGCACAGCAGACATCTAGATACGAGTCTGCAGATCACAAATACCTAAAGAATGCCGCTTAAAAAGATGCTGATCTACCCGTTTATAGACTTATTTGCAGTTTATTTACTATTTCCACATGATCTAATCCAGAAATGCCTTTGTTGGAGTTGATTCAGTCCTATTAACCCTTTGATACGCAAATTTCTAAATGATCAACATGATTGAAATGCTCCTGAAAAAGCACACAATCTCACAATTATTTGTTCATCTTTCAATCATCATTGTATTGCATTGCATTATATGTTTTAAAACTATAGAGCTTTGATCATAAAACTAAGCAGTTAAATATCATCTTACTAAGACATATTATTGGCAGATATAGAGTGACAACTGATATTTATTTACGCAAGAATATGCTATATTGTCAAAGATCTCACTGATTTACATTACAAGCATCAGAATTGAATCATACTTTTTGTTATAAATATCAGCATCTGCACCAAAACTGCATATTTTTGCTCAGTTTGGGCCTTTGAGTAAAATTGAGCTGTTTTTACTAATATTCTCACTATATGGGCCATAAAAGCTTGATATATCAAATATGATACTCAACAAAAAACAATATGGTTCAAAAAATCTGTTTTTTTTATATATCAAGCTTTACAGGGTTAAATCATATTTTTGATGATTGTTTTTTTTGTTGTTGTTTTTTTCAGATGCTGTTGGTAGTATTGAACTTTAAGTGGAAAGCATTAGGCTACTTAGTGCCTCTTTTTACGTACATTCACCGCAGTGTTTGATAATGTGGCTCATCAGCGTGGCGCTTGTTTAAAAATGCTGCCGAGGACGTGGTTATTGATTGGGATGGTACTAAACAAGGAGGCAGAAATTGATAGCTTACACGTCCAATCTCTGGTGTCAAACGAGTCATTGTGCCGGAGCTCCGCAGCCCCCGGCAGGCAGAATCCTCATTAGCAGCAAATGAGCTTTTGAAAGGGTGTTGAGCGCGATGAGTTGATTGGATTTACTCACTGATGTGTTCTTTTATATTTGCAGTCTCGGAGGGAGAGTGGTTGGCAAACAGCCTGGTTCAGATCTGCTAGCAGGTAAAGTTTCGTGCCTGAATGTGTTGGCGGTTTTTTGCACTGCTTTGGCAAGCTGACGGTCCTGTTCTCAGAGCAATTAGCAGTGAGTCACGCAAACGGAAGGTCCTGTCTGTTAAAGAGCTCAGCGCTGCCACATCATTAAATAGTGTGATTTCTGTGACTTTACCGATGAAGCCCATTTCCGCCTCAGAAGACAAAAAAAAAAAAAAAAAAAAATCATGCCTTGGAATCTGTCATAATTTCTACTTTTTATTTAACTTTTTAATATCATAATTATGACTATTTTTGAGGCATAATTTTGTCTTAGTTATAATTTCAGCTTTTCATCTAATAAATATTAAAGTGCCATAATTTAACCTTTTTTTGTCACAATTTCAACTTTTTAATAAAATTGACTTTTGACTTTAAGTCATAACTACGACTTAAGCCAGAATTTCGACTTTTCATGAACTTTTATCATTCAACTTTTTCTCTCACAAATATGACTTTGTATGTCATCATTTTGACTTTTTGTCATAATTTTGACTTTTCATGTCAGAATTTTGGTTTAGTTTGTAATAATTTTGACTTCATAATTTTGATTTTTTAGCCAAAATTTTGACTTTTCATCTCACAAATGACGCAATATGTCATAATTTTCACTTTTTTGTACTAATTTTGACCTTTTTCACCAGATTTTCAACTTAAAGGTGCAATATGTAACATTTTCTGTCTGCTAGAGGTCGCTAGAGGCCTATTCAAAACAAAGGCGTAGCTTGATGACACCAAGTTTGAGCGCGGACATGTGGTCTTCACCTCACAGCCGGTTAAAAAGAATCGGGATAGGACTCGGAAAGAAATCATGTTCATGGATGCGATTATTAACGTTACCGTAGTATGTGTTGTGGGAGATGAACGAGGCCGCTGGAGCGATTGCGCAACGCACGCCACGAGCAGCGGATCTTCTATTATGCCACAGTCGCCGGCGCCGCTTCCGCTTTTCCGGTCATGAGTATGAGGTAACGCAGCTCTGTTTATTGTATTAGATACAATTGAGAGTGTTGAAAATGATGTTATAACGTTACTCTGAGCGTTCGCTCGGCGGCTGCTGTGAGACACTGTTGCACACTGCATTAAGCTAGATCGATTTTAGAATATCATATTAAATGCTGGATGGCTTGTGTTGATAAATGGCATGCAATTTATTTTAAAACGTATTGTATGATGGAGAAAATGTTGTATTACTGTTACTAAAAATAAAGCTGCATCTGATTATGCCATGTTTATTATGCTATGTATGTTTATTATGCTATGTATTTGACAAAATAGTGTTTTTCTCTGAGGCGTGGTAAAGCATGGTACTCGCTAAAGCATGGTACTCGCAAAAAATCAAGAAAATTAGATTGTAAATTGGTGTTTCCATGGTTTCTACAAAATAAAACCGGAAACTGAGGGTTAACGCAGGTATGACGCAATTGACAGGCGACTCCTCACACGTCCCAGAGCCTTGGTTAAAATTGCAATTTTCTCACGATTTACAAAATAGGTGCAAACATTTGGGATATTGTAAGTACTCAAGTGAACAAAATATATAACACTGGCCTAGTGGTTTTTGGATATTTTACTGCAAAATTCTTACATATTGCACCTTTAAGTTGTAATTTAATTTATTTAATAAAAATGACTTTTCAGTTCATAATTTCCACTTTTCATCTCATAAATATGGCATAGTATGTCATAATTTTGACTTTGTCATAATAATGGCCTTTTACACCAGAATTTCAACTTGCCGTAATTTCAACTTTTTAATATCATGACTGACTTAATTTTGACTTAGTTTGTAATAATTATGTCTTTTAAGCCAGAATTTCAACTTTGTCAATTATGATTCACAAACGCATGATTTATTATTTGGCGGAAATGAGCTTCAATACATTAGCACCAATAAACAAAATAACAAATAATAACCGTTTCAAATAGATGTCCCAAATGCTCCGCCCCTTATTGTCATTGGTCAGACAAACCGATATCCCCGCCCCAAACTCACACCATTGGTTGAGTAAGTGTTGTTCAAACAAACAGATTTATGTTTTGAAAGCGCCACAGAATCACATTACAGAAGTCAGTGTTGGGTTGTAGTTTTACTAATTTATATGTTATGTAACATTGGTTATTGATAAAGAACCATAAAGATAAGCAAGAGAGACCAATCACAGATCAGTTTAGCAATATAGACAAGCAAGTCAATCGCAAATTATTTGCATATAGTCCAATGATGTCCTCACTGTCTGTTAAACAATGTCAAAGAGAGATTTTCAAATATTAATGTCTTAAAAACATATGAAATAATCAGGATGTCTCAGAATGTAGTCTGTATGTGAAGAAGCTTTAAGCTAAATTAATTGCACATGTTGAATCATTAAAGCAGGACGTTTGAGGAACGTCAATAGTGTAATTAAACACATAAAGCAGAGGGTTGTGGGAAGGTCAGGCAGGTCTGGAAAGAAGGATTTTCTTCTGTCTCACTCTCTCTGTTTAGTGTGGGAGAGATGAAACTCAGACAGCATCAGATGTGAGAGCACATCAGTAAACAGCAGCTCCTCCAGGACGCCGTCAGCCTCTCTGCTCATTTCTTGGCTCTTTATGGGCTGTTGAACCTCTGGAGGATGGCGGCCGCTTTCTGCAGCTCAGTGTGACTGTCAAAGTCACTCCTCAACAATCACAATCCTACAGACGGCTGCACAGGGATTTCACCGGAATATAACGCTTGCCCCTCTATCTGTTCCTCCATTTATCCTCCATCTATCCATGGCTGTCTTTTTCTTTGCTTTTCTCAGTTCCTCACTGTGCTTTTTAATTAAACTGTTTTTTTTTTTTTCCATTGACTTTTTTTATTGACCATTCTTTCACAATTTGAGTCTGATGAATCTTGACATTGTCATCCTAGAATATGGCCATGATGTGTTTTCTAGCTACACACTCCAGCAGTTGGGGTTAGAAGAACAGTTCCCATACATATAATGTAACACCTGCGTCGACTGACAGGCACTGACAATATATTAATATCTACAGGCCAGTAGGTTCGGCTCGGGAGGCGTAAATTAAACAGCTTTAGTTTAGTGAGGGAGTAAATCTGTATTGAAAATAAATTGATTCTTTGTAGAAAATAAAGTAAAATAAAGTAGTTATTTAACAGTATTTTGAATATTAGATCATAACAGAAATTTAAATCAATTTACAATACACAAGTTATTCATGGACTAATCTGCATGCACCTATTAACTATAGAGTTTAGTTAGAATGCAACCTCATAACATCAAATGTTCTCATTTATAACTTTTGACAACCTCAGTTAACTCAAAACATCAAAAGTAACTCTTTGGTATTCAAAATGTTACAAAATAAACAATTCAGGATATTTGATTCAATAGATTTTTTTCAATAAACTCTGTTCAGTACATTCAGTTTGGTAAATTCAATTCAAAAAGGTTTGGTTCAATACATTCAGTGCGAAAGACTCGGTTCAGTAAATTCAGTGCAAAAAATTCAACTCAGAAAGTTGAATTTTGAAGTTTGATTCAGTACTCAGTTCAAAAAAAAAATCAGTTCGTTAAATTCGACTCCTTAGATTCAGTTCAAGTAACATGATTCCTAAACGTTCAGTTCACTCGCTTCAATTCAAAAGAATAGGGTTCAGACCTTTTAGACAGTAAGTGTAATAACAAACTTATTTACAAAGAACTTAAACGTATCATCACTGGTGATTATCAGTGTTATTTTCTGGGAGATATTGAAATTTCAGTAAGGGATAAAGCTTTAACCTGTTATATGGCATACCCTGTTGCTCCAAAGGTCAAGGAGACTCATTACAAAATTATGTTCAGGATTTACCCAGTTAGTGATTATATACAAAAACGATTTCATTTCGAGGTGGATCCTTGTGGTTTTTGTTCTTCTTTTCCTGAAACACTTGATCACCTTTTCTTCTACTGTGATGCTACTTCTAAATTTTGGTTTGATATACATAGCTGGTTGTCAGTAAAAATGGAGACAATTCCTCCTGTAACTCAACAAGATGTCTTTTTTTTTTTTTAAGTATGATTTAAATTCATCCTTCTCTGATGTTGTTAATTTTGTTTTATTGATGGGTAAATATCATATCCACACTTGTAAATGGAAAAAGTGTAAGCCCTCCTTTAACATATTTTTATGTGAGTTTGTTAAAATCAGTTTCAAATGCTTCAGAAAACATAATAGAAAATCTGAAACATTATGTTTATCTTTGTCAAAATATCTATTATTTTAGTCTCTTTTCTTCTTTGACGTCTACATCGGCTACCTTTTTGTCCACGTCCTTGCTCTGTTTTTCTTTCTTTCTTTAATGTAATCTCTAAATGTTTGTTTCAATGGAAGTGCCTTACATTGTTGATTGTTCCCTGTCTTATGTACATTAAGCAATAATAAAAAAAATTTAAAAAAAGAATAGGGTTCAGTTCAGTCGATTCATTAGTTTCAGTTCAATTGGGTTCAATCGATAGATTCACCGGGAAAAATGATTCGATTCCACAGTTCTAGAAAACTGTGGTACAAAAAAGAAAAAAATAAGGAAAAAATAGTCCTGTCTCCACAAAGATATTACTTTAAGCAGTCTCTCTCTCTCTCTCTCTCTCTCTCTCTCTCTCTCAAAAAAAACAAAAAAAAAACTTGTTAATAGAAATTTTCCTACCCTGTTCATGGGTTAGGTTAACTGCTTCACCTCAGTCAGTGTTCGTCTCGTGTGAGTTGGCTCGCCATCTTGCATCATCCTCTAATTGAAATGAACAGAGTTCCAGAAGAAGAAGAAGAAGAAGAAGAAGAAGAAGAAGAAAAAATGAACTGCATATATACAGGCTATATTAAGTTCACAATCATCAAATTCACAGTTTCTCGTTCAATAACAGTACAGATAGCATTTGTAAGCTTGCTAATTTAAATGACACTTTCAAAGTAATTCCACACACAGTAGACATTACTTATGCTAATTAAACAAAGTAACTCATCATCATCATCATCATCACATAATTTGAACATTTAGGACTCATATACACGTTACTGTTTAACCAACAGACTTATTTTAACTTAAAATAGACAAAAACTCATAAGTATCATATTGCTAAATAGCTGAGCTTGCATTTTCTCTAACTCGAATACATCAGTAACATTACATCTAATTACATACACAACCATTTATACATATTGCAAAATGTGTACTACTCACCAAAATACAAAGAAGCAAACATAGATATACGTATTTTATCCTCTTTAACTCTCTTTTCTTAGAGTTATGCTGCTGCTCATTAATCTCACGGAGAAACTAAAATGGCTCTCCCCATTAGCAACTAACGTAATGGGGCGGGACTTCTACTTAGACTTAACGTGATTGGACGATCACTGCGATTTCAATCAATTTATTTAAATACAGTTTATTTACATTTTATAATTTTCTCACATTATTCAGTTCTGATTAGTTCATTTCTTTAACAAGCTGTTTTAAATATTTCATTATTTATAATTAACTTGTTAAATTACACAGGGTTAACAGCACTAATGATCCAGTCATAGACTCTTAGTATTTGCCTATTTCATTCCAAAAAGCGACTTTTTTGGTTTTTTTTGTTTGTTTTTTTGTCCGGGCAGTGTGTGTTTTTAATATCATAATTGACTTTTCAAGTCATATTTTCGACGTTGTATGTCATATTTTCAACTCTTCATCTTAAATATGACATAGTGTGTCAATTTCGGCTTTTTATGTTATAATTATGATTTTTTAAGTCAGAATTTTGACTTTTCATCTCATAAATGACAGTGTCATAATTACGAGTTTTATGTCAGAATTATGAATTTCCACTTTTTTATCTCGTAAATATGATGTAGCATGTCAAGATGTTGATTTTTTTGTCATAATTTCAACTTTTTAATATCATTATTGACTTTTTAAGTCATAATTTCAATTTTTCATGTCATAATTTCAAATTAGTTTGTAATAATTTCAAAATTTTATGTCATAATTTCGACTTTTAGTATAATAATTATTTTTAAGCTACTTTTTAAGCCAGAATTTCACACTGTCATCTGTGAAATTGTAGTAAATATGCAACATGAATATATAATATTCACTTCAACCAAAGCTTTGAAATGGACTACAAAAGTTAATGAATTACAAGAATAGTGCAACACCATTTGGCTCCATTGACATCACTGGAATATGAATAACTTTGGCCTGTCCCTCATTAAATGTAGTGCACACATCACATGGATACTGGTATGGTGTCTTTGGTCATGTTTAGAAATCATTTTTGTATGGAAAAGAGGTGCTTGAAGATTCATAATCACATCATGCTATTGTTTTAAGTACAGATAACTCTGAACGAACGTCACTGGAAGAATGTTTGTTCATAACTTTGCTAGAACCTTCTGAGAACATTCCCTGTAAGCTGGGTCCCCAGCTTCTCAGATGTTTCTCGTGAGAAAAAGACCCCAATAATCTCATATGTGTCTCCTTTAGATGCCCAAGAGATTTTAACGTCTCACAACAGTCTAGATACCACAGTCAAACGGATGTGTTTTAGACCTCTTTGCGTGGATAATCTTCATTTAAGATAACAGGCTGTGACAGGACTAGGACAGTCTTTGCAGACAGACAGGCAATTCTCATCCAGTTTTCTGCTCTTCAGGGAGGGAAATTCTCTTCGTGTGTGATTTATAAACAGCATCTGAATTGTAGCGCTCCGCAGCTCGTCTCGTGGTGCTGGGAAACGAACTCGTTCTCATTACCTGTCAAGCACATGCCTTCAAGATGCTATAAAAACCAATATACATTTCCAAAGCTTCCCCTCCGGTCCTTTCCTCACGTCGCAACACCGGACGTGTGGCATTTCATCAAGCTGCTTGTTATGAAGAACCAGTAAATGTGCTGAAATGCTGTTCACAGGCCTTTGACCTAAAAGTTCTTTCACCTGAAGCTACATGATCACATGTCTGTGAATACTGTTCGGACCGAGGCCGATTATGCTTGACCTTATCAGTGGGCTGCACACATGTGGCCTTAACTGACTTAATTAACCACGGCGTGATGGATTTACCTGTCACGCACGGCTTCAGGCGTGGAGAAAGTTTATCTGTGCCCTTATGAGAGACTTTATTGCTCTGGTTAAATTTAGGAAGTGGAACGACTCTTTCAGGTAGTGAAGCATCGAGAACGAAGAGCAGGAAATCACAAAGATCTGCTCCAAAACCTAGTGAAAAGGTACCAATTCTCATGTGTTTTTTAAAAGCAATCCCAGATTGCATTGAGATGAGAAGAAAAAAAAACATCCAAGATGGCAATCAAGATTAGAGAAATTTAAAAATATATAGTTAAATTTAATTTAAAATGGACAATTTAACTTGTTTAATGTTTGTGTGTGCTGTGTATTTTAATGTTTTTTTAGAGTATGTTTAATTAAGTCAGTTAAGCAATTGCTTAATCGTTATGTGACAAATTGCTTGTGATGTTCCTCATTTATAAATTGCTTTGGATGAAAGCATCTTCTAAATGTCTAAATGTAAATGCACCTTAAAGGACGAATCATGTAAACATAGTGGTTGTATGGCATATTTTACAAATTCATAGAAGAATTAAGTTACATTTTACCCATGCATAGGGTAAAAAATAAGCTAATAATCTAGTAAAAATGTTTACAGACCTACTATGAGCTACAAGGATGTTAATCAATAGTATTTGCTTCTGTTGAAGCCGTCAGCCTGCATTATTTCAGCTTATTTTTTAAAATAATCGTGTTTAACAGCGGAATTCCTAATGAGAAACTACATTACCCATGATGCTGTACAGAAAATTACACCAATCAGAGAGTCGCAAGAAGCAACACAAGCCAAAATAGCTCTTTAGCTCGGCCCACTCCTATAAAGCACTGCGAATGACGTAATCGAGTCGATCTTTCGCTCTCAAAATACTTAAAAAAAATCCTGCTTTGTGCTGTGCAAAGAAATCCTATTCATGCATTTCCAAGTTTGTTTGGCTTGAGTATATGACAAAAAACGCATAATATAATGGCCATTTTCTCGAATGTCCAATATAAAACTAACTTAACCACAGTGCCTTACGACATTGCCTAAAACACACTGGATCTTTCACTGGAAACCGAAAGTAACTCCCTCCCGCTAAACGTTTACTCTTTGAATTCTCGCAATCGGGAACAATACAAGTCAACACCATTATGATTAAAAGTTTGCTAAGAAGTATTTCCTACTAAAGCAAGGCGGTAACTGTATCCATAGCAGACTGGTGGAAGTGGCCTTGGATGGCAACAGGCCCAGTGCAGTATGGGTGTTGAAGTTTTCCTACCTATTTGGCAAAAGGGAAGACAACAGCCTCTTTCTCTGTTTTCTCTAGTCAGATAGTAGCACTGATTTCACAGCCTTTCTACTGTACAGGCAGCCGAGTTTTACCGAAAGCCTATTTTGCCAGAGGTGAAGTACCCCTTTAACTGTTTTTTTTTTTTTTTCTTTCATATGATTTAATATTGCTTAATCAACCTAAATACAAAATATATTTTTTTTTAAATGAAGTAAAAAAACATCTACAATTGTAGGTTACCACTTTTTACAGTGCATGTTGGCTACAGGCAGCAAGATAACTGCATAGCTGCATACAGTAAGTGCATTCTTCAGGGGGTTCAAGTGGTTGAATTTGTTTCATCAAGTGTGTGTGTATGTGTGTGTGTGTTTGCAGACTTTTATAAGCGCACAGTATTTTTGAGCACAAGCATTCAGAGGACTGAAGCGGCTCCCAGTCTCCCACCAGCTGTCCTTCAGAGCTTCAGGAGACTTCAGGACTCACCGGTTCAGCAAAGACAATCATTTACAGACTCTAATTGGACGTGAGTGAATTATGCAGCGTAGAAACAGAAAACTCTGTGTGATTCTATTTGTAGATTTTCAGCAGTGTCGTGAAACCTGATTACGAGGCTCTAAGAACAGAGAAGTTTATGAGCTCTTGCCAGCTTTGGTAATATACAGCGTTTGCAAAATTACAGTGTGTTGGGATCTTCTGTTTCAGATGATGAATGAAGTCAACATGAAATCAGAACTGACTCTGTTTGCTTCCTTAATGCACATTATTGTGAATGATTCACTGGTGCATGCTATTTTTAAGAGTTTGTTGTCATGGTTTTTCATCATAATCTAATACCTTGCTCTATTTCAGACTTTTTCAACTGCCTCCCATCCAACATTTTATTTTGTTTATCCAGTATTTATCCTGAATATTCTCATTCACTTGAAAATATTACCCTTTTTTTTTTTTTTTGTGAAAATGCAATTGATTGCAAATTACGTTGACTTTAAAATGGCCCAGAATCGTCAGATTTAAAGCTCGTATGTTTTATTTTTCATTTGGTCAAATGCAAAAAGACATTATCCAATATAAACATTCACATAAAGTTATGAAAGTGTTATTTCTGAATGTGTTTTTCATGTATTAAGAACGTTTCTTCTTGGTTATGTGAATGTTAGAGGAACATCCCATTTTATCTTTTTAAAACCTTAATGAGAATGTTATTTTTGAATGTTCTCTCAATGTTTAAAACACCCATTTTTAATATTTTAAGAATGTTTTGTTCTAATATTTACATTACCTTTAAAAATCGTTAGAGAACGTTATGGGAATGTTTCCCAGCTGGGATCAGTCTGTATATGCTATTTAACCTGCCTTGTTTAGAATATTAATGTCAAAGGAGAATTATATAGAGAATTAGATTTCAGTACGTTCAGAGATGCTTATGGATCAATAAGGCACATTTATTTACAATAAATTTGACCACAGACAACAAAAGTAAATAAATGTGCCTTATTGATCGAGAGACAACAAAAGTAACACTCGGTTTCATATAATCCCCATTTCGGCTTGACTTTTGAGTGCTTCATTGAATTCACCTTCTGAGTCTAATAGCATGAGTTGTGTCAGTGTATGAAGACACATACACAGGAAAATAAGTGAGCCGTTAATTAATTTAATCAGTGTGTAGGAGCCACGGGGAGTCATTAACTGAACCAGTGCAGAGAGAGAGAGAGAGAATGAAAGAAACAGAGGAGGCAGAGAGAGAGAGATAGTGTTGTCTGACAATCTCATCTTCTCAGCTGAGCTCTTAAGAGCCGGAGATGTGAAAGGTCGTGTCCGTGACACCAGCGTCTCACCTGAGACTCAGTGTTTGTATTATCTGCTGCTCTCTCCTGAATGTCATTCAGCATTAGGCAGATCAATGCATTGCATTGAGTTGAATTTACTGAACCTTGATCGAACTGGTAACAAACCTCAGAAGAGCTTCCAGAATTTGTTCAGGTTGCTTGTTTACTTAATTTTGACCAAGTTTGGTAACACTTTACCATAAGGTTAACATGCACTAACAATGAACAGCTGTATTTCTATTAACTAACATTAACAAAGATTAATGAATACTGTAACATGTATTGCTCATTGTTAGTTAACGAACTCTAATTCCAAATTCAAACTTGCTTTGCCATGACAGTAGTTGACCAGAGATTGTTACCTTTTTGGAAATTCTACTGTTGCTTAGCAACAATCCAAATGAACATTCCAAATGGAATTATGCTTTCTTAATTTTAATGCTATATGCTACTCTACATTGTTTTTTGTTGCTGTTTAATTGCAGAGAACATGAACAGGAGGAGTGTACAGTGACAATACAGAATGACACATAAAAATTAGAATAGTAAAAAAAACAAAAACAGAAAAGGGCCAATATAAAAAGGAAAATTTAAAAAAGAGCCCAAAAGCCGAACTAATTGTAACAGTTCTCAAAGGTTTCTTAGTAGTAGAGACTGAAATCACATTCTGGTACATTTCCATTTCTTTAAAAAATGTAAAATTTGCATACTATTATTTGATATTGTTAGAATGTTCAACACATTTATGGTAGCGTCGCTGTAAATTTGCATATGTTATGTATTTATTTAAATACCAAATTGTCTCTATTAATACTGTTGAATGAATCAGTAGAAAAATTAATTTAATAAATTTTGCCTGCACATTTTACACATCTGGGGTCTTTCTGCAGACATCAGGAAATACAATTCTAGTTATTTTTGCCCTTTCATTTGCTGCCGCTGCGCAGACCTTCTACAACGGGTCATTTTGTTCTCTTTGTATCTGTGCAGGAAGTGTTGTCTGGACTCGCCAGTGGTTTTACAGAGGAGAAAAACATCATCCTTGCCTACAGGACTAAAGATGGATAGTCATTTGCTGTGACTTTTCCCTCCAAGTCTGCATGAGGAGTGACTAAATGGAGCCCTTGTTGTGCTGAGGGAAAGTCAGATGAAAAAGCTTTATCGACAATAAGACAACAAAATGGATGGCAAGATGAAACAGTGAACTGTGTGCCAGAGCAAGAACGCAAGAACGAATTATTAAAACATTGTATTGTGGTAGACAATAGTTTTGTTGCTCTTTATTAGCTCAAAATACAGGTTTTATATTTAAAAGTCAACTGTGATGAGGTCATGGATATCTTAATGTCTTAAACCTGCACTCTAAAAAAAATCCTGGGTCATTTTTTGTGGGTTTTGTGTGTGTGTGTGTGTTTGGGTAGTTTTTGTGTTCCCATTCAGTCGGTCTGTCATACATCTCCGTTCCCTCCTTCAGGGAACGAGGGTTACCTTTGTAACCGAAACGTTACCCAGCTCCTGGGTCAGACGCAACCCAACAGTTGAGTTAGTTATCACGGGCTTTTTGCATCCTCCTCAGGAGAGAGCAGTTCTCAGCGCCATCGAATTTCATCGGTAAAATACAGGTTTGTGTGCACTTTATTTTATCTATAAAATCATTACTGTCCTATATTTACCTAGCCCTTGTTTTTAACCCAGTGCACAGAAAGTCTGAATACTGTATAATGAGTTCATGTAAAGGTAATATATGAAGTAGCAGCCTGTTTTCATTGGGTTAAAGATACAAATACCAGCCTTGTCCACCAGACAGAGAAGCTGAAATACTTCCCTTTAAAAGCTAAAAGTTTGCATGAATCATCCGTCTTCAGAAGCTCGACTGTGATTCACTTTCTCTGGGGCCACTTAAATGATGCATCCCATTATTCAGAGAAAACGCCACCAACTACGGACAGCATTGCAAACTGATGACTCAAACTAAAAATGGATGGTTTTGTTACACAAGCATCTGGTGTTTGGGTTAGTTTGTTCAGAACTAGTTGATTTTTTTTGACAAAGTGCAGTTTTTCCACATTTGTCTAGTTAAGCTGTCCTCAGTTCGCAGGTGGTGGATGAAGTTCCTCGTATGATCTGTTGCTCGTGAGTCGTTGCTAATTCATTACGCGCCATCTGTCCGCAGAGCGTTTTGTTTGAATAAACAGAAATTTAAGGCAGCAAAACTTGCATCTCTTTGTTTCTCATTAACAGGAGTCTAATGAATGGTTGCTAATTTCTTAGCAGTATGCATCAAACACATGTATGATGCATCTGCCCTGCAGCGAAAATCTGAAAATAATTTTAATTACACCCCAGAGACTTGTCGTGCATTAAACAAGAGGGAGGAACGCTCTGGGCGACGAAAAATTGATTTAAATTCACACAATAGAGCCTTGTGTGATCTGAAGTGAACCTGGGTTGTCAGTGTTACTGGTGGTTTATTTTGGTCAAAACTGTTTTCATTTACTGACCCAAAAAAGTTCCAAATACACATCTAACAAAAATATGTTCTAACATTTTGCTAACATTCCCATTAGTTTATGAAAATGAATGTTCAAAACGTAAAGTTTTTAAAATGTTTTAATTTTTAATGGAACATTCCATTTCGTCATTTTGCAAACATTACGCAAATGTCACTTTTGAATGTTCTCGGAACGTTATGAAACAACGTTAGATGAACGTCCAACTGGAATACTTTAGACATAAATAACATTTTTGAGCTAACTGTCACGTATCGTTGCTGGTAAACAGACAAGGAAGACGAAGATACAATCCAACACGTAGTTTAATGAACTCCTAGAACTGAACATAATGGTGACAGTACATCCCCGGGGGAGGGCCGGAGGGGGTTCTGGAGGTGGACGATGTGATGGCGATGTGGTGGTGAGAGGTTGTAGTGACGGGTTGGTGAAGGGATGATGACGAGCTCCCTGATGTGCAGATGTAGCGTGCACGATGGTGACGCAGACCCTCCCCAGTACCGACAGCCCATGGCAGAGTCGAGGAGGGGAGGAGCCAAGATGGAGTAGAGGTGACTGACAGCATCTGGAGGACGACCGACAAAGACTCGGCAGATGGATCCATGGGCGCAGACAGAGAGCCGACGAACATCGCTGGCTCTGGAGATGTCAGCGATGTCGCGGCGACGACTGTCGAAGACGGAGCCAGAGTACCCGAGGGCTGAGGCGGAGCCGGTGTGATGGAGGACAGAGGTGACGCAGAGGGGACGGAGGAACCCGCTGCAGCCGTAGGGGTGGAGGGCCGGAGTGCAGCGGATGGCTCACAAGTCCGTGGCGGAAGTGGTGTGACAACTGACCAAGGGGGAGCCAGCAGGACGAGGGAACCCAGAGGAGCCATAAGTCCGAGGGTCTCCGGTGGAGCTGAAGGTGGGAGGAGGCAAGACGGAGCCGACAAGTCGACAGGCTGAGATGGAGCGAAGAGGTTGATGGCGGGAGGTGGAGCCACAGGATCCTCTTGCATGGGTGCTGCAGGTGGATGCACGACCTGCGGCTCGACATCACATGGACTCCCCGGAGATGGCACAGGGCTGTGGACATCCGGCAGCGGTGGGGCTGGAGGACTGGCTGAGCTTCGCCGTGACATCAGAGTGGACAGAGCAGTGGTAAGGATGACAGAGTTCATGCAGGTTACTGCAAAGAGGAAATCATAGTCCATATGGTCAAAGGTACAGTTCATAGATGGTGATGATACCGGGTGGGACAGGGTTTGAGTTGGGTTTGAGCCAGTCCTCACTCTCCGTAGTCGTTTCTCCCTCGTCCGCTGATGTCGTGGGCTCATGCCCCTGGTCAGACGCGTGATGAAGTTCCACTTCCGGGGCGAGGGGCGCCTCTGTCCTCTTTGTCTCGGGCTCTGGCTGACGCATCGTGGCGGGTGGTAACTCTCCGGATCGCACGAGTACTCTACGGTCGATGGAGGTGATTCGGACTCTGGGTCTGGCTGTATTCTGGACCGGGACGTGACGCTCTTCAGACACTGGATGATTGCTTCTTTCCAGCTCAGTCCAGTGGTGTCTGGGAAGTCCACGGGATGATGGTAGTTTGCCCTGATCCAGAACAGTGACTTCAGGGTCTCGTCGTCGTAGGGGCAGGAGATGGCGAGGTGGAAAAACTCAGTGGTGAAACTTAAAAAATGGTAGCTCTTCTGAGCCACCGACGCAAACTTATTTGCGTAGTCCATCTTATTGGTCCAGTATTCTGTCACGTATCGTTGCTGGTAAACAGACGAGGAAGACAAAGATACAATTCAACACGTAGTTTAATGAACAGAAGATCAGACAGGCGAGCGGGCAGCAACACATACACTTAACATAGACGATAACGGACCATGAACTGAACTCAGGCAAGAACTTAGATACACAAAGGTAAATGACAAACAGCTGTGAGGATCATTAGTGTCCATGGTGACTGATGAGTGGCGGTAATGTGGAACAGGGAACACGAGACATGAGTGACAACAAACTGAAAGTCCTAGAACTAAACATAATGGTTGGTGACACTAACGTTTTGAGAACATTATTGTTACGTGGCTGTGTATAGTTGTTTATTTTAAAGACCCATAGGTGGCGTTGAGGTCCTTGATTGGCGGATGCAGCATGATGTCACCGAGTTTCCGGGATAAATGGCGTGGATGGCGACAATGGAGTCGCTCTCGCTGGTCTCTCTCGGTGGTCTCTCGCTCCGCGTTTCCCCTCGCTGCGGTTTCTTTTGAGATCGCGTCATTCGCTCTCATCGCTTTCTTGGGGCGTTTAGTTTTTCTTTTGTAATAGTTTGGTTTGCATCTTTGATCTTTTCATTGTTTTGTTCAATATGTTTTCTTTATATGGTTAATGTTTAGTTTTAACAGTAACAGGTAGTGGAGTTATTTAATCAGGTCACTGTTTATTAATGTAGTAAGTGAAGTGAAGGAAGCAGAGGCCCGGAAGACTCACTTCTTTTTGTTTTATCGGAAGCCAGGTAAGAACTATTGGTGAGAATAGCCAGGCAGGCGTTCTTTGTTTCTCTTGCTGTTTTTCCCTACCTGTTTACTGTTAATTCTTTTTGTTAATATTTGCCTGATCTTGTTTGTAACATTATTTACGAATTATTGTTTATTTCTTATTCCTTATTAAACGAGGGCGATTGTCGTCCTGAAAATTCGCTATCAGTGTCTGTGGCTCTTACATGTGTGCGGTCCATGCCCTTTATTGGAGTTATTTTATTTAGCGAGCTGTTAACTCGGACATGGGCCGTAACAATTATTAAAAACCAGGTAATTCTAAATGAACATTCTATTAATGTTACTAGAATGTTTGTTCATAACTTTGCCAGAATGTTAGCCAAAGTCCTGAGAACTTTCCCTGTTAACTGGGTGAACTAGTTATGAAAGAACAGGCTTGACCAAGTCCAAAAAGTCATATTACATAAAGCATCACCTCACTGTGTTTTAAACAAGCATGTTTTTTGCTGCAATTTCTGTCTAAAAGTGGTTTAAAGGCATCTCACCACCTTTTGTTTGGCCGAAGCGAATGAAGGTTGATTGTACCAATTCTGATAAATGGTTTTAGCGATCATCTCTCGTCCCTGAGGTTCATTGACTCACATGGGAGAGAACACAAAAACTAGCGTGAATAAGTGAAGAGACTTTAAATGATGGAATATTTTGAAGCACATAACATTCAAAGACACGCACCACTGATGAGTAATTTAAAACTTAAAACCAGCAGCGGCAGAATCCACTGAGGCCTCCACAACGGAAAAACTCTGGAGATCGAGATGACAACAAGGTTGGGATGGAGGAGAGGTGGAAAAGCAGAAGAAAGAGCGAGAGGACCAATGAAGGACTGAAGCTCAAAGCCTGAAACACATGAAACAACAACAAAGACACAATCCCGTTCCAGAGGGAGCACAAACTTTCCTGACTGAAATCTTGCCTCATTGGTTGTATTTTAAAACTCTTGATTTATCTCCATGATTTTTATGCTGGTTTTGGTTGTGTTAGTGATTCACTAAGTTATGTAAGCGATGATAACTTGAAGTGGAGAGACTACAGAGATGATCAAGATGAAAAACAAATATGAGATGCTAATTATGATGCTATATATAAAATAAAAACACGAGTGTGATGTATTTTATCCATTCATACAATTGTTTGGTTTTTACAGATGTTGATTTTTAGAAATATCATATCTAAAGGTACGGTAGCCACCACACAAAATATACATGACCATTAGCAGTTATTATATACAGATATTTGAGCACAAAATGCAGACCACAATCAATCACTTTGTTTATCTTTTTCAGGTGAAGCTTATGAAAACTGTAAAGAAAATATTAAATAGTTTGCATAAATGAAGCTTGTTTTAGGACCATTAAGGCCTTTTGCAGTTTTGAAATATTTTCAATGCAAAATATAATATTTTTTTTTTTTTTTTTTTGGATGAAATATGACCTGGACCTTTTTATGAGATGCTCCTTTATTAGGGGTCCAATTTACTGCAGCATGAAATTGTGTTTTTGAAATCGATTACTGCCAGTAAGAAAGGTTCAGGTTAATGAACTGAGAGTTCAGGGTTTAAGATAACCCTGGAATACTACACTAAACACTTGAGGCTGGAACGAAAGGGAGTATGTTTCTAAATTAGTCGAGAAGCTTATGCTTGTGTATGTGTGCGCACACGCGTGTGTGAGTGGGCATGTGTAAGTGTGTGTGTGAGAAGGACTGTGTAATTACTTGTTTATTAATCAAGATTACAGCTATGGATTTCTGCATTTTCCGATGTGTCACAGGGTTCTTTATAAAAAGTCTTTGTTGTAGGCTAATTGTGCATCTGAATGCATGATGAATCAAAGGCCTTAAAACGACTCTATAAACAACAATTAGTCCTAACGAGGGAGTTTTAAGTATATTATGTGTTCAGAATCACCCGACACTCAAAAATAAGCTTTAGAGCTGAAGTGGAAAGCATCGTTGGTAATTTTTAATTATGGTGGATTTGTTAGATGTCATGCTGATCTGTAATCTGTAAGCAGAGTTTCAGCTAACACAAAATATGTTCTAACTTCTAAGAAAGTTTAGCTAATGTTCCCATTAAGTTATAAAAATGAAGATACAAAACATATAAATATTTTATTTCTTGGTTATACGAACGTTAAGACCAGGCCAGACAACTCTGAACGAACATTGTATTAACGTTACTGCAAGAACATTTGTTCATAACTTTGAGAGAACGTTGCCAGGATGTTAGCTAAAGTTCTGAGAAGGTTCCCTGTTAGTTAGGAGGCCGTGTGCACTGCAGGAGAGAGACGTTGTACCTGTAAACATGTAAATTCAGCTCAAAAGCAGCTCGTTCCAAAGGCCTTTATAAAGATAATCCAATCTAATGTCTGCATGATCTATCTGGTGTTGCTGTTGTGCTGCAGTTCTACAGGATTGAGAAATATTTCATCAACAAATGAAGGAGCCGGAACCCTGCACAACAATTCAATGTTGATTTATGGGCCACAAACTTTAAAGGTAATTACCAGCACTAAACACACTGAGGATGTATGTGTGCAGCATATATACATCTGTATGTGTGTGAGACCAGACTCTCTTTCTGTTTGTGTTCTTGAGCAGAACAAGTTCATACACTCAACTTGTGTTTTAAGTAAAGTAAAGCAATCATGTTTCTGAAGTTCAGTGACTGTGACTGGCAAAGGATTTTGTTTCATAGTGACACATAAAAGATCATGATGATGAAAAACATCCAAACTAAAACAATTAATGTTGACCTTTTGTTTGTTCTTTGCATTTTTCTGTTCTTTTTGCTATCAGTTGTTCACAAGTCTTTATTTTTTTTTTTGTATTCATTCATTCTTCAGTTTGTTCACTCTTTGTTTGTCCATTTGTTCATATTTTAAAGGTGCACTGTGTAACTTGTTTTGTTCAGAATTAACAACATATAAATAATTAGTCAATACATCATCAATCCTTCTTCCAGAACTTGTTTTCCTTACTCTGATTCATTCACGCAGAGCTGAAGCACAACCAAAACAATGTTCTTCCGCAAAGTGCATGCAGTTTTGTTTTTTAACCGTTAGAGGGCCAAAAGTTACATCATGTACCTTTAAATTAATTTTCAGTTTCATTTATTTGTTATCTTGTTTTGTCATTTGTTCTTTTCTGTTTGTTCATTCTTTTGTTCTCTTGTTTTTTTTTTTAATTAAATAGTTTTCTTTGATTCTTGTTTGTTTGTTCTTATTTCTACTTTTAATTTTTATTTATTCTATTCTGTGTTGTTTATTCTACAATTTGTTCACTTTTTTGTTCATTCTCTTGTTTTTTATTCATTCATTCTGGTGTTTATTTATACCACTCCTTTTCTATTTAATTTATTCTTTCATTCGTTTTTTTTTCTTTTCTTTGGTATTTTGTTTATTTGACCTTGTGTTCTCTTCTGTTCTTTTGTTAATTAGTTAGTAGTCTTTTGTTTCTTTTGTTTATTCTTCAATTTGTTCACTCACTCGTTCATTCATTTTTAACATCTTTTGTTAAATCAATTTTGTTTTTCTTTTTCATTTATTATTTTTTGTTTGTTCTTATTTTTTTTTTCAATATATTTTGTTATTTTGTTTATTTTTCAATTTATACTCTTTCGTTCATTCTCTTGTTCTTTCATAATTTTTATTTGTTCATTCTGGTGTTTATTTATTCCACTCTTGTTCCACAGGCTCAGCACCCTTCCTACTTCCACTCACTCTTAGGAGTCTACATGGTACCATCACAGAGAGGCACAAAATCGCTCTCCAGAACATTTTCGTTCACTGTTCCCTGCTGGTGGAATGATCTCCCCGCCTTCATCCAGAATGCTGAATCCCTGGCAATATTCAAAAGACAGCTGAAAACTCATCTCTTTCAAGAGCACTTAACCTCATCACATATACAGGTGCTGGTCATATAATTAGAATATCATCAAAAAGTTGATTTATTTCACTAATTCCATTCAAAAAGTGAAACTTGTATATTATATTCATTCATTACACACAGACTGATATATTTCAAATGTTTATTTCTTTTAATTTTGATGATTATAACTGACAACTAAGGAAAATCCCAAATTCAGTATCTCAGAAAATTAGAATATTACTTAAGACCAATACAAAGAAAGGATTTTTAGAAATCTTGGCCAACTGAAAAGTATGAACATGAAAAGTATGAGCATGTACAGCACTCAATACTTAGTTGGGGCTCCTTTTGCCTGAATTACTGCAGCAATGCGGCGTGGCATGGAGTCGATCAGTCTGTGGCACTGCTCAGGTGTTATAAGAGCCCAGGTTGCTCTGATAGTGGCCTTCAGCTCTTCTGCATTGTTGGGTCTGGCATATCGCATCTTCCTCTTCACAATACCCCATAGATTTTCTATGGGGTTAAGGTCAGGCGAGTTTGCTGGTCAATTAAGAACAGGGATACCATGGTCCTTAAACCAGGTACTGGTAGCTTTGGCACTGTGTGCAGGTGCCAAGTCCTGTTGGAAAATGAAATCTGCATCTCCATAAAGTTGGTCAGCAGCAGGAAGCATGAAGTGCTCTAAAACTTCCTGGTATACGGCTGCGTTGACCTCGGACCTCAGAAAACACAGTGGACCAACACCAGCAGATGACATGGCACCCCAAACCATCACTGACTGTGGAAACTTTACACTGGACCTCAAGCAACGTGGATTGTGTGCCTCTCCTCTCTTCCTCCAGACTCTGGGACCCTGATTTCCAAAGGAAATGCAAAATTTACTTTCATCAGAGAACATAACTTTGGACCACTCAGCAGCAGTCCAGTCCTTTTTGTCTTTAGCCCAGGCGAGACGCTTCTGACGCTGTCTGTTGTTCAAGAGTGGCTTGACACAAGGAATGCGACAGCTGAAACCCATGTCTTGCATACGTCTGTGCGTAGTGGTTCTTGAAGCACTGACTCCAGCTGCAGTCCACTCTTTGTGAATCTCCCCACATTTTTGAATGGGTTTTGTTTCACAATCCTCTCCAGGGTGCAGTTATCCCTATTGCTTTTACACTTTTTTCTACCACATCTTTTCTTTCCCTTCGCCTCTCTATTAATGTGCTTGGACACAGAGCTCTGTGAACAGCCAGCCTCTTTTGCAATGACCTTTTGTGTCTTGCCCTCCTTGTGCAAGGTGTCAATGGTCGTCTTTTGGACAACTGTCAAGTCAGCAGTCTTCCCCATGATTGTGTAGCCTACAGAACTAGACTGAGAGACCATTTAAAGGCCTTTGCAGGTGTTTTGAGTTAATTAGCTGATTAGAGTGTGGCACCAGGTGTCTTCAATATTGAACCTTTTCACAATATTCTGATTTTCTGAGATACTGAATTTGGGATTTTCCTTAGTTGTCAGTTATAATCATCAAAATTAAAAGAAATAAACATTTGAAATATATCAGTCTGTGTGTAATGAATGAATATAATATACAAGTTTCACTTTTTGAATGGAATTAGTGAAATAAATCAACTTTTTGATGATATTCTAATTATATGACCAGCACCTGTATATATATGCGTTCACTTCCTTTAATCCCTCCCTATTCTAGCTTATGCTACACTAATCAATGTCTGAAACTTGTATTGTGAGCACTTCTTGTGTCTATTTGCCTCTTCATGATGAATCACTTGTATTCCTCACTTGTAAGTTGCTTTGGATAAAAGCGTCTGCAAAATGAATAAATGTAAATCTAAATGTTTAATTTATTCTTTGGTTCTCTTCAGTTCTTTAGTTAATTCTTATTTTATCTTTTATATATTTTAAGTTTCAGTTTGTTCAAACTTTCGTTCATTTTTTGCTCTTTCTTTTTCTGTTGTTTTTATTTGCTCATTGAGTTTCATCTGCTCTTTTTCAGTTTGTTTTATCTTTGTTCATTTATGGGTTTTTTTTTTATCTTTTGTTAATTCAATTTCAGTTTTCTCATTTCTTTTTTGTGTTTGTTTTTGTTCTTATTTTTTTAGTTAATTTGATGTTTCGTTTTCATTTTTATTATTCTTATGGACTGCAGTCTTTTCTTTTGTTGCTTATTTGTTCAGTCTTTTCTTTTTCTTCTGCTCTTTTTCTATTCGTTTGTTAATTTGTTCTTTCTTTCATTTGTTTTTGTTTGCTCTTTAGTTTCTCTAAGTTTCGCTCTTTCATTCATTCTTTTCATTTGTTCTCTCTTGTCATTTGTTCAGTTTTGTCTTTTATCTTTCTGCAGAATGCTGATGAATGAATCCAGTGCTTTGATGTTTATCCACTAATTTTTCACATTTGTGTTTTTCATATTAATTATGTTGTGTAGTTTGTTTCTCACACACAGAAACGGATGAAGCGCTAAACTCCCTTATTCTGGATCATTAGACTCTCACGTCCAGTAATCTAACGAGTTTAATGAGTTACACAGGTTGACCGCTGGTCATATTGTGAGCGTGAGATCGAAGTGTCTCTCTGGCATCTTTATCACACTTTCCTCAATGTCCGTCATGCAACTTTCTAGGCAAACATTCAGGATGGTAAAACACACACACACACAGTTTGTTTCGCTATCAAAGTGAGGACATTCCATAGGCGTAATGGTTTTTATACTGTACATTCTCTCCCCCTACACTACCCCTACCCCTAAACCTACCCATCACAGAAAACTGTCTGCATTTTTACATTTTTAATAAAACATTGTTTAGTATGTTTTTAAAGCTATTTTAAATATGAGGACTCATGAAATGTCTTCATATTTCATGTTTACATCGTAATACAAGTGTAATACCCATGACATTATACAAATGTGTCCTCATAAATCACACACACACACACACACCATACTGCATCGCTGGGCCATACTTTTACCTTTTTGAGTCCAGTGAATGTTTGTGTTTGTAGCAAATTGCTCTAGATCTCAAACATGATTGATGTCTTACTCTAAACCCTGATTTTAGATGCTTCACAACAGAACGTGCTGGAGCATCCTGCATATCCTAATTGGTATTATGTAAAATAGATTGTAGTGTATCTGTGTTTGTGTGATCGCAACAAAACGGTAAGGCAGTTCAGCAGCCGCCCTGCTGTTACAGTGACACCAAAGTGCTATAATTACTGACCCGTGTGTGTGTATGTGTGTTCAAAGACCTGATTAAACCCATCTGCCTCTCTAATAACTGGTTTAAAGCACATTTTCTCTACCTGCAAATTAGCAACTAATACTAACAGTATACTTCTATACCAGGAGTGACTAACGTTGGTCCTGGAGAGCCACAGTTCTGCAGAGTTCAGCTCCAACCCTAATCAAACACATCTGAACAAGCTAATCAAGGTCTGTAGGTTCCTAGAAAGCTATAGGCAGGTGAGTTTTTATCAGGGTAGGAGCTAAACTCTGCAGGACTGAGGCTCTCCAGGACCGGAGTTTGCCACCCCTGTTCTATACTAACAGTATATCTATACCATCTTCAACAGTTCATATTAAATTCAGATTTTAAACCACAAGCACTAAACTCAACAAAGAGCAGATGAATGTGGGCCACTGGAGCATCAGACAGAAATATTCTGAATGCCGAGTTACTCTTAGAGGGTTTGTGTGTTTGTTTGAGTGTTGAGATCCATGCAGCAAATCCACAACTCTACAAACCCCATCACTACATACATTAAAACGAACACACACAAGCTTGCACACTCTTTGTTCAGTCTGAGGCTCTCTGGAGCCATCTGCTGTTAGTGAAGTTACACCACAACCACAATACATTTTGTGTAATGCTGCAATATTTTTTCTGTAAAGCTGCTTTGAAACAATGTAAGTTGTGTAAAGTGCTACATAAATGAAAACTGACTTGATTTGACTGTGTTTTGATATGATACCAGCCAAAGCATCATGATACCACTCATGTTATTTTGTACAGCAACTACCAGGCAGTGAAATTGAAATTGAAAATAACTAACATGTAGCCAAGTATAGTGTCCCATACTCAGATTTTGTGCTCTGCATTTCACCCATCTAAGTGCACACACCCAGCAGTGAGTATTGCACATAGAAGTAAGCACTGTTCATTCACTCAACCCACTTACATTTCCTGCCAATACTGAGACTCAAACCCACAACCTTTGGGTTAAAAGTCCAACTCTCTAACCATTAGGCCACAAGAGCCCTCAGTGACATCTGACATATTACAAAGTTGTGAAAATAATAATACTGCAAGGCAAATAATTTAAAGGTGCACGATGTAACTTTTTTGTTCAAAAATTAAATAATGAGTCAATACACCTTCTTCCAAAACGTGTTTTTGTCTTATCCCGATTCATTATGGTAAGCCTGTTATAAGTGTTTATATTTTAGACCGAGCTTTTTGCCCGAAATTGCATATTTATGTAACTCCATGCGCGTTTCTCGTCATTGAACATGTAATCACAGCATTATGGCTTTGTCTCACTGCACATGGTTTAAATCTGAGAGCATTTTGAGCGTTTCAATCTCAGTCTTGTTAGGTCGGCTGTAATCCCTATGGTAGAAATATCAAATCCAGCCCCAGACGCCGGATCTCGTCAAAAGATATTCGTTTTGTCTGGTGTACAACCCAGCAAACCTGTCAACAGAAAATTTTGTCTGGTACCTCAAGACTCTATTAACAGTCTTCTATCAGCCTGAGAGTTTGACTGAGAAAGCCAGAGAAGAGCAGAAGCAGGAGACAAAGTGATGGTAATAAAAAAAAGCAGTTTATTTAATAATCTTAGTCACGTATGTTTCAATGGTCTGACTTCATCTGACCAGTACGATCCCAACAAGTGTTATTATACCAAGGGAAAAACAATGGAAAATTATCCTGTGACAATAACAACCTTGATATGGAGACTTTCGTGAAGACAAACATCCTTTAGACCACACAATAGCAAGCATTGCAAGAGCAAGGAAATAAGTAAATTAAGTAATATAAAATATAAAAACATAAAATGACATAAATGAATAATAATGATAAAATGATAAAATGAATATCAAATAATAACAATAATATGAATAAATCAAATGACAACTATATAAATGAGTAATGATTATAAATGATTATGAAGTTAAAGGTGCAGTGTGTAAATTTAAGTGGCATCTAGTGGTGAGGTTGCGAACTGCAACCAACGGCAAAGCAAATAGAGAAGCTACGGTGGCCATCTAGCCGACACAAAACAAAGATGTCATCGTCTGAGACAGCAAAGAGTAACTAGTCAAGCAATGAGGTTTCTTCTTACTTCTAACAAAGAATGGTCTCTGCTTCTAATAAACCAGACGTCTACTGCTATTACTTCTTCTTCGTGTGTATTCAACATAGTGATGATGCAATCTGCTTCTAAAAACACAAACTATTTAGAAGAACAACACAGTGACTAAACGCGCTCTTTAGAGTGTATGTCCGTTTAGGGCTGCTGTAGAAACATGCTGGAGCATAATGGCGACTTAACATGCAAGGCAGGGGTGTCCAACCTAGGTCCTGGAGGGCTACCGCCCTGCAGATTTTAGCTCCAACCTGAATCAAACATACCTGAACCAGCTAATCATGGTGTTTAGGGCTGCTTGATAATTACAGACAGGTGTGTTGGAGCAGGGTTGGAAACTGAAATCTGCAAGACGGTAGCCCTCCAGGAAAGGGGTTAGACACCCGTGATGTAAGGGGACCAGCGGTGCATGTAGATAGAAATGGCTCATTCTAAGGTAATAAAAAAATAACAGTTCATTATGTAAGGTTTTTATACACCACTGAAAACATAGTTATGCATATTATATTGCATTTCTGTCAATAGATCCTCCCAAATTTTACACATTGCACCTTTAAATATAAAAATAAAGACAAAAATCTTTAAAATGATAAAGAAAATAAAACACCAATGTATGGTTGCTTTCTTAAAGTAAAACAGGTTATTGAAAACCATTACATCCTTCAGTCTGTTACACCATATTTTGTCTTCATTTTATTTTTCATCATGATTTCAACTTCTGCTTTTATATCGTTTGACACATATGAAAATGTATATGAACATTTAGTCATGATCAAATTATTTCAAGACTTCAAGGTGTCTCTCCAAAATTTTCTCTCTATGTTTAAAACTTATTTGTCTCTCTCTGGTCTGCGCTTTAATCTGCTGGCTAATAAAGTTTCTTTCACAGATTTACATTCACTCTTCTATATCTATGGCTCCAGTCCAGACTCATCACTACACTAGTGACTGATCTCCACCTGTCAGACGAACACAGAAGAATTTATTGAATTACAGTATTTATTAGTGATGGACTTTGATGATGGATCCTCCCTCTCTCTGTGCTCGACAGATGCTGATCATTTGGGACCAGGTGACTCCCATGATCACTCGTCATTCTTTGTTATTCTTGTTTGTGTCAAGCGTTTGCACAAGTGTGTGTTTGCAGCTATGACCTACATGTACTGAACAGCCAATAAAATTGCGATATGAAATTAATGCGACATGGTGCTAAAACTTAAAACTGCTTACCTCAAGCTCTTTTCCCTTCCTCTTTCGCTGCTTCCTCTTTTTTTCAGCACACATAAAAACTACAAGTGCCAAAGGCTGAATCCCAAATGGCACCCTAAACCCTTACGGTCTTCCTCTGAGTCCGCACTTTTGTGACGTAATTCCGCTTTTACTGCCAGGTAAAGTCCTCTGCGTAGCTCACAAACTTGCGGGCTCAGCTGACGTGCGCTAAAATGATGAATGGGACACCCTATGGTCTCGTGGACTTAACGGACACACATACACGCCAGCCATTGTAAGTCCACAAGACCGAAAGTGCCTAGAAGTGTGCCATTTGGGACTCAGCCAAAGTTTGATTCATCATGGTCTTTTTGTTTACCACTAGCGCATGCTGATGACGTTTTATTCTTCTATAGAAACTTGCATCGTAGCCTACTAGTCATCATCGTACAGTCTACATGCATGACGTACCCAAGTTTAATAGATCCATTTCGCACAGTGTGATTTGTTATGATCTTATAGGATTGCTAAAATTGTGCAATGTATCCTGTGCTTAAAGTAAAGGAAGCTGTAGGGAGGTGGTGACATTTTCTTTGCTGAATGCTTTTTCATTGTGTTTCTGGTTAGAAAGGGAGATAGGAAAGAATTATTGATTTGTTTTCACTTGAGTTGAGTTAGACCCTTCTTCCTAGGTAAGAAACCTATTTATTTCTTGTTTTGGTTTTGCCCCCTCCAGAAGATTTCTAGCTTTCCTAAATAAACACTTTTCCTTGTGTTTAAAACTCTGGGTTGTACTGTGAAGTTCTGAGACAGGTGATGGAACTCCACAATCGCTTTTATTACTCCCCTCAAACCCTAGACTTGTGAGGAAACATTAATATTCTCACAATACTGTAATTGAGCCTTAAATCAACACTTTAAAAATTGTTACCACCATTTATGATTTTAAAAAGAAATACTAAATACATTAGTACAAATGCAATATAGCTATCATTAAAAACAAGATACACAAGGTACACTCAAGTTTTCATTGTGTGTCTTCCAAAAGTGAGCTTGAATTTTCATAATCATGAAAAATTAATCTTTCATTAGTCTTTGTCTCCCTCTGCTGGTAAAACACAAAGACTAACATATTCAGGCTCTATATTTTCTCTTTAACAAAACTCCAGTCTTTTTAAATAATACTGTGTGTTTATTAGGGCTGCAACTAATAATTATTTTGAAAATCGATTAGTTGGCCCATTATTTCTTCAATTAATCTGATAAAATGCCCAATTTTCTTTTTATTTTATTGACAAAACACATTATTCCACATCCTGCCCAATGCTGTCCTTCAAACAAACAAACGTGCCAACTGAATGCTATGAAAACCTATATAGTGGATATATCTATATCAATACTATACATTATATGAGTTATAAAGCAAAAGGACAGTTTAAATCTCTACATTAAAAGTGAAGATAATAATAAAGATAATAAAGAAAAACAACATTCATTCTTACTGTCATTTATTTATCTTGTAAATTTAAGAAATTTCTTACATTTATATTTAATTACATGCTGTTAGTTATTAGCCTCATAAAATACTTGAATTACATGTAGACTTTTAATTGTCTCCCTCTCTCATGCGCGTGTCAGCGCTCATTCAGTAAAGTCTGAATTTTAACACAGACTGTCAGGACGAGCCTGCATGCAAAATGGAAATACTCGTGTGAATCTGTAACACTTTCAGATATGGATATTGCAGAGAGGAAAGGGAAAGCCATGTTAAACATTACGCTAATGCATTAGCTTGAAGCCTAAAATAAAAAAATTCTCATGTTTTGGGCAGCTTAGATCATGTACCTATCACTCTTTTACCTCAGCTATTTTTAGATGCATTTTGTCCATAGAAATGCGTTATTCGGTGCTTGTAATTTGACGAGACTGGCAGTTAATTTGAAGTTTTCCGTGCACTAATGGATAATGTCATTCGTTTTCAATGATTTTCATTATAGATTATTGTAGATTTTATTGATAATTTGTTGCAGCCCTAGTGTATAAACAAATAAAATGGTAATCTATGAATGAAAAACTATCATTTGCTGCTCTGAAATAAAAGGCCACCTCATCAGGTCTGTCAGAGGATCGTTGAAATCTAAATGAAGTCTTAATTTACTTAACACTGAAGTCACTGTATCTTCAGTCTCTGTTGATTCTGTTGACCGTGCATCTCTGTAGTGGATCCTTTTTCACCATCAGAAGATCATCAGAAGATCAGATAGTCCGATAGTCAGTCCTTAAATAAAACACAGTCACATATGTGGTATGAGACATCAAGTCTGTCACATCTTTTCATAAGAAAACTTAGCTCTAACTAGATAAGCTATTTCAATTCATTCTCAAACATGATAATATAGCTTTTATCTGATGCTCATATTAAACAGAGTTTAAAGTTCAGAGACCTACAGAAACTGAAGCTGAATTTAAGTCTGATTATCTGATGATCTCAGACAAAAAGTTCACACACACATGGTGTTACTGAACCTGGTACAATTTCCTTTTATTTCTAATGAGTAAAACAACCATTTTAACTTTTAATGTAAATATGATGGTGAAAATTGCTATATATATATATATATATATATATATATATAGTTACCATAGTAGCTGCAATTTATAATGTGGATTATTCTTCAGTTCAGAGAGAAGCTCCACTCCTGAGTTTCCTAGTTTATTCCCTTCCAGAACCAGTACTCTCAGGTGTGAGGGGTTCGATCTCAGAGCTGAAGCCAGAGCAACACAACCTTCTTCTGTGATACCACAATCCATCAACCTGTAGAGAACAATGACACACTATTCACTCTCTCAGATCAGCCACACAGATCAGATCAACAAGGACTTTCTCATGATCACATTCAAAGTGACAGTGTGATAAGGTGAGAGACAATAAGAAAAAAAATGAATCAATTTAAAGACGAATAAAGTATGTTTCCTCTGAAATCATATTCTTTTTTTTTCTCTTTTTTTTTGCCCCATAACACAAAATTCAGAAACTGAAACTCTGACATCAAATTCTACTACAGTTTAGTAGATTAAGAATAGTGATTAAGAATAATTGATATTATATCTATAGCTCTCTTATGTGAGAATCACTCTAAATGCATTTTTTGTATACATACATTTACTGTACTTATAGGCTTAAAGTCTATTAAGGAATTTTTTAATTAATCATAACTAACAATCATTTTTCTTGCAGGATTAACATTTGTATGCTTTTGAAAAGTAAATATCCCCAACACTTGGGCCAAAGTTAGTGTGTGTTGAATATAATAATAGAGGAAACGAAAGTACATGAATGTTATTTCCATCAAAAGGTGCATCAATTTTTAGTAAAGATCTTGTGTTGACAGTGCAAGAGTCCAGCACTCTGTAAAGTCTCCTCCAGCACAATGAATTTAAAGTCTGGACTCAGAGGAGCCAATTCATGTGTGAAAATGGTTCTTCATGCTCACAGGAGTGTGAAATAATGAATTACAAATACTCACGTTACTGCAATTAAGAAGTTTTTATCAGAAATTGTAAAAGTAGTTTTAAAATTGTGTACTTTTACTTGAGTACATTTTAAATGATGTATCTGTACTTTTTCTCCACTATTTTCCCTCTATTTGTGGCCGTTACATGCTTGTTCAAATCTATCACGCATAGAAAACACAGCAGCAGATGCTGCTGTTGAAATGCATCCTTCAAGCATAGGTTAATTCGAGTTATCAGCATCTTCCTCAAATTTGAATAATCATGCTACGGTAAATTTCAGATTTCTGCTTATGATCTGTATATAGGCGTAATGTCTCTGTTCCCTCCTTCAGGGAATGGAGGTTACATTACTAACCTAGATGTAACCATTCAGTCAGTCACGTTCAACGTTTGGTCGGACTGATGTTATGGGTTCCCCATGGAAAGCGCTATAGCCACTGAACTGTGTTACGAGTGTTGGCAAGCCACAGTGTGTCTCTTTGGCAACTTATCTCACAAATGTCATAATCTACCCAGCGCCCCAAGTAAGCCTGAGGGGAAGTCCTCCATATGAAGAGGAGGGCAGAGACAGTGCCTTACTCTGGCGATGGACGAAGCTGCTGTTCCTACCCCAGGTAGGAGTGTTTCATAACTTAATTCCCAACGTTTCTCAGCCATGACCATGGGGAAGCATGCCAAGTCCCAAAGGAGGGGAATGCTATAGAGAACACACCCTGCCCAAAGGGAGGTAATGTGTGGAGGAACACATATGGATTGAGAGCATGCTCTTTTCCCAGTTGACCCGAAGCTCTGGATGGATAAGTTGCACCACCCAACGGGGGGGATCTTGTACAGATATGCTCAACCCTTGAAGCAAAACGTAGGCAAACCAATCCTGGGGTGAACACACATGAGGAAGTGTTTCTGCATTAGCATCTTGAACAGGAGCTTGTAAAGGGTCCAATCCCAGACAAACAGATCCAAGATTGGCCCTAACCCACCTCTATCTTGGGTATGATGAAGGATAGGCTGTTTAATATGAGATGGGAGAGTTGAGAAAACGCACTTTGTCGACATCTCGCATCTCTGCAAAGTTTAGCCCTCATGCAATGGGCTCCATCATGACAGTTCCCTCAAGATATAATGCGCGTAATACCTAATAATCATGTTAATGCACGCTCAGCTAGTATTTGAAATAGCCGGCTATGAATGCAGTTTTACAGAGGACTCAAATGTGAAAATATTCATAGTGAGAGTGACTTGCACTTATATCAGAAAACCGCTTCGCACATAACAGAAGTGCATCAAAGTTTATATATATATTTTCTATACGTTGCTTGTTGAAAATGCGAAGAGAGGTAAAATCCAATAAATCATCACCAAAACATGGCATGAATTTATTTTATACATTTAACATAGCAAGTTATTTACAACATTTTCGTTATTATACTTCATTTTCCTGAACCGTGTACATAAGTCATAACATAAAGTGGTGTATGAGATGGAGGATCCCCCAAATTAAGTGCTGGGTCATGCTTGTTCTGGCCCAAATTAAGGCCTGGGTGTCGCAATATACCGGTATTGACAATAAACACAATATTTAAAATGAATAGTAGACATATGATAATATGACAAATAAATAAATAATCCAGCACCAGTATCTGATTAACATCCCAAAGTACAGTAGGTGGCAGTATTGCACCTTAACACTGTGTTTGTCAAGCCAACTCGTATAAGCCATCCTAATTCACTCTGTCCTTATGGTAGAGATGATCTTACCTCAAATTCTCTAATTTAAAGTGAGGGATCTCCAGTACAGCAGAAAGCAGCTTCACTCCTGAGTTTCCTATATTATTCCCATCCAGACCCAGTTCTCTCAGGTGTGAGGGGTTTGATGTCAGAGCTGAAGCCAGAGCAGCACAACCTTCTTCTGTGACACCACAATCCTTCAACCTGTAGAGAACAATGACACTCTTCACTCTCTCTGTAGCCCATATTAGTGTCTAATTTTTTAACGTCGATATGATACCTTGAAAAGTATCGATATTTGATACCATTTTTGATACCTCGGGGATATACATTAACGATGATCAATTACCATTACAATTATATCACAAATATTTACTCAATGTATTTGTTTTTTCAGTGGGGTTATTTTGTTGCAATAGCTTACACAGCACAAGGGAGCTTGATTTAAATTGCTAAATTTAATTTAAAAAAGACAAGTAAACAGTAATAAAATTAAAAACAAATAAACAAATGAAAAAGACTGCTTTATTTTTCCAGGTAAGTCTAACAGTAGTATTCAGGTAAGAAACTGAATAAAGAAACCAAGTAATCAAATGTAAAATAACAATATTAATCTTCATTGTAAAAATTAAATAAAGATTAATCAATTACAGTTACACAAGTTAATCAGTCAATAGCAGTAATTGATTTTCTCTTTGTCTTTTGTTGTTTGATTAAAATTAACAGCATAGAGAACGACACGTTTATTCGGCTACTGTCCTTTCAAGACCTGATGCATGCACAGACACATTCTTCCTTAATTGTCTATGACTGTGTTTACATTAATACTCACCAAGATGGGCATTGTGATATTGTTTCTGAGTGTATTTGACAATTAATAAGCCTCAAAAAAGAGCTCATTCTGGCACATGTATGTTAAAGTCAGCTTTATTATGTGTGTGCGCTTCAGATGTTCCTTTTCAGACGCAACATTTATGGGAGGAGAGTATTTAAATGAATCATGCATGGTGATTTACTAAGGTTTGTGCTTGTCAATTTTCTGGTGTTCATTATTTACCACCCAAAAAAATTTCTTAAACCAGACGCTAACTGGTAGATTGCGTTGGTCATTATGGAAATGATCACACACAGAAATTTCCACTCCCATCTGCGCTTTTTTGGAATTGTGTTCTCACGCTAATTTGCCCTGTTTAGTAAATCTGGCCCTAACAGTGTTATAGATGGAGACAGACACTGAGAAAAGATTAATTTGATCAAAATAAATGTGAATTAAAGGCACGCTAGAGATCGCTTATTCAAAACAATAACAAAGGCACAGCTTGATGATGCTGTGAATGAGCAAGGAATCATGGAAGTTGTCATATTCAACATCACAGCCGATGGAAAGCAATCTGACGGGAAATGAAGTTCATGGATGAGCTAATGTATTAAAGTTTTATTAATGTTACTGTGGTATGAAGCAGGGTGGGACCAAGTGTTGAAAAGTTGAAAGTTGTGTTGAAAGTTATTGTTATAACATTACTCTGTGCATTCGCTCAGAGGCTGGTATGAGACAGTTGTTGCACATTGCAGTAAGATAGATCATATTAATAAAAGCTGAATGACTTGCAATTAATTTGTAAAATATATTCTATCGTGGAGAAACTTTTCAGGTTACGCACATAACCATAGTTCCCCGAGATTAGGGGACGAGACTCTGTATCCCCTAGAGGGCGCTAAGGGGAATGCCTCAGACGTGACTGGTGTCTGAAGCATGAGTCTAAACACAACTGTGACAAAGCTGACCTGATCGTCACTGCTGGGCAACGCTGGGCAACACTGGCATACACACACACAAACATAAACCTACCTCATTCACGATCCACTCTCGTTTACACCCGACCTGGAATTTGGTCTGACTGTAAACTATTTAAAATAGACACATGATCTGGTGCTCAGAGAGACATATCAGAGAAATAATCTTACTTCAGTGCCTCCAGTTTACAGTGAGGACTCTTCAGTCCAGCAGAGAGTAGCTTCACTCCTGAGTCACCAAGTTTATTCTCAGTCAGTTTTAGTTTTCTTAGGTTTGAGGGGTTTGATCTCAGAGCTGAAGCCAGAGCAGCACAACTTTCATCAGTGACACCACACTGTCTCAACCTGTAGAGAACAATGACATTACAGATGACAAATATGACACATTCTACACCCTCTTTACAACCCATATATGTTTTAAAGATTACTAATAAAGCATCTTTGATATAAGTAGCTATTCATCTAATCACACTAGCAGTGTTATAGCTGGAGACAGACACAAAATATGATCAAAAAGTAACTAAATGAGATTGTGAGTTATCAGAAATTAATATTCTTCATTTTGCTAATCTTTCTGAATCCTTTTTCATCATCATGTTTATTGTTAGTGTTTGTTTTTGTACCATTTTTATTTCTATTATGTACTGTGTATTGTGTATTTGTGTATGTATTTACTATTAGTTTAGTTGTAATATGATGATAAACTATTTAAAATGTCTCCCTGAGCACCAGATAATGTGACTATCAGAGAGATGATCTTACCTCAAAGTCTCCAGTTTACAGTAGGAATTCTCCAGTCCAGCAGAGAGCAGCTTCACTCCTGAGTCTCCTATATTATTAAAATTCAGATCCAGATCTCTCAGGAGTGAGGCAGTTGATCTCAGAGCTGAAGCCAGAGCAGCACAACCTTCAGCTGTGATACCACAATTACTCAACCTGTAGAGAACAATGACACACTCTAAGATCAAAACATGAAGGGCCACATTTCCCAAAAGCATCATAAATCTAAGTAGATCTTAGAAACAATTGTATGGATCATCCTAAAATTACAGTCAGTTCCCTAAAACCAGTAGTGTAAAGTATTTAAATGTAATTAGTTACTGTACTTAAGTATCTTTTTGGCTACTTTGTAGTTTTACGGAGTATCAAAAATATATAAGATATATAAGGATATTGATGTACTTTTGAGCACTTGAGCTTTACTAAGACTTGAGTGTTTGTAGATGTTTAAGAGGCTGTTGTACTGACCTTAATTTGCATAGTATGTCTCTTTTTTGTTGAGAACTAGTGCATATTTGAGCCTACATTCAGTCTGAGTAAAATACTTAAGTACAGATACTCATATCCCCAGTTTCACAGACCAGGCTTAAGCCTAGTCCCAGAGTAAAATGCCTGTTACAGCTGTTTTAACTGAATGCAACTTGCACTGACCAATTTTAAGATATTTTGTCCACTGTTTTGTCTAAAGATGTACACCAGTAATGGTTTATATTTTAAGGCATGTTTATAAAAACGACTTATATATCTAAATTGAACTGAGGCCTAATTCTGCAGCCTTTGCAGGAAGGAAAGGACAGCTCTGATTAGGCATTTCAGGGGGTCTTCTCGATGAGAAGAGCATCATTCAATGAACAGTTTCCACTTCAGAGCATAGGCACACCTGGCAGAGGGCGCTCTTGTTGAAGTGATAGTGTCTACCACCGCTGGGGGTATTGAGATGTTCAGTTTTATTTTGATTTTAAATTTATTTTAAATAAACGTGATTTCTCATCTTACAAATTAATTGTTTCTTATTTTCACTGGCATGTCACTTAGGTGTTGAGGACTAATGCATCTTTGAGCCCACATTCAGAATGAGTAAAATATTTAAGTACTGTTAAAATCAGTTACTGTAAGATTTTACTCAAGTTGTATTGGAATTGGTGACTTGTAACTTGTAATGGAGTACTTTGTAATGGTAATCTGTACTTTGGAGTAATCTGTACTTTTACTCAAGTATGGTTTTCAGGTACTCTTTACACCTCTAATTGTTTCACATGTTCATGTTAAGAAAAACAATAATATCCACATGCTCGGGTGAGAAAACGCTTTGCAAAGTTTCTAACAGCACTGTGTTTTCTGTTCACCCTCGACGGAAATTAAAGGAAGCATATATGTCAATCAGACAAGTTATCATCTCGGCTCACTCAGGGTACAGCTGTGTTTACCTGTCGTGAATGCAGTGATGGACAGCTGTCTTTCCTCATTCGACAGGTGTTTGGATTTCATGTGCTTTCTCATTGTGGTGGTGATATTATAATAACTTGGTTTCATTAATTCACTTGATCAAAAGTAATTCCATTTTGTAAGATCATGTAGTAAGATCATTTTCATCTAAGTAATTACAAACTTTGAGAGGTAGATATTGACCTTATGTGATCAAACACAATCAACTTGTTAAATATTACATATCCTTTTTTTAATTTCTAGAAGCAAAGAGAATGGCCTCAGTTTTACCTGTGTGTAGGCAACGTTTATTATCTAAAAACCATTTGGACATCTCTTGTAGCTGCAAAGTCTTTGTTCCCGCCTGACATTGTTTGCTTGTTGAGCTTTGCTTTACTTAAGTTTCCTCTTCTCTGGTTGAGTTCAGAGGTTGAGTTTAGCCCCAGGCAGATCTATGCTTCGTTTGGCCTTATAGGCCCACAGCTTAGCCAGCCTAGGCTAGAACTAGAGTTTAGGTGATTTACTAAAGCATTCACCCTTTATTGCTACTATCCCTTGTCAAGTTGTATAGTTCCTAGTTCTGGCCTCCTCTTATCTGAGTTGTCAGGCCATATGCCCATTACCCTTTTGGTGTAGGTGCTAGTTAGATAGCAGCTAGGGTAGCAGGCTGTCACTAGCTTCTCTGGTGTCGTTGTCTCAGGTGGTAGGCCCTTATCTTTGTTTAGATAAGTGTATGCTATTGTTGCTTAGGCCCCACTTTTCTAGAACTTCATTCATACTGAATTTGTCTGACCCCCTTGAATTAGCATTCAAGCTTGAGGTTACGGTGTTAGCTTGGTTTAGCTCCCGTTCTCTAGGGTTCAGTACAGATGTATATTTTCTGTTTGGTGGAAGCATCCATTCTTTCAGGATGGTATGTATGAATAGCAAAGCATTGTGTTTGCTTTGGTTTCTAGTTTTTGCCCTACACATGTGTGAGCTTAACTCTTTGCTGCCACAGGTTAGCACCTGCTCTTATGAGTAGTAGGCCTGTTTCTAGCCTCCTTTAGAGCATGGTGACTATTTGCACTTCCCTTGCTTTTAGGGTTATTGTTGTTTTACTGAGTACATAACCTGATGGATTGCATAGCTCAGGTTGAGTGGTAGGGAACCTCACTTTCAGTTTGGTTCTTTTTAGCTCCCTTTAGAGTTTATCACTGCCACAACAGCTTATTGTGTCTGTGGAGTTGAAGGCTCGGGTGAATCTGAGCCTCCTTCTGAGCACGATAGCTTGTGGTTTCACAAGCATTGTTGGTAGATGTTTATGAGTTTTGCTCACTTAATTTAGCACTGCCACAGGTTTATGCCCATGTCTGTCCGAAGTAGTAGGCCACTTCAGTCCTCCTTCAGACCATGGTAGCATATGTTGTTGTGCTCCCCTTTCTGTTAGGGTTTAGTGCGTAAACCCTAACAGTACATTGCCTGTTGGAATGTGTAGACTTAAGCTCAGGTTGAGTTAAGCTAGCTAACCGCAATTGTTTGTGGGTTTTAGAGCTGGTTCACCTGTGAAACCACTAGCTGACGCCACGTGTCTTTTGGAGTCGCAGGCCCCGCTTGGGCCTCCTTCAATTAACATGCTGGCACAGTTCTGTGTTGGTTTTGCTATCACTGCCACTGGCTACACCCGTGTCTGCTGTAGCAGGCCCGGTTTGGGCCTCTCTCAGAGCATGCTGGCGGAGTGTGTACTCCTCTTACTTTAAGAGTAAAAGGTGTTTTACTGAGTACATGGCCTGTTGGTTTGTGTTGGATTTATTAAGCTCTACTCGAGCTAAATAGTTACCTCACTAAGTAAGTCGGGTTCTATTATGGCTCCTAGAACTTTTAGTTGCCACTAGCTGGCGTCACGTGCCTATGAGTTGTAGGCCCTCTGGGCCTCCTTTGAGAGCACGTTGGTGTATGTCTTTGTAGTCCTCTTGCTTAAAGAATAAAAGGTGTTTTACTGAGTACATTGCTGAGTGGCTGTTGGCTCAGGTTGAGTTTATCTAGTTAACCCGAGCTGGCGCTATGTGTCTGTCTGAAGTCGTAGGCCCGCTTTTTGGGCCTCCTACAGAACATGATGGCGTATGTTGTACTCCTCTTGCTTTAAGAGTAAAAGGTGCTTTTACTGAGTACACTGCTTGTCGGATTGTGTTAGGTGGACTGTTATGTGGGCACTCTACAGTCTTATCTGCTGGTTTAACTCAGTTTCATTTTGAACGAGTTACATGTTTGTGGGTTCTTGCTTTCAGCAAGCTATCTGTTCGAGGTGTATGGCCTTAACAGGTAACCCTTGAAGCTTTCCCAGCCCCACATCTGAGTGTTGAAACTTAAGCAGATTAAACATGTAGCTTCACATGTTGGCCTTTAGCAAGGCTGCTGTGTTATATATATATTTCTACACTGTGTAGAACTGTTGTCGTGTTGTAGGCCCCTTCTTGGGCCTCCATGATTGTGTGCCTACAGTACGGTCTATCTATTAGGTTGAGCTCTGTACTCCCCTTGTTAGGGTCGTCCTGCATAGTGCTTAGCTCCCTAAGCTGGTCAGTGGTTGAAGGCCTCTATGAGGCCTCCCGTTTGTGATCCAGCCCCCAGGCTGATTAATGTGCTCCCCTTGTTGGGGTGTTTGAGTGCACAGCCTCCTCAGTGCAAATATCAGGCGCTGAGTATATCCTAGGATTGAGCAGAGTTTACTCCCCTCATTTGTAGGGTTAAGAGCACTTAGCTGAGTCCTGCTCTCCAGGATGCCCGTCTCTACGCTCTGGTCTGAGTTGCTTACTGCCCCTTTGCAGTCACTCTTACTGGGTATCTTCTGAAGAATGCATTGTTGAGGCTCTGTGTTCAGACAGGTTGCTGGCCAAGACTAGGTTGCTATCGGACCGGGTCGGCCTCCCTGGTGGCATTTGGGGTGACTGTGTTCCCCTTCTAGTGACTGGTCGGGGTTCCTTCGGGCCCCCTGGCTACATTCCCTTAGAGGGACCCTCTTTCCTTGGAAGGTTCGGTCCCAGAAGCCTTGGAGCAGCCTTGGTAGGCCTTCTGCGGAAGGCCTCTTTGAGGCTTATAGCTTGGGCTGTTGGGAATGCTGTCACTGATAGCCTTTGTTTGCTCTGGCATTTCATTCGAAACTGCTTGTTGACGTTTGTCTAGCCATCTTTTTGGCATGCACTCCCCTCAGCATGGTGGAGTGGGTATTTCGTTCCCCATTTGCGGTAAACGTAGTGTTGAGTTCCCTTTCAAAAGGGAACGTCTCAGGTTACATATGTAACCATGGTTCCCTGAGAACAGGGAACGAGACACTGTGTTCCTTGCCATGCATCGGGGCTGCCTGCTGAACAGTCCCTTCAGACAATAAGATACTGACTGCTTCACTGGCGGCTCCTTTAAACTCCCTGGCCGCGTCTTGATGACATCATAGGCTGTCGCCGGCCAATAGGATTGGCGAGATTTGATACATTGCTTTTAGACACCGGTTCACGAGTGACGTTCCCCATATGCGGTAAACGCAGTGTCTCATTCCCTGTTCTCAGGGAACCATGGTTACATACGTAACCTGAGACGTTTTCTTAGGACCCCTTTATCCTGATAAAACACTGAAATTGCTGCATCATCAGCATACAGAAAAAAATCCCTCCAAACATGCTGCTTAAGGTCATTTATATATAAAAGAAAAAATAAGGGACCTAAAATACTCCCTTGAAGAGCTCCACAATTAATAGATAAAGCACTAGACAAAATACCCTTAATGCCGACTTCATTCTGTCATCAAGATAGGCCTGAACCCACCTAAGAGATTTCTAATCAAACCCAACTGCCTTTAATTTGTACAATAAAATTGTGTGGTCTATAGTTTCAAATGCCTTCTGAAGGTCCAACATAACCATTCCACTGTCAACAGCTTTCCTTCTTTTGTCAGTCATATATAATATACAAGTCTCAGTGGAATGTAAAGGCTTAAAACCTGACTGTAAATCATACAAAATATTGTTTTTATGTTTTTCAACATTTGGACTTTTTTTTTTTTTTTTTTTTTCAATCTGGTCATAGACAATTCTTTTCATTATCTTAGACAACACATCTAAGACAGAAACAGGCCTATAATTAACCAGGCCTATAATTAACTCTTTTTTATATAATGGATTAACTCAAGCAATTTTAAACTAACTTGGCATTTTTTTGTTGTTCTTGTTGTTGTTGTGTCAAGAGAAATGGGGTGTTCTCTTCTAAACAACTTGATAAAGATTTTAAAAGATATAATAAAAAGCAGAAAATTGTTGAACTTGGAAAATCTCTGGGGTCTATGAAGTTTTCATAATGTGACATACAAAAACACATCCTGTGGGCTCGAGTGTAGTGTATACCATATCCTGTGAAGATAATGAATGTTGCATTATGTGTGTAGGTGAACATGGGTTCATAGAAGCATTGTTGTGTGTAACTGACAAAAGGACAGTTAGGAAATAAATGTCTAGCAAGGTAGAAATCTGATAAAAATGTATGATAAAAAAATGTGTGTATTGCTTAAGCCATTGACGCAAACAGGAAATGTATTGACACAAGTAAAAAAGGTGATAGACAAGTAACATAGCAATTGACGTATACAAGTAATATGTTAACGCAAGTAGAAACCACATGTGCGTAAATGAAGAAATAAAGTCCGTCAAAAGAGAATATAAATACAGGGGCCTTTATAGCTCTCTGTGCAGTTGTGTAGTTGTACTGAAGAAAGAAAGAGCATACAAGCAAGCAGCAAGCGGAAGCCAGCGGCAGACCACAACCCTCAGAAGATCAAAGAAGACACCTGATTTTCTTAGAGATAACATATACTGAGTAGAGAAGAGGGTAAGCTTTAAAATGTAATTATTTATCTGGCCCATGGAACTTCCAGCTTAGCTGGCATAGAGTGGTGTATTTAGCTTTTACCTTTGCAAGAAATAATAAAATGAGAATGAGGACTGCGCTCAAACTCTGATAGTGTTGTCCCAGTCTGTTTATTGTTGTAGAGTGAGAATCCATTTGGGGTATCAAAAGTTGACTGTCTGAAAAAGACAGATTTTTATAAAGATATCCCGACGGACTTTACAAAGTCAGTCAAGGTTGCCAACCAGTCACAACAGAGTGGGCCGTGGCAGTGCATTAGTAGGCATAGCTGTCCTCTGAGGGCAAAGAACCAGCTGTGGTGCACTGAACGGAAGGCTAACCCACCCAGGTAGGCTTGGTTGATATCTGAATCATAGGCCTAGGAGGTACGGTAGTGATCAGAAGTAGACCCTGAGATAATATAATCTAAGAAGAAAATATTATATGCCTACCTGACTCCTCCTGAATCTATAAAGGTAAACCTTTCACAGGAGTTGAGTAATATGAATAGAGGAAGTGGCTCGTGACCAAGATAGTGTTACGTGGTCACGGTAGAAACCACCCAGGGGGTGACGCGGCACAGTTGTTCAATTGATACATTTAACCTATATGATACAAAAGAAGCAATCTCTAAAGTCCCTAAAAAATTAGCAGGAATATTATCGATCCCAGGTGCCTTATTTATTTTTACTTCACTAATACATTTAAAAACTTCACTTTCGGTAACTGGTCTCAACCTAATGAAACTTGAACAAATCCACATTGCCCATAAAAAGACTGCACTTGCTTTTCATTGTAGATATCAGGCCACCCTGGAAGTTGATTACATAATTTATTATCCAACGATATGAAATAATGATTAAAAGCTTCAGTAACCTCCTCTGAATTAGAAATTAAGTTCCCTTCCACCTTTAGGTAATTTTTGAAGACTTCACATTTGCAGCATCCAAAAAACCTAAATTCTTTAGCACTCCCCAATGTTTTTTTGGTTCATGTCTATTTATGTTTATCTTATCCTTGAAACAATTCCCTTTTGCTTCTCTTATCATATCCCCAACCTCATTTCTTCTTGATTTATAAAGCTCAAAACTACTTATCTACTATATATAACTACCATATCTTTCCTAAACGTTTTAAATCTACCACTCCTTAATTTGAGCTGCCGTAGTATATCATATGCAATCCAAGGTTCAGATCTTTAAGTCTTACTCTCTTATATGGTGCTTCCCTATCTAAAACCTTAACCAAATAATTCCTTAAAACAAACTGAAGCTTTATCAATGTCTTTACAACCTAATACATATGAACAATCAACTTTTTTCAATTCATCACAACATCACAAAAAATTATAATTTTAAGTAAAAAATGTTAAAGCCTTAAGTAAGTTTTAAATCAGTGATGATTGATTCCAGCGTTACTTACACAACTGATCTAGTTGCTGTAACCACAGGCAGCATCTTCTGAAGAACTTCATCTGGTGTATTTTGTGGATTCACGTTGACAAATGCGTAACTATTAAAAAAAGTTAATTATTAATACTAATAATAGTAATTATATAAGTATATAATATCCGTATTCATAATATTTTAGACTGTAATGATAGTACAGAGTGTTACTTACTTATTTTTTTCACCAATTAATCTGTTCAGCTCAAGCTGATACTTTTCCCACTCTGAGGTCAAAAACACAAAAACTACAGCTGACCACTGAGATGAGGAACGCTTCACTTTACTCAATCCTCCATAGCCCAAATTAAGGAAAGTTTCATTCACAAGTGAAAGATCACCCAGTTCATCCAGACAGTGAAACAGATTGATGTATTTATCTGGAGAGGGATTCTCACTGATCTTCTCTTTAATATAGGGAACAGTTTTATCATTGTTGTGAGAGCAGTTTCCTGTCTGTGTCATTAGTTCTCATAAGAGACTCTGATTAGACTTCACTGACAGACCCAGAAGGAAACGAAGGAAAAGATCCAGATGCCCATTTTTGCTGTCTAAAGCCTCATCCACAGCTCTCTGATGGAGATCAGATAGTGAAACTTTGGTGTTCTGGTCAAACACATTGATGTTATTGTTTATGAAGGAGAGATGCACATATAGAGCTGCTAGATGTTCCTGAACGCTCAGATGACCAAAGCAGAAGACTTTCCCCTGATACAAGCCCAACTCCTCTCTGAAGATCTGAGTGCACAATCCTGAGTACACTGATGCTTCTGTCACATCAATGCCACACTCTATCAGGTCTTCCTCATAGAAGATCAGGTTTCCTTTCACAAGCTGCTGATAAGCCAGTTTCCCCAGTTTTAAGATCATGTCTTCATCTTTCAATTTCTTCTCATTGTCCTTCTCATATTTGATGTTGGTCTGAAGGATCAGGAAGTGTGTGTACATTTGAGTGAGAGTCTTGGGAAACTCTCCACTTGCTGCTTCACTCAACATCTTCTCTAGAACAGTGGCTGTGATACAACAGAACATTGGGATTTGACACATAGCAAAGAGGCACCTTGATGACTCCAGGTGTGAGATGATCCTGTTGGCCAGTCTCTGATCACTGATTCTCTTCCTGAAGTATTCCTCCTTCTGTGGATCACTAAAACCTCGTACCTCTGTCACTCGATGGACACACTCAGAGGGGACGAGATCAGCTGCTGCTGGTCTGGAGGTGATCCAGATGAGAGCAGAGGGAAGCAGATTCCCCACAATGAGGTTCGTCAGCAGCACGTCCACTGAGGCTGATTCAGTCACATCACACACCCTCACGTCGCTCTGAAAATCCAGAGACAGACGACACTCATCCAGACCATCAAAGATGAACAACACTTTATATTTGTCACTGGATATTTCCATTTCTTTTGTTTCAGGGAAATAGACATGAAGAAGATCTGAAAGACTGAGTGTTTTGTCCTTCATCAAGTTAAGCTCTCTGAAAGGAAGTGGAAATATGAACTGGATGTCCTGATTCTCTTTCCCTTCAGCCCAGTCCAGGATGAACTTCTGCACAGAGACTGTTTTTTCAATGCCAGCAACTCCCTTTGTCAGCACAGTTTTGATGGGTTTGTCTTGTCCAGGTAAAGGTCTAAAGATGTCATTGCATTTGATCGGTGTGTCCTTTGTTTCTAATCTCCTGGACTGTCTCTCAATCTGTCTCACCTCATGCTCATTATTGATCTCTCCAGTTTCACTTTCTGTGATGTAGAGCTCTGTGTAGATTTTATTCAGGAGTGTTGTGTTTCCCTGCTTTGATATTCCCTCATACAAACACTCAAACTTCTTCCTCAGATTTGATTTCAATGTGTTGAGGACTTCAGCAAGTTTAGAGTCATGGCTGTAAGATTAAAACCAGATTATTACACAAGTTAGAGAAGTAAATAGCCATAAATTACAAAATGGATATATAGTTTGTGTTTCTGGTGTAGTATCAAACATTATTTATCTTAATTTACTGTAGTATGTTGTGCAGTGGATGAGGTTAAAGGCAAACAGAAAAACCTATGAGATACATAAAAGAGGAAAGATCCATTCTCGCTCAGCGCCACCTATTGTGCACGAGTGAATTAGCCAAATGTGATCAATCGTTTAACGTTCAGTGTGAAAACACTGCTTGTTAGCGATTCACTTAACTTTATCCCGCCACGCTCAGTGTGAAAGGGCCGAATAAACAAGACCGAAGTGACAGAACCCTGACATCAGTGCATATAATGTTCCCTTGTTATAATCTATGAAATGTGTAGGTATAACTTTTGGCAATATTATTCAGTTTCATTCATGTTTCTTTTTTGTTATTTTCTTGTAAAATTATTAGAAAAAATATAGATAAAATCTATATATAAAGTAGGCCATGTTTGGTACCAAAGTAACAGTTTTAATTTCCTTAATGTTGAAATATAGTATTAGAGTAATCCGCACAGTATTATTGTTATAAAGGATGAGTTCTAAAATTGACTCACAATTTATGATATGCAAATGAGGTCAGTCCTGAAAACAAAGAACCTCTTTGCTACCTAAAACTGTCAGTGGCAGGATTGGATTGGAGTGCCAATCTGAGTGACCCACTTCGTGACTCCACCGTTGATCACCTTTCATTGAAGACCCAAAGACTAATGTGTTTTGCATTTTGTTAGTGTGTCTTAGATTAGTCAGTAAAGTTTTGTTGCAAGTTTCAGTCGCTTATAACGTGCATTTGAAAAAGCAATACGCATCAAACATCTTCCCAAACTTGCAATGCGAAGCATTCATAAACCTGTTGACAAAGGACAACATTTAATAAAAAAAAATTTGTGGCAGTCGTGTATATTGTCTTTATGTTTAATCAGTCAAAGCATTTCTATCTTCTTTTTATTCAGCTACAGTCAGCGATAGCTGTATAACGGATTTCCTGGAATGTCATATTACTTCTCCAAGGCAAATTTGTAGTTTCTGCACCAGTGCGCACTCTAGCTTCCAGTATGAATGAAACAGATGTGTGTTTAGCACTCGGTAATGCTCACTCCATCCAATTTTGGGTAAAAAAAAAAAAAAAAAAAAAAAAGGAAAAATAATACTTCTCTCTAAAGAAATATAAATAATCCATGTGTTCCCCCATGCATAATCAGAATCAGAAATCAGAAAGAACTTTATTGCCAAGTTTGCATACATCATGCTTTCTTTTTCAGAACGGCCAGACATAGGAACAGTTTCTTTCCTCAAGCAATACATCTCATGAACAGTTAATGGCCCCCCTTGGCAATAAACGTGTGTCTTATAATAATAAATATGTGTCTTGTCACTGTCATTCTGTCTGTGCTGTGGAAGCTTCTGTCACCAAGACAAATTGTATGTGTAAACATACCTGGCTATACATTATATATATATATATATATATATATATATAGATAGATAGATAGATAGATAGATATACACATACACACACACACACACAGATAGATAGATAGATTCTTTTTTTTTTTTCTTTTTTTTTTTCACATTTTAAAATCTCAATTTTAACCAGAAAAATCCGATTTGATTTCCTAGATTTCCTCTAATCACAGATAGCATGTAATCATTGAAACAATGTTGAGTCAGTGTTGATGAGTTAACGTTACAAAGTGATGTTGCTTTAGTAACATTCTTGGACCCTCAGTTAATGCTGAAGCAATGTTGAGATCAATTGTAATATTATTGATTCAATATTACAAAATGATATTTTTTCAACATCACTTTAGGACCCTCACTCAGTCACTGTTGAAACAATGTTAAGATTTCAACAAAAAATCAATGATAATATCATTGAATCTACATTATGAATTGATGTTGGTTCAATATCACATTTGCACCCACATTTAATGTTGAAACAATAGTGGAAAAAAAAAAACTATGTTAATGCTACCGAATCAACTTTACAGTATGATTGATTCTACATCACTGGTGTTGAATCAACACTGAAATTAACAAAAATAAAAAAAATTCTTTGGTAATATTGTTTGATCAATGTTACAATGTGATGTTTATTCTAAACCACTTTTGTTGAAACACTGAAAATGAAATGTAATGACAAAATAAAACAGTGTTGCCGTCTGATGTACCATGTTAATGTTGAAACAACATTAATATTTCAACTACACTTCAGTGGTGTGTCAACGAATTCCTGACCATTTCAAAGTTTGGGGAAAACCTTTTAAAATATAAAAGACACCTTTCCAGCAGTTGAGTCAATTTATTTTACGTAACAGTTTAACACAATCAATTACAAAAAGATGAAAAAGTTAATTCTTCAGACTACTGCCTCTTTTCCTTTGGGTTCTCTGAAATCTGAAAAAGAAAGCATGATGTTACTTAAGTCAACTCAGTTATCACACATAGTCACATTCAAGAATTTAATATACTAAACAAAACAATTCACTTTTTTTTTTTTTTTTAATTGCTCAGCACAAAATATTCTAACTATGAATATAGAAACAAACTCTGTGTATTTTTCTAAAATCTATTAATTCTTCAATATCGAAAGAACACAATATGGTAGGAGGTGTCCAATTTTTCCAGCTGAGTTTATCTCCAGCCCTAATTAAACACACCTGATGCAGCTAATCAAGGTCATTACGATCAATGAAAACTTCCAGGCAGGTGTGTAGGAGCTAAACATGTACCCCCGGTTTCACAAACAAGGCTTAAGCTAGTCCTAGACTAAAATGCATGTTTTGTCACGATACAGAGAATTCAAAGATGGCAGGCAGAGGTGAGGATCCAAATGCAGGGAGATTTTAATGAAAATAAACAATCATAACAAATCAGGAACAAAGTAACACTGAGAAAAACAAAGAAAACACAGGGAACCACAGACACCTTTAGGACATCAAACAACGACCAACAGAGAACCAGTGGCCTGTTGCACAAAGCCGGTTTCAGTTTCTACCCAGGTAAGTTCAAGATCAGCTTGAGCAAACTCTGGATTTTCGGGTTCATGAAGGTGGATTGGTTTTTAGTGGTGTTCATTGCCATGGTAACTTATGCTGAACAGGTTTTATTCTGGGTTAGAGATCAAACCCAAACTGCACCAATCAGCTGTGAGTAAAGTGACCTGTATCTGATGCAATAAAGCCACTCCCCCTGTATCTCTCACTCCAAATTAAAGCAGTTTATACTGAAAACATTTTAGAGACAAAATTGCTCATCTTTTGCTGCTAATTATTTATTATATTTATATTATATGAATTAATTATGTATAATTCATATAATAGTATATTCATATAATTATTATATTAATTGACAATATTAAACTTTGCTTTTAAATTGATATAAATATAATGCATGCATCGATATATAAAGCTTTTAAACAAATTAAGCTTATGTGTATTCATTTGAGCTCTTTGTGAAATTAATATATATTATTATATTCTAAATTATTAGGCATATTTCTTTGATTCACATGCATTGATATAGTCAGATATTTTCTTTCTGCTGCCTTCTCAAACTTTCACTGCAGAAGCAGTGTTTATTCCTGCCTTGTAAATGTGTTTAATTTCATGATATTTTTCATAACAATCTCTTAATCTTCAGAAGAGAAGCGAATTGCACGGCTCTCTTGTGAGAAGTGAATCAAATGGATGCTCTCCATGTTCTGTATGATTGGCTGTTTGCTGCACGTGTCACACTTTCAGGTGCACATGCTTCAGAGTTAATCGCAAACTCTGGATTAAACCTGAGTTGACAAAGAAAGTTTATACCGAGTGTTGTGGAACAGCTGATCCTGATCTAAACCAGGTTGGATTTATCTGGATTTGTCAACTCTAAACCTACTCTGAAACTCAGAGTTTGTTCAACTAGCTTCATGCAACAGACCACAGAGAATACAAAGGCTATTTATACAGAGGGGTTAATGAGCTAAACAAGGGAAACTGACACATCTGAAGCAGACTAATGAAAATGGAAAAAACTACAAAACTACAACCTGGACACAGGACACAGGACACAGGACACAGGAAAGAACACAGAAACTAGGCACAGAGAAACTTCAACATAAAAGTCCCACATAGCACAAGACAGAAGCAGATCTTACATGTCTGAGCTGTTTTAACTGAAAGCAACTTGTACTGACATATTTTAAAATACGTCAGTGCCATTGTTTTGTCTCAAGTTGCACGCCAGTAATGTTTTTTTCTTTTCTTTCTAGGGTACGTTTATAAAAGATACTTAAAGGGTTAGTTCACCCAAAAATGTGGAATGACATGAGGGTGAGTACTTAATGACAGAAGTTTCATTTTTGGGTGAACTAACCCTTTAAATGCCCTAATTGAACTAAGGCTTAATCCAGGCTTAGTCTAAGCCCTGTCTGTGAAACTGGGCAGTAGAGGAATAAACATCTCTGAGCTATGGCCATTACTATAAACTATATCTCAGTTAATTTTTCATTAAACTATATACACTATATTGCCAAAAGTTTTGGGACGCCTGCCTTTACGTGCACATGAACTTTAATAACATCCCATTCTTAATCCGTAGGGTTTAATATGGAGTTGGCCCACCCTTTGCAGCTATAACAGCCTCAACTCTTCTGGGAAGGCTTTCCACAAGGTTTAGGAGTGTGTTTATGGGATTTTTTAACCATTCTTCTAGAAGCGCATTTGTGAGGTCAGGCACTGATGTTGGACGAGAAGGCCTGGCTCGCAGTCTCCGCTCTAATTCATCCCAAAGGTGTTCTATCGGGTTGAGGTCAGGACTCTGTGCAGGCCAGTCAAGTCTTTATGGACCTTGCTTTGTGCACTGGTGCGCAGTCATGCTGGAACAGGAAGGGGCCATCCCCAAACTGTTCCCACGAAGTTGGGAGCATGAAATTGTCCAAAATGCCTTGGTACGCTGAAGCATTAAGAGTTCCTTTCACTGGAACTAAGGGTCCAAGCCCAACCCCTGAAAAACAACCCCACACCATAATCCCCCCTCCACCAAACTTTACACTTGGCACAATGCAGTCAGGCAAGTACCGTTCTCTTGAGAACCGCCAAACCCAGACTCGTCCATCGGATTGCCAGACAGAGAAGCATGATTCGTCACTCCAGAGAACACGTCTCCACCGCTCTAGAGTCCAGTGGCTGTGTGCTTTACACCACTGCATCCCACGCTTTGCATTGCACTTGGTGATGTAAGGCTTGGATGCAGCTGCTCGGCCATGGAAACCCATACCATGAAACTCTCTACGCACTGTTCTTGAGCTAATCTGAAGGCCACACGAAGTTTGGAGGTCTGTAGCTATAGACTCTGCAGAAAGTTGGCAACTTCTGCGCATTGTGCGCCTCAGCTCTGTGATTTTACGTGACCTACCACTTTGTGGCTGAGTTGCTGTTGTTCCCAATTGCTTCCACTGTTATGATACCACTAACAGTTGACCGTGGAATATTTAGTAGTGAGGAAATTTCACGAATGGACTTATTGCACAGGTGCCAAACTATCACGGTACCACGCTTGAATTCACTGAGCTCCTGAGAGCGACCCATTCTTTGTTTGTAGAAGCAGTCTGCATGCCTAGGTGCTTGATTTTATACACCTGTGGCTATGGAAGTGATTGGAACACCTGAATTCAATGATTTGGAGGGGTGGCCCAATACTTTTGGCAATATAGTGTAGCATTCAACTAACACATTAATCTTGAAGAATTAAAAATTAAAAAAATTGTTTTGTTTTTTGTGTGTGTTTTTTGTGACTGGGTTTCAGTGGAAACAGGCTAAATTGAATGGAAACCAGTTACATTCCTCAAATTTAATAGTAATTCAGCAATATAAATGATTACCTGATTAAGCAGTAATCAGGGAGCAGGAGTTAAGGCACAGGATAGCATCAAGTCCCAGGTCAGGTGATTATGCTGTCGACTACAACTCAATAGGCTTGTTTCAGATGCATTGGTGCTACACAGGACGATTCACATATGACATCAAATTACCGCAAGAGCAACTGGAGAGCATATGACTCTTATGCTTTTGAATCGCTCTCGCGGTACTTTGATGTCATACACCAATCAGTCTGCCCAGCGCCAGTGCATCTCAAACAAGCCTAATGTATAATCAATGTCAGCATTATCAGGAGGGTGCTTCTCTTTTTTTTTTTTTAAATTGTCCATCTTCTTCTGCCTTCACTCCTACTAAAGGAGCAATGTGCTCTGCAAGCACTGATGGATGCAAGACATGGGCTCTCTGTGAAGTGTGACATTTTTGCTCATGTTCATGTCTCTTGCACTTCAAGAAATCTGTCATGATTTTAGAACTTTATTCAGGAAATTCCTAATACACATTACTAAAGCAAGATGCATTTTTAAGAATGTAGAAAAGTAGATGCTTTATTCAAACACTTTAATACATTTTTAATGTATCTAATTACAGTCAGAAACAATACAAATCAAACACAAATAAGCACGCAAACAAAGTAACAGAGAAATTATATGATAAATGTACCACTGTTTGAAACTGTGCTAGAGAAGTCATGTATGTCAGGTGCTTCAACAAACAAGACATATGTATAGGATGCACCTATGTTTTCTCTCTAATGAGGAAGCATCAGTTAGACTCCTGAGAAGTGCACATGCAAAACCAAAATGGGCATTTACCAATCAGTGGCCAATTTCAAACTACAATTTTTCAACAGAATTGCTAAAATCATGAAGGTGAATTACACTTTAAACATTGAAATGTCAATCTCAACCAAAATGATGGTTTGGATCAAAACTCAACATTGTATCAATGTCACCATGCTATCTGAGATATTACTATAAACACATTCATCTTTCATGAAAAAAGCACTTTGAAGAAATTTTATGAACTTTTTATTTAATATTTCATGTTGATATAAAGGGACAGCATGCAAGTTTCACCGCTAGAGGTCACTTATTTAAAACAATAACAAAAGGCATAGCATGATGATGCTGTGAATGAGCGTGGAATCAGGGAAGTTGTGGTCTTCACCTCCACAGCCAATGGAAAGCAATCCGACGGTTCAAGGATGAGCTAATGTATTAAAAATGTATTAATGTTTATAAACGTTACTGTGGTATGAAGCTGTGGTATGGGACATTTTACGCTGTTGTTTTTATTATAACTTTATGCCGCAATCGGCCACTGCCACTTTCATTTTGTTATGTTTATTTTACGATTAATGTATAATGTCCACCTCCTTCTTCCCTAAACTTGAACATTGTTACAGTTACGTTTGATAAATTAAATTCACATTATTTGATTTCATTCTACACGTAGATTACGGGTCCGCAATATATATTTATAATGCAGAGGGAACTGAGCAGATGGGAGTTTCCCTTTTTCTCTTGTTCCTATACAAACTAATTATGTGTGTTTGCAAGCTATGATTTTATGATTCTTTTTGTATTTGAGACTATTGTAATATGAATATTCAGCCTGTCATTCAGACTGTGTACTTGTCTGGTTGTTTCTTGGCTGCATTTAATTTTGTGAAATGAAATATTTGTCTGGCTTTGAGAATTTAGATGCATCCATGAAAATACTATATTCAGCCTTTTAATTCAGACAGAGTTTTCTTGTCTGGTTGATCTTTGACTGTATTTATTTTGAGGAATTAAATGATAAATACCGTATTTACTTGTATGGTTGATATTTGGCCGCATTTAATTCTGAGGTTATGACTGTAACCTTGGTTCCATGAAACGGGAACGAGACGCTGCATCATCCTGCCATACTTCCATACTGCCTGGGATCGAATTGCTTCAGCCTATCAGAAGCTGACGTTGTTTGGTCTGATTGCGCTTTATAGCTTCCTGGTCATAACGTCACCCACCTATGATGTTCCGTCATGCCATTTTACTGATTTCACACGTGCTTCAAGACGCAGTCACGCAGAGGCGTTCCCACAGCGTCATTCTCGACGCAGCATCTCGTTCCCTTTTCAGGGAACCAAGGTTACAGTCATAACTGAGATGATTTAAACATTGTTGGAAACATTTGGGATAATATAAGTACATAAGTCAACAAAATATAACACTGTTTTAGTGTTTTTTGGATATTTTAGTCTAAAAATCTTACATATTGTGCCTTTAAAACAAACAAATAATAAAAAAAAAAAAAAAAAAAAAGCAGACTTATTTTCTGTAAACTGTTTTTGTCATCAGTGGGAAGGAAAAAAAAAAAAAAAAATTCAAAAACTGTGATCATTTTCTGTGATGTAATACAATATCTAACAGTGTTTGTTGAAAGTACCTGCATCCTGCAGAAAAATCTCCACCTCTAGATCCTTGTGAATCAGCCATGATGAAGTTGCAGGTGAATCTGAGTTTGATCTCCTCCACTGACTCTGCATGAAAAAACATTTAGACACTAAATTAAATGATTAAATAAAACAACCTTCATAATTTTTAGCTGAACATATCTCGAGTCTGGGAGAAAAAGGATCACTTGACTATGTTAACTCAAGCTCAGTGATAAACAAAAATATAAAAAAAGCATTTAAGCTCAAGCAGAGGCAACGGGAAAAAAACGATAATTAAAAGCAGACACAGTCTGATAACAATATAAGGCCGGCTGCAGAGAAAACACGCCACTCACTGCTCTTGACTGAATAACGTGTAGCTTTAATAAAAATTAATGTAGATTTTAATGCAGTGAAGTGTTTGAAAACTGCTTTGATTCTGGATATTTCCTACCTGTTAGATCAAATTTTTAAAATATACTGTCTTTATGTTGTTTCTACAATTGGAGATTAAATGTGAAATTATTACAAAATAAGAATATATTAAAATTTGATGTTAGGTGCGATTAATCGAGATTAATTACAGAAAAAATTTGCGATTTAATTAGTTATTTTTTTAATCGATTGACAGCACCAATATTTTAATGATTCAAAAATCTGCACCCCATTCCACTACTGCAAGGCACTTCATAATGTTTAACACTTTTTTACATTTATCCTCCACATTTCTCATTTTTCCAAATTATTTCCATATAACTTCAGATTATTATCTGTCTTTCTTCCTTGAGAAAATCAACATTTTTTATTTTTCCACAGAAAACTTAAATCCCATTCCATCCACTACATGTTCTACATTTAACCCCTTTTCCAAATTGCCCCATCATGTGCAAACAGTGACCTTCTCATGTCTTTTCTGATACTTTAACAAATATATCATTTATCATAATAGAAAATATTGTGGGACTTATAACACTCCCTTCTGTGTTCCATTTTCTACCGCATACTTACTTGAAATTTCTGCTCCTATTTTAACTTGAATAGATCTTGCTTATAGAAAATCTATAATCCAGTTAAAAACTTTCCCTCCTATTCCTGAAATTTAATCATTAGCCTCTCTCTCCATATCATATGCCTTCTCCACGTCAAAAAAATACTGCCACCACAGACTCTTTATTTACTTTTTTTACTTCATCCTCTAAACACAACACTGCATCCATTGTGTCCCTTCCTCTCCTAAATCCACTTTGAGATTCTGTTATCATGCCTCTTTTCTCCAAGAAATACCTTAACCTCTCTTTGACCATTCTTTCCATCAATTCACACATGTGCGAAGTCAACACTATAGGCCTGTAGTTTGATGGCTTACTAGCATCCTTTCCTGGTTTCCTTACTGGTATAATTATCACTTCCTTCCTTCTCCCATATTACAAGGGACATTTTGTTGTTCATCCTTATAGTTTTCCTTTCCTCTTAGAGTCTCCATATTTTTTGATTTGATGTTCTCTCTGCCTTTTCTTCCCTCCTCTGACAAATAATATATTATAAATCACTATTCTTTTACATATGAATTTTTAAATTGTATCATTATAAAATATTGTTTTGCACGTTTACTAATGACATGGGAGTATGCATGATCCATAATCTAGATAAACAGATATCTAATCAATCCTAAACATAATGACTAATATTGAACTCACTTTTCTCGAATGGACACAGACTTCGATAAACACAACAAACACTGCAGGGCGACTACTCAAACAATCTTGCCGTGCAGACCTCAGCTGTTTCCAAAAGTTTCAGGACACAAGCCAGGCCATATGTTTTTTCCATATCATATTCGTATTTTACCCACTTAAAATGGTGGCAGGAGAACTCTAACTTACTTTCACATTTTATTTGTGACGAGAGAGAGAGAGAGAGAGAGAGAGAGAGAGAGAGAGAAAATGAGAGCGAAAGAGAGAGATCCTGCACCACATGTCACAGGCCAGAAGTGAAGGCAAACCGGGTCTTATTAGAGTCACGCAACCTACAGTTTTTTATCTTATGTTTGATGTAATATGAGCTATTTTTGCATGGATTTGGTAGGATTACATGTTCAATATTTAATAACAATACATTAATTATTAAAAATACATGATCTGGTTATTTATTGATATTCACTTTGATTAATTAACTAAAGAATTTTCCATTTGACTGTAGGCCATTATGAGATAATATTCACTTCATGTTCATTTTGTAACAAATACTAAAAGACAAAGTGTATGGATATATGCAAATATACTTTTTATTTTAAAATTCAAAATAAACATTAAATAAAAAAAATGTGCAACATACTTCTCATGTAAAAAGTACGGAGCCCCGGACATGACATGCAGGAAAAAAATAGTATGCTAAATCGTGCACACGATTTATTAATTCGTTCCCTCGATTTACTAAAACGTGCGCACGATTTACTGTTTCATTCCCTCGATTTATAAATCACGTGCATGATTTATAAATCGAGGGAACGAAATAGTAAATCGTGTGCACGTTTTAGTAAATTGTGGGAACGAATTAGTAAATCGTGCGCACAATTTAATTTTTTTTCTTGCATGTCATGTGCAGGGCTCCGTAAAAAAAGACATTGGAAACACTTTACAATAAGGTTTCATTTGTTACATTAGTTAACTACATTACTTAAAGGGATAGTTCACCCAAAAATGAAAATACTGTCATCATTTACTCACCCTCAAGTTGTTCTAAACCTGTATGAGTTTCTTTGTTCTGCTGAACACAATAGAAGATATTTTGAAGAATGTTTGTAACCAAACCGTTTATGGTCCCCATTGACTTCCATAGTATTTTTTTTTTTCATAAGTCATTGTAGAATGTTTCACCTTGACTATCTGTAAAATTTTTCTTTCTCTTATGTCTAGCTGCCTTCTTAGCTCTATTCCCTTCATCACATCCTCCTTTTCTTTTTCACCCTCTTCATCCCTAAATTCCATGCAGTTATTATCATCTCATGACTATCTTCCTGCCATCATGTCATGTGAGGTTTTGATGTTCAGTGTATAGTCAGCGAGAAGTAGGGGATAAGTATCACTACCAGACCTGTACAGGGTGTTTAAAATTTCTGCTCCTATTTTAACTTGAATAAATCTTCCTTTTAGAAAGTCCATGATCCAGTTAAAAACTTTCCCTATTCCCATCTTGTGAAAGTTTAATCATTAGCCTCTCTCTCCATAACATATCATACGCCTTCTCCACATCGAAAAAATACTGCCACCACAGACTCTTCATTTACTTGGGCTTTTCTTCCTTTATCCTCTAAACACAACACTGCATCCATTGTGTCTTTGAGATTCCATTATCATGCCTCTTTTCGCCCGGAAATACATTAACCTCTCACTGACCTTCAGTTTCCTTTAGTTTACATATGCGAAGTCAGCACTATAGGCCTGTACTGGTTTCCTTATCAGATTAATTATCAATTCCTTCCAGACAAAAGCATAGAATATGTAGAGGATGGGTGGACGTTTTCAAAAACTTTAAATAGTTTTCAAACTTTTTCTTTCTTATTCTGTTATACGTGAAAATATAAATATATTTACATTACATAAAATCCATGATGACTTAATGCACTAGTGTGGGGCTAACGATTAATCGCATTTGTGTTAACATCGCGATACGACAAACACTATTTTTTAACAAGCAAAGGCTGTGATTACACTCTGGTCACGTGACATTTGAGAGTAAAGCAGTCTGCAGTGGAAGCAACAGTTTGACACACTACACATATAGGCTGGCCTACAGGAAAGAACAGTTTATGTACAATAGGGGTGGGTCTTTATTATTTACTAGCTTTTATGTTTTGAAGCTATATTAGTTTGTATATTTAAAGTTCTTAACATGCAATTGTTTTAATTGAATTCTTTAATGTGTTTTTTAAAAAGTAGTTATAATTACATATATAATTAAAGATTTTAAATTTTATTAATAAGAAAAAAATGAATCATTTTGGAATCGTAATCGCATCAGATCGTGAGGTGCCTAAAGATTCACACCCTCTATACAATGATTTATTGCTTGTCTTTGTTGAATAATACAGAAGATATAGAGCTTAAAAAATAATCACATATTAAATCGCAATTGCAATATTGGTAAAAAAAAAATATTTTCCAAAACCGTTCAGCCCTAGTTTGTAGTACATAAACCAATTATAAAATTTTCATAAATAGACAAAAAAAATATTATAAAAATTATTGGTTATTGTTCAGCAGTGTATTGGATTTCTCAGCAAATAGCAAGAGATAACAAAAAAACTGTAAAATATACAAAAGGTATTACACTGACTCACTTAAACAACTTCTTCGGTAACACTTTAGTATAGGGAACACATATAAACTATTAACTACAACTTTTCACTCAATAAACTTCTAATTTACTGCTTATTAATAGTTAGTAAGGTAGTTGTTAAGTTTAGGTATTGGGTAGGATTAAGAATGTAGAATATGGTCATGCAGAATAAGGCATTAATATGTGCTTTATAAGTACCAATATTCTAGTAATATGCATGCTAATAAGCAGCTAGTTAAAAGACCCTAAAATAAAGTGTTACCACTTCTCTCTACTTAAATGTTTCAACATTATACAGCTTGTTTTCCTAGTTCTAGCTAATGCTCTTTTTAACTCTCCCATATTAAAAAGAACATTTTGTTGTTCATCCTCATAGTTTTCCTTTCCTCTTAGAGCCTCCATTTTCCTCTCAGAGCCTCCATACTTTTTGATTTGATGTTCTAGCTTTTCTTCCTTCCTCTGACAAATTATAAATCACTATTCATTTACATATGACTTTGTACATTATAACATTATGCAATGACGTTTTGCTCATTTGCTAATGACAAAGGAGTCTGCGTGACTCATAATTTCTCTCGAGTGGATTTCTCGATTATGTCTAATTAAATATATACAGATATCTAATACATCTTAAACATGTAAGGAATAATATTGAACTCACCTTTGTCGAATGGACAGTCTGTGATAAACACCACAAAGTTGATGATCTCGAACAATCCTGCAGGGCAGAGCTCAAGTTGTGCAGCTGTTTAATAAGATCCAGCAGTGCCACAAGTTTTTCAGCCCACTCCCCAGCTGCACGCGTCACAGACCGGAAGTGAAGGCGAACCATATATGGTTTAGAGCGGTCTTATAGACCAATTTGGAGCAGAGGTCACAGTTACGTCACTTACAGCTGCGCGCATCGTGGTGGCAGAAAATAGCTGTAACAAGTGCAGGAAAATGGGCAAAATCCACAGAATAAGAGAAAACTGTTTTGTTGTGCCTTTTGGATGTCAGAATCGGAATGCAAAAAATATAGTCTTCATTTTTATAAAATACCGTCTTTGAAGACGCCTTTTGAAGATAAACGGAGATGTTTATATTGCAAATCACAGACAGGACTGATGAAACCTGCAATTAGTCTATTAAAAGTAAACAGTAAGTCTACATAATATTCACGCAGTTCATAGGGGACATACATACATAGCAGTTACAGCATAAAATAATATTTAAACCTATAACTTTTAACCCTCTATAGTACGCAATATGATATTAATGAGGAAAAAATTATTTGTGTTGTTTTTCCTGCTTAAAATTGGACACTGTAACAATATCAATTATTTTTTATAAGTTTGTTGCCTCGAGGCAACATTGTACCACAATGGAAAAATTTAAACATTTGGCATTTTCATGTAGAAAAAAGAAATTTATGTATTGAAAACATCAATTTCTTTAACTAGACACTTGAACAAACAAATTTATCCAGTTTTTAATGTATTAAAAGTTTCATATTTAATAAAAAGTAACATTTTATATCCAGCTGTTGCCCTCAGGCAACATTGTACCATAGTGGAACACAAGTATTACCAAACCATCATATTATTATGTTATTATATCAAGTTATCATATCAATCTTCATCCTTATCTCCATCTTCTCTCTCGCCCTCACTCTCTCCCTGATGGATTGTCACTATGATTTCATCTTCCTCATCAAAGTATGACCCTTCATTAACTCCTCATCCTCACCCTCATCAACTGCCAGTGCTACGTGTGTTTTATACCTTTTTGAAGTGCTATAGAAAATGTGCAGATCATAATATATGCAGATATAGTATGTGAATTACTATTCTTATAAGTGCATTACAAAATCATGTGAAAATGCAAATATATTTAGATAATTCTAACTCTTTTCCTTACAAATATAATACATTTGTATTCAAACCTATTATGCCTGTATGGCCATATGCGATTCCATTATGGTACAATGTTTCCTTGAGGCAACACAGTTTTTTGTTATTTTCTCTAAAACATTTGATGATATATAATGTAAAGTTCTTGAAAATACTTCTTTACTTGCTAGTGAAGGTGACTCGTATTTTTTGTGGGTGATCAAATGGATACAAACAAGTGAAAAAAAGCACTTTTCATTGGAGAAAATATGGAGTCATGTGACGTGCACATGTGCTGAAACAGGACACAAAATGGACCCCTGTTGGTCATGTTTTGGTCTTTTTTGCACTTTTATTGATTAGTATTTGAGTTATTCTGTCCTGAGATACGTTTGATCAGTCAATTGGTGCCTTATTTTATTAAAAACAAACTAAAATAGACCATGTTGCCTGGAGGCAACACCGTACCATAGAGGGTTAAACATAGCCTATAACATTTTTATTTCACAAATTCTGACTTTTTTTTCTTGCATTTGCATGTTTATATTTCCCAGTTCAGACAATTGTGAGTTTATATCACAATTCTGAGGGGAAAAAGTCAAAATTGCGGGATATAAACTTCTTAGGAAAACAGACAGAATAATGAGTACATCTCACAATTCTTTATTTATTTATTTATGTATTTATTATATAGCACAGTTTAATACAACACTAGTTGCCCAAAGTGCTTTACAATCACAAACTACATCAATACATAAAAATACATAAAAAAAATAAAAAATAAAATAAAATAAAAAAAACATGGTTAACAGTGGTTCAACTTTAATGTTCAACTTTAATTTAATCAAAAATGTCTTAATTTGTCAAAGATGAACAAAGGTCTTACGGGTTTGGAATGACATGAGGGTCAGTATCTAATGACAGAAATTTCATTTTCACCCAAAAATGAAAATTCTGTCTTCATTTACTCACCCTCAAGTTGTTCCAAACCTGTATGAGTTTCTTTGTTTTGTTGAACACAAAAGAAGATATTATGAAGAATGCTACAAATTAAAATTTAGGTAGATTATCCTCCGTGTTCTCATTCTGGAGAATGACCAAGCAGACAGAGCAAACATAGCATTCTCAACTTTATTCAGGAAGAAGGGTCATATGTATAGGTCAAAGTAGGTCTCCAGCATGTCTTGAGCATCCACTTAAAATCTAATCTTCCCATATAGGGCGTATCAAGAAATATAGAAACAAGTAAGAAATGTATGTGCACTAATGTGTGTACGTATCTTCAACTTATGGTTGTGTGCGAGTGTGTCACTGTGTCCTTCTACTTCATGTTTTTTCTGGGTGTGTCGATCATGTGAAAAAGGTTGCACAAGGCAGTGTTACACATGAAAAGTCAAAAAGTGAAGCCCAAGAAATAAGAAAATATTAACAGTTGATAACCAAACTGTTTCTGGTCCCCACTGACTTCCATAGTATTTTTTTTCATACGTCATTGTAGAATGCTTATACACATTGTTTGTAAGTGTTGTTCTTGTATTATCGAAACTGATAATTAATTATTTGTTTATAAATTCATTTCTAAAAGAATAGTGATTTATAATTTATCAGAGGGGGGAAGAAAAGGCAGAGAAAATGCCAAATCATTAATATAATACATGACCATTATTATTTTTTTCCCTTCCCCATGTCTTGTGCGCATTAAAATCCCCCCACCATACAATGTTATTCCTATCTTGTCAAGTCAAGCTTTTTGCACGCATTATAATAATTTATGACTGCAAATTTCTCCTTTCTCCCCAAACCTCTATTACCACATACTCCTGTTCCCAAACCTAAAATTCTGTAAGGAATCCCTTGTTTAACAAACACAACACACCCTCCACCTTCTCTCCAGTCTTGTATCATTGCTACATTTCCATTTAATACAAAATCCACATTTGGTTTTAGCCAGGATTATTGAATACATATTATGTCTGTTTTTCCCTTCTTCTGAATATAAACCGCTCAAAGTCCTGTCCATTTGAAAGTAGACTTCTCGTATTTTGCTGAAGGAACAACATTATTAATATTATCAACCCATTCATGCTGAATCCTGACTCGACTGTACATTGAGCTCATCTCTGACTTCTTCCCACTTTAACCCTATTAAATTTAAATGATGCACTGCTGCTTTGACTATAATCTGAATCCTTCCGGTTTTGGACCTGATCTCGGACATTGCATTTATTACCCATGCTATAAAAGCAACAAACTTCTTCTTTTCTTCCAAAATCTTCCTCTATTCCTGATGTTCACTCTCATTATTTCCTTGTCATATTAACTATCATTGGTCTGCTTTTTTTGTTCACTTTTGTACTCCCTTATATTATGCTTAATGAATACAAAGTGTTGCTCCTTTGGATCAAATTCATTCAAAATTGACTCCCTCTCCCTTTTCTCAATTTCCCTTGTCATTCTTTTGGTATTTTTAACCAATCTATTTCACTCTTAAATTCTCTACCAATTATTTCATATTGATTGTAAGAGTAACTCCAGATAAACTCCCTTGCAACTATCAGTTCTTTTCCTCCACTCTTACCATTTTTGCTACTTTCATTTTTCCTACACTGCTCATTTTCTTTGCCTTTTCCATTCGTGCTTCAGTACAGCCAATAAGTAAGTTTCCTTCTCCCCATACTCTCGCATTGTGCTTTAATAATTTTTGTTAACTTTAATGGATCAGTTTCTTTACTCCTCCTTCTCCCTTAAATTTACCATATTAAGCAGACCTGCTTTCAAATCATTCACCTCTTCTTCTCTTCCCTCACTTTCTATTTGACCTAGACTATCTGTATCATTTTTCTTTCTATTATGTCTTTACATGGATAAATGGACTAATTTCCATGCATTTACAGCTTGTTTGTGAAAGTTAGACAACTTAATGGGAGTATAGTAGTGCATTTAAAATCGCAGGCAAGTAAAACAAGTTAGACCTCCACATTTTTTAAAGCTTAAATTGGTGATAAAGAACCACGGACAATTAAGTCACAGAGACGGTGCTGGATCCAGTTCATTTTAAATGTACCATTAATAGTGTTAAAATCTAGAGCATTTAATCCTCCTTCTGATAAACTTAACATACTCAGTCTTAACTCTTCTGATAAATTTAAATAAAATTTTGTCAATAGTCCCTAGTGAAAAAATAGTATACTTAAGCACAATTTATTCTTATGTAGTACTTTAGTATAACTAAATGTATTTGTGGTATACTTAAAGTCCGCTAAATTTGAACAACTAATTTTGTACTAAATGCATTTTAGCTGTCCAAAAGCAGTGCTGAAGTTCAACTAAAGTTGTATTAAATATACTTGTGCGTGCTAAAGTGGAACTATTCCAAGTATACTTAAGTACACTTTAAATATACTCTTGTATTTAAGTTTTGAAATGCAGAATTCACAGCATAAACTTCAAATGTATTTTGGTGACATTAGAATTGCAATTCATTTACATCGTAAGTGTGTTGAACATACATTAATATTATACTGATAACAAATTTTTAGTGATTTTAAAACACATTGCAATGGCATTCCAAGTAAACTTGAAGTGTGCTAATGGCATCATAAAAGTGTGCTTCAAATAGGCTACAGTAAAGTAATCTTTATAAATAAAGTCCCAGCTTTAGAATATGCCTTTTACAGACAGCCCCAGTATACCAGTAACTTATGCAGTGAACATCAGTGAGACAATGGGAACAGATGTACATGTATATTGAATGCAGGAACCAGTACAGACTGGAATCAAACCCGGGGCGCCCGGGCCGCTGTCGCACAAGAGCACTCGGCTTATCTGTTGCGCCACCACGCAGATATAGACTACGCAAAACTGGGGTTACTTTGTGTTCTGTCTATACTGTTACAAGTACAGCTATAAGCGAACATACATTATTAATGACAACTATTAATGACAGCACAAATTATATGGATTAAAAGACTGTGAATCGCCGAGAAAATTATTAATATAGACACAGCAAGTGGTGCGTGAAAATAAATGTGAAACAGCCTGTAGCTATACAACACAAATGTGCATTAAACTTTAAGCTGTTGAAGAAATAAAACCAGCAGATGCAACATTAAATATCAAGAATGTTTTGCTTCCCTTTTACCTGACATTATCTGTCATTAACGCAACATGAAGCAATTGCATAAACCGTCACAACATTAGTTTTATTCTTGTGCACGCACTAAAACACAGACAGTTCCGTTCATTGGTGGAAAAATGTGAACATGCAGAACTGCTTGTGTTTCAGTGTGTGCGGATGAAATAAAACCATCTGTAACATCTGTCTGCCGATTGTCTCTGCGCACTTTAACTCTCAATGCACCACAACTGCTCCTGACTTAAAACGCAATGAAATGATTTGGCGCTCTCGCATTACGCTGCGGATTTAAATGTGATGCATAAATTAAAATGATTTACTTTTCATGCAGTTAACGTTTCTGGATTTATTTGACATTTTAACTTTCTGTGTAATTTTTTTTGGTCAGGATCAGTTTAATAATTAATTTAATAATTCATAATATTTTGACAGCCCAAAGGGCTGCAATCCATATTTCAAAGTGCAAATAAGGGCCATTAAAGTAGCATTAATGGGAAAAGTGTATTACAGTAGGTGCACTGGAGTGCATTAGGAATACACTAAAGTACTAAAACTTCTGAATTTCTTTCACCATTTCTATATTGACTATATGTTTTCTTTATTTGTCATAATTACAAATATTTACTTATGTAACTACTTTCTATATGTGTGTGTATCTGTTTACAACCATGCAAAATTGTGAAAAGTGCTATAGAAACAAACTAGATGTTTCAGTTCATACCTCACGTTTTCTTTGGTTTGTCTCATCTAAAAAATTATATAGCATCATCTAAAAATAATTTGATCATTCTCAGATTTGAAATACATGGTGAGACTTGTGTCTTTAGCTGCAATGAGTTTCTAGACTCTAAAGTTTCCTTCTGACAAATGTGCCAAAATCTGCAACACAGATTCCCAATAGTGTGCAAAGTACAGCAAAACCGATTGTTGGTGAGTGTGATGGCATTGGCTTTATGACGTGTTCAAAACATATATCAATCATTGTGGTCTATATGTGTCAACCTCTGGTTCAACCAATGGTAGGACGTTGGGGCAGGCCAATTGGGGTCAAGGTTTAGCTTCAGCAGTTACAGTGTTTTCAAGTCATGTCAGAAAGAATGTATTTATGAGTTAAAATGCACATGAACATCAGCACAACTCATGAGTTTAGGTAACTCTGGATTTTCTTAAGACTTTCCGAGTTAAGTGCGTGACGGTGAGAAAACATGTCAGAGGCAATGGATGCAGAGTCTGCCCTATAGTGAAAAAAAAGGCCTACATTCATTTCACACTAACAACCCATTAATATACAGTAGTCTACATTTGAAGTGGATCAAAAAAGTTCATCAAAGTTGTCCTAAGAACTAAGTTGTCCTTAGAAGAAGGTTTTAGGACAACTTTGATGAAAGGTTTTGATCCACTTCAAATGTTGATTATTTATAAATATTTTATAAATATAAATACCTAATTCAACCTGTATTCCAGATATACTTGAATCATCCAGATGGTGTACAGCCATAACTCACTCTTAGACTGATTCACTGACAGACTGAGGCATCAGAGAACAATTTAACTGCCCCCAGAAGAACGGAGACATGATCTTTGCTCTTCAGAAAAAAACAAGTGTCATCGCCGAGTTGACTAATAGTTAAAGTGAGATCTCCTATCTTGATGGCTATAATTTTGGAGCAACATACAGTATAAAGATTTAAAATTTCAGCTACTAATAAATATAACATTGGTGAAATGGGGCATCCCTGTCTAATGCCTCATCGAGAAGAAGTACCACCGGATAAAGAAACATTACATGATATATTATTGTAAAATGTGTGCATCGTATTTTTAAAGGCTGTGCCAAAACCAAGGTGACTAAGGGCCTGAAACATGAAATTGTGCTCAACGGTATCAAAAGCCTTATAAAAATCTAAAACAAAATAAGAGCTTCGTCATTTACTAGTTCTGAATAATCTCAAAGGTCTAACAGCAGGCGGATATTGTTTGAAATATTTCTTCCCTTCATAAATCCAGACTGGGTGCACCAGATATGATTTCCTCCAAACATGGTTTAATCTACTGGCATATAGAGATGCCAGTAATTTGTGATCTGAGTTAAGAAGAACACCAGTGTCGCTAATAAAGTTTTGATGGATGACGATTGTAATGAAGGTAAAGACGATTACAGTGACATACAGCTCAGGAGTCGTACATTAGGAATGCGCTCCGTTATTATTGATGCGCAAACATCTGCATCATTTCTGCATCTGTTGCTTTGTCTTGCCCGCGCTCTCGTCCGGCGCATTCTTTCTCTTCTCCGATCCTGAAGCCCTCTTAGTTATCTTATTGCGTGGCACTGGTCCAGGTGTTTTTTTTTCAAGTGCCATTTCTAGAAAGTTCCCTCAGTGCGCACTATTGGCTATTACGTTCTTGTCCTTTTCTCTGAAAATAACGGGAGTAGCTATGTCCATCTGACAAATGTAGAATCCCTCTCTGCTGTCATCTCAACCATCGAATCCCAGCAGCAGGAAATAGACATACTATTTTCTGACAGGTGAAAGAAATCAGTAATCAGGTGATTGGGATCTGGTGACTGGTGAGTGGTGACAGTGATGACTGTGTTGACTCCCTGACAGTACCCCCTCCTCCAGGGGCGGCTCCTGATGCCCTTCTATGGCGACTGGGTCGGCCACGGCCTCTGGGTGCTAGACGGTCAGGGTGGTTTTGGTGAAATTCGGTCAGGAGAGTAGGGTCCAACACATTGTCTCGGTTGACCCAGGATCTTTCCTCTGGTCCGTATCCTTCCCAGTCTACGAGATATTCTAGACGGCCGCCCCATCGCCGAGAATTCAAGATCTCCTGCACTCTGTAGATTTGGGGCTCCTCAATGACTTCGGGAGGAGGAGGTACTGGCGGCACGTCAGGTTCTGTGGAAGAGGGAGACATAGGTTTAAGGAGTGAAACATGGAAGGAGGGGTGAATGCGGTACCTTGCAGGGAGTTGGAGACGGTAGGTGACTTCATTAATCTGCCTCTCGGTGGTAAAGGGACCAATATAGCGGGAACTCAGCTTCCGGCAAGGCTGGCGGAGACGCAGATCCCGTGTCGAGAGTCAGACCTTATCTCCAGGATGGTAGACGGGGGTAGAAGATCGACGGGCATCTGCAAACATCTTGTGTCTCCGCACAGCTTGCTGGAGATGGACATGAGCTGAGTCGCATACTCTCTCGCTTGCTCGAAACCAGTGGTCAATAGCTGGAACGTCCGAGGGTTCCTCTGTCCAGGGGAATAGAGGGGGTTGGTAGTCGAGTATGCACTGGAATGGGGTGAGGCCGGTGGTTGTCTGCTTGAGGGAGTTTTGTGCATACTCGGCCCATGGGAGGAATCGGTTCCAGCTATGTTGATTGTCGTGACAGTAGGCCCGGAGATATCTCCCTATCTCCTGAATCTTCCACTCAGTCTGGCCGTTGGTCTGGGGATGATATCCTGAGGAAAGGTTGACTGAGACATTGAGGAGTTTGAAAAATGCAGTCCATACCCGGGAGGTGAACTGGGGCCCACGGTCGGAGACAATCTCTTCTGGTATACCAAAGGTATGAAATAGATGATGGAAGAGGGCCACAGCTGTTTCGAGGGCGGTGGGTAAACCCCGGAGAGGAATCAACTTGCATGCCTTGGAGAATCTATCCACTGCTACGAGAATGCAGGTGTACCCGTCAGACTTTGGCAGATCTGTGACAAAGTCAACTACGATGTGGGACCAGGGACGACGTGGGATGGTACTAGTTTACCAGAGGGTAAATGACATGGAGTTTTGGAGATGGCACAGACTGAGCATCCACGAACATACTGGGAGACATCCCGGGCCATACTGGGCCACCAGTAATGAGCTTGGAGAAGCGAGAGAGTTCGCTGGCTGCCTGGGTGTCCAGAGCCCGGGGAAGCATGAAGGGAGCCCAGAAGGGTATTTCTCAAGGATGTGGGTACAGCTGAACAGATTTTTACCTCCGAACAGAAAATTTACCTCCCACATGTGTATCTGCATCCGCCATTCGTCGACGACGCTCCACAATTCAAACTCTTTACAGCCTCGTCAGCGTCACTATTAACGACCATTTTCAGCTTGAACCGGTCAAAATCTCAGCACTGAGGCCCTGTCCCAAATGGCACCCTAAACACTCACGGCCTTCCTACAAGTCCGCACTTTCTTGACGTAACGTCGTTTTGACTGTTGGGAAGAAGTCTGCCGCGGAGCTCGCACCAGTGCGGGCTCAGCAAAAGTGTGCATCGAGGGCGCATATCGGCCGCAAAGGGGGCGCTCGCGAGCACCCTTCTGAAGCCTAAAATTGACAAATGGGACATCCTATGGTCTCGTGGACTTAACAGACAGGCGCATACGGCAGCCATTGTAAGTCCACAAGACCGAAAATGCATAGAAGTGTGCCTTTTGGGACAGGGCCTGACTCTCCTGTCGCCTCTTGCACTGCGTTCGAGGCGTGGCTACATGCATCGCTCCGCCCACAACTGCTCTCATAAGCTCGTCATCTTTCAGTCATGTGCTCGTAGTTTGTGTAGGTCAGTACATGGAATTATGAGCAAATTAATTCTTTTATGTCGTGCAAAAAGCCATCAATAATGCACGGAAAAATATAATTAGTTCACGAATCGTATTTTGCTATTAGGTCTCTAAGGTGGTGTTGATATCTTCAGTTAAAATAACGACAGACTGTTTTTTCTATAATGTAGTGGAGTAAAAAGTCAGATATTATGCTGTGGTGTGGAATGCAGTGAAAATAACAAGATACTTTAGATTTTTCTTTCCAGTGTCATTTGGTTCTCATGTAACTGTAGGCTACCATCTGTAACTAAGTTTTGCCCCATTCTGCAGCACAACACCAACATAGCCAGATACAACAATACAATACATACCAGACTGCAGTTCATGAAAATGGCCACCAGGTGTAGACAAAATTAAACTTTTCAAGATCCATCACTACATCAAATTAAAAATCACTATTTTCAGAATTTTTGTAGTCTAAAAAGGGTATTAAAATATTTTGATATTTAACAAACTATATATCGATGGTTTGCATTTCATTTGACACATAGACACATATATGCATTTGATTATATGTGGCACAATAGGCTATATTTTATAAATCTACAATATGGGAGGAGGTGTGGCATGTGTAGGCCTACAATATGGCATGAACGCATTTGATGATGAGAGCATTTTATCTTAGCTATAAACCTTAGGTAGTAGAAACTAGTTTTCACCACAGCATTAACTTGTTTTGCAAAATTTAGCTCGGAATAAAAAAAATAAAATAAAAATAAATAGATATGCAAGTACCCTTTCCATACATTTGCTCAGAATACTACTCAGGGCAATTAGCCTAAAATAATTTAGAGCTAATAATTCAGTATTTTTGGATACTGGTAGGCTATTAATTTCTATGAATAGGGCACAACATTTCTATCAAGTAAGTTTTGAAACTATCTTCTCAGAACAGTCTTCAGCTGATGCATACAGTCTTCAAGGACCTTCCCCTTCCCCCTTAACAAGACCAGCTACAACCTCACTCTCTGGTTGTAAATGGACCATAAATATATTTCATTTCATTTCATAATTCCTGTTCAGTTTCTTTGACAGAAGGCAGTTCTTTTCCTTTTAATATAAAGTGAGGAATTAAGAGTCACTGTCCACTGCTTTTTGTTGTTGGCTTTAGAAATACTTTCCATCAAGAGGAATAAGTGTCAACATATATCAGTTAGTAATTAACCGTACAGAGGCAGGAGGAAAAAAACAAGAAACCAGTAAAAGACTGTGAAGATTTAGATGGAAACTTTAATAGATCAATTGTTTGAGTAATCTTTGTCGCCCTCTGCTGGTAGACAAATTTACAACATCTGTCTCTTCTGTAGTCACACTCTTAGTAAAACTTGTGAAAACTTTTCCTAACGATGTCTGTTTTGCACAATAAATCTATTATCTATTGCTTGTTTTTTCGCTTTGCTTTAATCATTTGCAGTGTATTTTGAGTTTTATACCATCCACATTATAATCAATATCTAACAAATTTGAAAATTCATTTTCAGCACTCATTTTCATAAATCATTACTATAAAATTCAAGCACACACGTCAGTGTGATCACTGTGTGTCTCTGTGTCTTCATCTCTGTAGCGGTTCCTTATTCACCATCAGCTGATCCTGAGGAAACTGAACTGACGTCAAAACACTGAGAGTCCTACAATAAAACACACAGACAGTCACATATGAGTATGAGACATTACTGCTGTCACATCACATCAGGAGATCATTTCAGAAAAAACACAGCAGAGATGTTAGTATATTCATATTACAGCCAGAGATATGAATGAAAAACTGCTAATAGATTAATAACAGTAAATGATAAACAACTTTCTCTTAATCACTTACACACAGAGACACTGTAAGAGATGAAAACACTCATATATTCATAGATCATATTCACATCACAGAATTAAACTCTTATTAAAAAGGTTTACAGAGACTGAAGTGGAGCTGAACTATTATCTTATATTCTCCAGTTACACACATATGAGGCTGTTACTGAACTTGGTTCAATTTAAAGGCTTTAAATAAAAATATACTCACAATAGTATAATGTCTCCAGTTTATAATGTGGATCATCCTTCAGATCAGAGAGCAACTTCACTCCTGAGTCTCCTAGTTTATTACCAGACAGATTCAGTATTCTCAGGTGTGAGGGGTTTGATCTCAGAGCTGAAGTCAGAGCAGCACAACCTTCATCTATAACTGCACAATCCTCCAACCTGTAGAGAACAATGACACAGTTTGAATTGTAGTTCAAGTGTTTGTAGTTTGTTATTCACTCTGTTCTCAGATCAGGAGAGGAGATATAATGACAAGCATTGCCACATACTGAAACTGTCATGTGCTTCAGGACTGAACAGACACACAGAGTTGAATGTGAGATATTGTTTCATAGTGATATAAGGACGTTCTGACTGGAGAAACAGTCTCTTGCACCTCTAATACACTCCTACAGGAGGACATTTGTTTCACAGGATCCACGTGTTTCCATTACATATCATTTATTAACTCTTGTGATCAAACACATAATTGTGTCATGTTTGGTCTCATCTGGCAGCTTCTAAACTGAATAGAAATGTGGTGAACTCAATAGAGATATTCAATGTCCTAATGTACAATGTGAGAACTATTGCCTTCACATGCATTGAGATCATATTCCTTCAGATCATCACCCATTTACCTCCAGGCTACAGCTCTACACTGTATTTCACAGTTAAATTCATGCCAGAAGAGCAGGTGAAGGAGTATTAATCATCATTTGTGCTGAGATTTAGCGTGTTTAGTAAGCATTTATTTTACAAGTTGATTTTAGTTTTAGAATTTACATTAAAGGACATGTTTTACTGAGTTCAAAGATGTGTGAATATCAGAGAGATGATCTTACCTCAGTATCTCCAGTTTACAGTGAGGATCCTCCAGTACAGCAGACAGCAGCGTGACCCCCAAATTTCCTACTTTATTCCCAGAGAAATCCAGATGTCTCAGGTGTGAGGGGTTTGATCTCAGAGCTGAAGTCAGAGCAGCACAACCTTCATCTGTGATATCACAATTCCTCAACCTGTAGAGAACAAAGACACACTCTTCACTCTCTGTTTAGATCAGATCAGATTAGCAGTGAATCCATTATTAAAGAGAAAGTACAAACTTAAAGCACAAATCAATATATGTGAGAATTCACTGAGATCTAAAATGTCAAAGAGCTGTGTGTGTGTGTGTGTGTGTGTGATTTTACAAAATTAAAAACAACCCTTTAGAAAGTCAATGCAGAAAGATGATGAACAGTGAGAATGAATCCAGCATATTCTTCATTTCTCATTTGTGTTGAGCTCGAATCTGTTTAAAGTCAAGTGATTGAAACATTGATTGTGTGTAAAAAGTGTGTATTTCAGTGTGACTCTCAGTCCTGTGGTATCATGTTACTGAGGAGCAGAGCCGATCCTCTCTATACACAAACTACACAAGTTGTGTAGGGCGCCCGAACCACCAGGGGCCCCCTTGCTCATCACTATATAAAATAAACATGACGGTAATTTACCATAATGTAAATATTTCTTCACAACATAGAAATATATGTACGGTGTCTACTAAACATTTGCGGAGCCATGTGGAAATATTATTAATAATGATTTATATTTATTCAGTAACTGTTTCGGACTCGGACATCATGCAGTGCGGCAGATAATAACATGCGTCTTGACATGGCTACGGCTGCAAAACCAAACTATCCTTCTGGAACAGAAAAAAAGTGCCAAGTATTTTTGTAACATTTTAATTTCTTATTTAGTCTTCACAAAGCAATAAATTCATAAGCAAGTCATATACACATTAATAATCAAAACGTTTTTATGCATGGTTTAATGAGAAATAAACATTCCTGTTCAGTATTACAAGCTGTCGTGTGATTCAGGTACTTTAAAAACAATACCTATTAGTCTAAAATTAGCTCATTTGGAAAATTATTGATGTATTTTCGTATATTTACCTAAGCCTTCTTCACTCTAAAAAATGCTGGGTTGTTTCAACCCAGATTTGGGTCAAAATGGACAAACCCAACCGTTGGGTTAAAAATTTTATTTAAAAAAAAAAAAAAAAAAGTAACCCAATGGTTGAATTTGTCCATATTTGACCCAAATTTGGGTTGAAACAAACATGCCTTTTTTATTTATCATGCTGTAATTTTGTCGCGCATTTAAAAAGCCAATTCGGCTGTGTGTTATAGTTTTTCTGACAGCTAGATGGTGCCAGAGCATGACTATTAAAAAGCATTTATTTAGCTGTCAACAAAAATTTGTTTTTAATTTTACTTAATTGTTCTTACTGCCAATTTAAGTTGTTTTAACAGGTTTCCCTTTACATATTTATGTGGGGTTTTTTCACAATTTGCATTTTGTTTCCTTCATGTTTTAATTCCATTAGTATAGAAAACTGACAGTGCAGCTTGCATACTGAAAACCATTGTAAATATTACTCAAGTTTATGGAAATTTGGGGTTTTTAAGAATTCACTCACAGGGGCCCCTTCACAAAGTTTTGCTTAGGGCCCCCAGAAGTGTAGGATCGGCACTGCTGAGGAGCAGATCATGTGTTCAATCATTTACAGCTCAATCAGCAGCAGAAAGAGACTGAATACTTCAAATATACTTTACATTGTGATTCATGTGTGAGAGTCAAATATGATCTTACCACAGTCTCTCCAGTTTACAGTGAGGATCCTGTAGTACATCAGACAGCAGATTCACTGATTTTCCTATTTTATTCTCGGACAGATCCAGATCTCTCAGGTGTGAGGGGTTTGATCTCAGAGCTGAAGCCAGAGCAGCACAACCTTCATCTGTAACGCCACAATCCCTCAACCTGTAGAGAACAAAGACACACTCTTCACTCTCTCAGATCAGATCAGATCAGTTTACCAGAGAATCCATTATCAAAGAGAAAGCAAAAGCCCAAATTAATATGTTTGATGGATCATTAGACTGAGATCTAAAATGTCTCAAAACGTGATCATAAAACATCTAAAGTATAATTCAATCAGGAAAAATAATATCTCTTATTTGCACTATACTAAATGTCTGTCTTATGAAAAATCTATTTTAATAAATGACACTACTCACTACATAGGTTAGTTTTACTATGTTACTTAGATCTGTAATATGTATGGAGTATTAATTAGTGTGTGTGTGTTTACACACACAAAAAACATTTTAGAAAGTGTCTGAAATGCAGAGAGATGAACAGTGAGAATGAATCCAGCATGTTCTTTGTTTCTCAGACTGTTTTGAGCTCGAGTCTGTTTAAAGTCAAGAGACTGAATTGTTGATTGTGTGTGAAAGTGTGTATTTTAGTGTGACTCTCAGTCCTGCAGTATCATGCGTCACGTTTTCCCAGTCTAGTGGTCAGGGAAGCAGTAACAAAGAAGTTTGTGACAACTAATGTTAACAGACAACCAAGAGCTCTCCTCTCCTGCCCCAGCACTCCACAAAAAATAAATAAATAAATAAATAAAAATAAAAAAAATAATCACACAAATGTTTGAAACACTCAAAAGTGAGATTTTATTTGGCAAGTCCAATGTACAAAAAGTGAAGCATCCCAAGGCTTCAGGAGGGGATGAGGCCAAAATAATAAACAAAGTTCTGGCTTTGAGGGGAACACTTTCTAACCTTTCAAAATAAAATTTAAAATGAACCACAAAAGTTCTTACCCCCTCTCTAGCCAAACACAGGAGAAAACATGGACAAAAAAAAAAGGGCATCCACCTCCCTACTGCTTCCTAAATAAACTAAAACTAAATAAATAGAAACAGTTTCAACTTAACTTCAACTTGTTTTAGTAATGTCAAGGAAGTTAAGAAAATCAATTAGCAACAATTAGCCAAGTCTGCTTAAGTTAACCATAAACTGAACAACAACCAACAAGGAGATATAATGTCAATATTAACACACATGCTAATGTCTGGAGCAGGAGAAGACAGTCTTAGCAACCTGGAGACAAAAGAGCCTCTCCAAACTGAGTTTCCTCTCCAGCTTTATTCACAATCTCTCCCGCCCAGCAACCAATCAGTGGAACCCAGGAATTGATGGTAACTAGTGTCAGCTGGTCTCCAGCTGACACCAAAACATTGCACATTTAAGAAAAATAAAAACAATTACACCCTGGGATGTGACACGTTACTGAGGAGCAGATCATGTGTTCAATCATTTACAGCTCAATCAGCAGCAGAAAGAGACTGAACACTTCAAATATACTTTACATTGTGATTTATGTGAGAGTCAAATATGATCTTACCACAGTCTCTCCAGTTTACAGTGAGGATCCTGTAGTACATCAGACAGCAGATTCACTGATTTTCCTATTTTATTCCACGACAGATTCAGTTGTCTCAGGTGTGAGGGGTTTGATCTCAGAGCTGAAGCCAGAGCAGCACAACCTTCATCTGTGATATCACAATCCCACAACCTGAAGAGAGATGAAAATCAAATAGCATAATAAATAGTTAAACACTATCAAATAGCTATCCAACAACTTTCAATTCTTAGCAACTTAATTGTCCATCTGACAGTAAAATTAAAATGTGAATTTTCAACAAACTTGAAGCTAAAGTTCAGGTAAATGTTTAATCGTCCATAGACTAGTAATATTAAAATGTATGACTCTGCAATGTTAACCACACATCAAATGTTTTAGGAGATTTGAGTTACTTGATAAATGAGCTGTTTCTCCAATTCTGTTTGCTCTTCATTTCTTTTATGTCATTTATTTAAAAACAAATATTTAAATATTTAAATTCCTTCTTTATGTGCAAAAACATTAAACTGGTAAACCTGAATTATTTATTCATAAGCAAATTCTCTGACTTTGAATGTCTGAAGAATTTTACATTGTCACTGTTTAGAAAACACATTAAAATACTGACCACTAAACTCTGGACAACATCTGCAGCACTGAAGATTTATGAACTTTTATTTTCTTAATGTTTTAACAGTGAAGTGATTGTTCTCAGTGATACTTACTGAACTGATCTGGATTCTTTCATCACGCGCAGCAGCTTCTGAAAAACCTTTAGTTTTTCAGCTTTATCGTTTCCTCCAACAAACTTCCTGAGATCAAACACATCCAGCATCTTCTCTGATGTCAACAACACAAAAACTACAGCTGACCACTGAGATGAAGAGAGTTTAGCTTCCTTTATTCTTCCAGATTTCAGATACTGTTGTATTTCCTCCACTAGTGAATGATCACCCAGTTCATTCAGACAGTGGAACAGATTGATGGATTTCTCTGGAGAGTCAATGGTGCTGATCTTCTTCTTGATGAACTCAATGGTTTTCTCATTGCTGTCAGATCTGCTTCTTGTTTGTTTCATTAGTCCTTCTAGGAGAATCTGATGAGACTTTACTGACAGACCCAGAAGAAACCGCAGGAAAAGATCCAGATGACCATTTTTACTCTGTAGAGCTTCATTCACAGCTCTCTGATGTAAGTCAGATAAAGTATATGTGAAAAACATTGAGAAATCAGAGAACACACTAGAGAAAACCTGTGAGATGTTGTTTGTGAAGGAGAGATGCACATATAGAGCTGCTAGATGTTCCTGAATGCTCAGATGAACAAAGCAGAAGACTTTCCCCTGATACAGGCCCAACTCCTCTCTGAAGATCTGAGTGCACAATCCTGAGTACACTGATGCTTCTGTCACATCAATGCCACACTCTCTCAGGTCTTCCTCATAGAAGATCAGGTTGCCTTTTACAAGCTGCTGAAAAGCCACTTTCCCCAGTTTGAGGATCATGTCTTCATCTTTCACATTCTTCTCATAGTCCTTCTCATGTTTGATGTTGGTCTGAATGAGCAGGAAGTGTGTGTACATTTGAGTGAGAGTCTTGGGAATCTCTCCACTCTCTGCTTCACTCAACATCTTCTCTAGAACAGTGGCTGAGATCCAGCAAAACACTGGGATGTGACACATAATAAAGAGGCTCCTTGATGACTTCAGGTGTGAGATGATCCTGTCGGCCAGACTCTGATCTCTGATTCTCTTCCTGAAGTATTCCTCCTTCTGTGGGTCACTGAAGCCTCGTACCTCTGTCACTCGATGGACACACTCAGAGGGGACGAGATCAGCTGCTGCTGGTCTGGAGGTGATCCAGATGAGAGCAGAGGGAAGCAGATTGCCCACAATGAGGTTCGTCAGCAGCACGTCCACTGAGGCTGATTCAGTCACATCACACAACCTCACATCGCTCTGAAAATCCAGAGACAGACGACACTCGTCCAGACCATCAAAGATGAACAACACTTTATATTTGTCACTGGATATTTCCATTTCTTTTGTTTCAGGGAAAAAGACATAAAGAAGATCTGAAAGACTGAGTGTTTTGTCCTTCATCAAGTTGAGCTCTCTGTAAGGAAGTGGAAATATGAGCTGGATGTCCTGATTCTCTTTCCCTTCAGCCCAGTCCAGGATGAACTTCTGCACAGAAACTGTTTTTCCAATGCCAGCGACTCCCTTTGTCAGCACAGTTCTGATGGGTTTGTCTTGTCCAGGTAAAGGTCTAAAGATGTCACTGCATTTGATCGGTGTGTCCTCTGTTTCTGCTCTCCTGGACTGTGTCTCAATCTGTCTCACCTCGTGCTCATTACTGATCTCTCCACTTTCACTCTCTGTGATGTAGAGCTCTGTGTAGATCTCATTCAGGAGTGTTGGGTTTCCCTGCTTTGATATTCCCTCATACAAACACTCAAACTTCTTCCTCAGATTTGATCTAAACATGTTGAGGACTTCATGTCTGTAAAATAAGAATACCACATCATTACATCAGTTAAAAAGGTAAATGTACAGAGCAAAATGTCTTGTTTTCTGTATTATGAGACACTAAGCATATGATTGGGTTTATGAAATGTGTCAGTTACTAATAATATATTTGAGGAACATGTGATGATGCACTGCAACAAAATCAACAATAAAAACCCTACAATTTACCTGACACCAGGATACCTGCGTTCATCAAAGTCCTGTAGTTTATTCATAGACTGGTCATTTTTCTTACAGATGGGTTTTGTTACGGCTGATCTGGGTGGCAGGATTGACCTTAAACATCATGAGTATCAGAGAATCAGGAATCAGACACTTTGATATTACCATAATAATTTTGGCAACAGTTGTTAATGATCTTTTTAACATTGCACTTTCTAAAGGTTAAAACTGTAATAAAAAACAAACAATATTTTACTTTGTGGTCAATATCTGCTTGCTTTTTGAATAATTTAAATTTAATATAAAGAAATGTTTTACCTAAACATTGGTGGATGATCCATAGACGTGTCACTCCTCATAGACACACAGCTGGACTCTGGTTCTGATCTCTTCTGATGAACTGAACTAAAACAGAGAGAGATAGAAGTGAATCCTTTGAATTACTGTATTAATATTCATTTATCATTAAAAACACTTATGATATTTACATTTACACCATGGTGATATAAAACACGTACCGAACTAAGCAATTTCATGTGTCTGCTTAATATCTAATATGAATATATTAGCATGAATGCACTGTATATAAAACGTTATAATATAAATATGACACACATCTGGGGCCTCATTTATAAAGCGTGCATCTGAGAAATGATCGTAAGATCAAATTTAGGACAGTTTCTGCGCAACATTTTATAAATGAGGCCCATGAGCTCTGGTATAAAATGTTACATTATAATATAAATATGACACACATCTGAGCTCTGGTTCTGATCTCCTGAAATAATGTAACTGTAACAGAACAGATTTAATCCTTTATGAAGATAATAATTTTATTATAAGGTCCTAAAAATTGTTCATAAAAAAACCCTTTATGAAGAGTCTTTATGGTCTTACTGTTTTAACAAAATTCTCACTTTTAACTTAAAAACATACAAACAAACACACACACACACACAAAACTGTTTCTCTGGAGACTTTCATCTCAAAGTACCTGCATCCTGGAGAAAAATCTTCATCTCTGGATGTTTGTTTGTCATCCATGATGAATCTGAACAGCTGAAACAGAATCTGATCTTCACTGACTCTGGATGGAAATGACAAACAAACAATAATTCAGCTGAACGGATCCTGAGAGTCAGAGTAACAGGATCAAAAGACGCGGCGTTCACTCAAACACACAATGTTAGTCGTATATTATTAAAACATAGAGAAAAAAAACCCACAGACAACATGAAACACCAATGAAACCACGTTAATTTGAAACGAAAAATATCAAATATATTTCAAAGAATTGTTTACGTCCTTCAGAGAAAATATTGTCACCTGTAAAGCGTCTCGAGACCTGAACACTCACCTTGATCAACAGATTAAAAAACCTCCTTCACCTTTTTTCAAGTAGCTACAGGTAAAATCATGGCTTAGCTTTTATAAAGGTTACTATAAACATTTGATTCTCCATATAGAATCGATTGTTTAAATGGCGAAACATGAACTCTGAAACATTTACTTTTATTTGTGAAGCGCTCGATCTCAAGCCTGTTAATGATTACAGTCATTCGCTTCATATAATGTTAGGATATACAGTAGAGCAGGGCAAACTTCAAGTGCAGTAAAGTTATTTTAGGTTCAACATTCGCTTATGGTGTGTCAGGGACCGTCTGAAAACTCCACACACAGTGCAAAAACAGTAGCGATGTCCAATCATTCATTTAAATGACTTGTAAGTTTTAACCTACAAAATAGCTGCAAGAGGCCTTTACCGGGATTCAAGCACCAAAGGCTCATGTAGACGATACGGTAATATTGTTGTAATGTAATATGGGTTATTAAGTGCCTCTTTATGGAAATATTCTTAAAAGAGACAATGTTGTCTCTTCATTTTATTTGGACAGCAAAGCAATACATTCAGTCATGTTGTTCAATCTCATTATGGTGTAAGAAAATGAAGGTATTTTTTGGAGATCACAGATTTCTGTACAAACCAATTAAATTTTGCGAGGCCTAATTAATTTCTATGCCTTTATAAACTTTTTGTGACGTTTGGACACAACTACATATATCTTGTGTGCACAAAGTCCAGATGTCACAAAAATAAAAAATATATAAAAATGCATAGAAATTGTTTGTCTTCTTGCCACACTGATCACAGCTGAATGGTTTTTCATGATAGCGCAGATGAGGATTTATCCTGTCTGCAAAACTCTATCCACACCTTGAATGATAACAGGAAATATTTTGTTCATGATTTTTTTCTTCACATGAGGGCATGTGTAAGGCTTCTTTCTGAGTGCTGTGGGGCTTAATGCAGCATTTCTGTGTGAAACATTTATTTTTATCCTGTATATTTTTTAAGGCTCTGTACTTTAATTTTCTTTTGTTAGTGATTTCTTTTTTTGGGGGGGGGGGGGGATACTGATATTACTTCAAAAAGATGTACGCATCCCAGACAGAACTTCTCACTTTCTCTCTTCCTTCAATGTATGTTTTTGAACCCCCCTTACGAAACATGTTGAAGATTTGTCTTTATTTAGCGCATCATATTTATGCATTTCTTCGTTCACATCTTAACAATGAGGCTTTTCAATTAAAGAAAGATGTAGAATAATCGCAAGAATAAAAATACATAAATGCATGAAAAGTAATGCAATACTTTTGTTCTGCTGCTCGCCAAAATGAAAGAAAAACATCTCTACAGTTCTTGATATTTCATAGAAACTGTATTTGAACAATAAAGTAAAAACAACTTTATCTGAACAACAGAGTGAAAACACAACTTTTCCAAACAATAAATTGAAAACATCTGCATTCTCAGAATCTCATATTATGTATTTTAGCAATGATAGTGACTCGATGTTTGCGGCTCCTCACCACTATGAATATGTATGTGTTTGTTTAAGTGGCTTTTTTGTGTGAAACTCTTTCCACACTGCGAGCAGCTGAACGGTTTTTCTCCAGTGTGAATTCTTTGGTGTTTTGTCAAATGACTCGCTGCTGTAAAGCTCTTCCCACACTCGAAACACATGTGATCCCGTACAACATCATGTAGTTTTTGGTGCTGTTTCAGATTGTCCGGTCGTGAAAAACTCTTTTCACACAAAGAGCACTTATGGAGCCTCTCGTCCGTATGCACCATCAGGTGCCTTTTTAGAATTGATGATGATGTAAATTTCTTCCCACACTGATCACAATTATATGTTTTTTCTCCAGAGTGACGATGCATATGATAACGGAGACCCGACAACTGTATGAAGCTTTTCCCACACTGATGGCATGTGTGCGGCTTCTCTCCAGTGTGAATCCTCATGTGTTTGTCCAGGTGGACTTTCTCTTTGAATCCATATCCACACTGAGTGCATGTGAACGGTCTTTCTTCAGAGTGACTTTTCAGATGCTTTCTGAGATGTTCATGTGTAATGAAGGTCTTGCCACACTCCACACAAGCATGAGTTTTCACAGAAGAATGGATCTTCTGGTGCTTTCTGCAATTGGCCAGCCGGGAAAAACTCTTTCCACACACCGGACACAAGTACGGCCTCTCGACTGCGTGAACTGTCAGGTGTTTGTTGAGATATGATGAGGATCTAAACTTCTTGCCACACTGATCACAGCTGAATGGTTTTTCATGACAGCGCAGATGACGACTGAGATGAATCTTTTGTGAAAATCTCTTTCCACACTGTTGACATGCGTGAGGTTTCTCTCCAGTGTGTATTCTCATGTGTCTGTTAAGGTGGCTTTTGAGCATGAAACTCTTTCCACACTGAGGACACGTGTGAAGCTTCTCGCCAGTATGAATTAGTTGGTGCTTTTTAAAGCTTCCTTTTAGTGTGAAACTCTTTCCACACTCAGGGCAAGTGAAAGACTTGTTGGTCTTTGCAGTTCTTCTGTTTTTTGATAAATTCTTTTTTGCGACATTATCATGGTTCTTCTCTTCATTCAGCTCTTGACTTTGCACTTGGACGTCCATTTGGTCTAAAATAAACACATTAAGCATTTTGAATCAGTTAAAAAGCTCAAGAGAAAGAAACAGAGGTCAAGTATTTGTTTGAGTATCAAGTATCAGGTCTGCCATTCCCTTGTTAATACAATCAAATCTGGATATCAGCTGCGATACAACGGGTAACCTGTGAACCAGAACCACAGACAGGACAATAACATCAACACTGTAAACATAAAATACCCAGAATTTTCCACTGCAGCCAAGACTTTTCATTTTAGTGCATCACTAATCATTTAGATGTATTATCAGTAATGTGTTATTTAATCATTCCTATATGCATTGAATGAAACATTTGCTCACTGGTCTGTTTTTAACTCGCACCTTGCACTTGTTCAGTATGCTTGTAAAAAATAGAAAAATAAATTAAATATATTTTTTATTAGACCTCTGGTCTGGTCATTCAGTCGGTGTTGGACTGGACAGCATCTGCTTGGGATTTTGGGATCCCTAAAATTGATGTTGGAGTCTGTGGCTTCACTGCAGGTGTGAAATAAGGTGCTTAAAAGCACCAGATCTGACAAAATCTAAATATGTCAGAAACATATATTATTTTTATTAGGTTATTATAGTATTAGTAGCATTTGTAAGTGTATTTGGCTAAATGCATGTGATAGGCTAATTATTTTATTTATATTAATATTATTTTATGATCCACATTATGTTCCAAAACGTTTTCATATATAAATGATACTATATAAACGGCATATAGTTAGTTCACAATTGTAAAGCAGAACAGGATAAAATCGGATAATAAAGATAATAGTAAAGAAAAACAAAAGCACAAGTGTAAACAGGTCAGCAGAAACATGTTACTGTCATTTATTTTTCCTGACTCTTTAAAATCCCATAACCGTTATCAACTTCTTATAAAAAAATAAAATGTAATGTGTAAGTCTGGTTGCTCAACAACGAATTTATTAAAATTCATATTTAGTCTTTATAGTTATTGCACTCAGTCAGTTGCTTTCTGTTATGATAAACTTTTGTGAAATGGAAAGATTCGCATGACTTTAATTTAGTTATCTCTCAAGGCATAAAACGCGACAGCTGTCCGTTTTTATCAGAACATGACACGATAACGGGACTAGCGGGCTTTGAACGGAGTGGCACATGATAACTGCGAAATTGAGCAACCGAACAGAAAATTTACCTCCACATGTGTATCTGCATCCGCCATTCGTCGACGACGCTCCACAATTCAAACTCTTTACAGCCTCGTCAGCGTCACTATTAATAACCATTTTCAGCTTGAACCGGTCAAAATCTCAGCACGGACTCTCCTGTCGCCTCTTGCACTGCGTTCGAGGCGTGGCTACATGCATCGCTCCGCCCACAACTAGCTCGTCATCTTTCAGTCATGTGCTCGTAGTTTGTGTAGGTCAGAACATGGAGTGATGATGAGCAAATTATTTCTTTTATGTCTTTCAAAAAGCCATCAATAACGCACGGAAAAATATAATTAGTTCACAAATCGTATTTTGCTATGGTCTCTGAGAAGGTGTCGATATCTTCAGTTAAAAAATAACGATAGACTGTTTTTTCTATAATGTAGTGGAGTAAAATGTCGGATATTATGTTAGATACTTTAGATTTTTCTTTCCAGTGTCATTTGGTTCTCATGTAACTGTAGGCTACCATCTGTAACTAAGTTTTGCCCCGTTTTGCAGCACAACACCAACATAGCTAGATACAACAACACAATATATACCAGACAATAAATGGAAATTTTACTATTAAGATTGTTTCTGGATAATCATTTGAACTTAACTCTAAATATGGACTGTATAAGAAGTCTATGCAGAGACTATATATTTTGGGGAAATTAAGTAGTTTTGGTTTGAGCAAAGACGTGCTTATACAGATCTTATTGAGAGTGTCCTGAGGTAAAGACAAATTATAAATACATTTCATTTCATAATGAAATGAACAGAAGGCAGTTCTTTTCCTTTTAATATAAAGTGAGGAATTAAGTAAGAGTCACTGTCGTATTACTGCTGTTTGTTGTTGGCTTTAGAAATACTTTCCATCAAGAGGAATAAGTGTCAACATATAGCAGTAATTAACTGTTCAGAGGCAGGAGGAAAAAAACAAGAAAAAAGTAAAAGAATGTGAAGATTGAGATGGAAACTTTAATAGATCTTCATATACAAAAATAAATAATACAAAATATTTTACAGAAATAAATGTTCAGTGAAATTATTTGCGTAATCTTTGTCGTCCCTCTGCTGGTAGACAAATTTACAACATCTGTCAGACTCTTTAATAAAACTTGTAAAAACTTTTCCCAACACTGTCTGTATTGCACAATAAATCTGTCCATTGCTTGTTTTTTCACTTTGCTTTAATCGTTTGCAGTGTATTTTGAGTGTTACACCATCTACATTATAATCGATATCTAACAAATTTGAAACAATTCAAAGTTGCTATTTTCAGCACTCATTTTCATGAGCATTACTATAAAATTCAAGCACACGTCAGTGTGATCGCTGTGTGTCTCTGTGTCTTCATCTCTGTAGCGGCTCCTTATTCACCATCAGCTGATCCTGAGGAAACTGAACTGACGTCAAAATACTGAGAGTCCTACAATAAAACACACAGACAGTAGTAAAGACATTATTAAAATAGTCAACGTGACTACAGTGGTTCAACCTTAATGTTATGAAGCGACGAGAATACTTGTTGAGTCGGCATTCAGACGCAAACACTGAAGCTCTGCAATGTAAATAGCGTAGCAGAATGACGGGAGAGACCAATTTTCTGAATAAAGTTGTTAATTTTGTTTTGTTTTTGCACACAAAAAGTATTCTTGTCGCTTCATAACATTAAGGTTGAACCACTGCAGTCACATTGACTATTTTAACCATGTTTTTACTACTTTTTTAGACCTTGAATGTGGTAATTTTGTTGCTTTCAATGGAGGATAAAAAAAACCTTTCGGATTTCATCAAAATATCTTAATTTGTGTTCTGAAGAAGAACGAAGGTTTTACGGGTGTGGAACGACATGAGGGTGAGTAATTAATGACAGAAATTTCATTTTTGGATGAACTAACCTTTTAATAACAGTAAATGATCAACAACTTTCTCTTAATCACTTACACACAGAGACACTGTAAGAAATGAAAACACTCATCTATTCATAGATTATATTCACATCACAGAATTAAACTGAGACCACCTAAACTGAGACCAAGCCGAGACCAAGACCATTGTGTGTCGAGAGCAAGACAAGACCAAGACTTTGGGGGGGTTGAGACCAAGACAAGACCAAGACCAGACTAGCACTTCTCAAATTCATCTGAAAGATCCACATTTACTGCCTGAGAAATGTCTTATTTTAATCAATAATTACAATTAGAATAATAAGACACTATATAGAGCTGTTACCAAACAATTGAAATCACTAACAACAAAATTCATCTTTACACTGCAGAGGTGGAACAGAAGTTGCATCTGAATTGGTACAATTACAAATGCATAAATAATGTTGAGATTAATGTTTTAAAAATAAAATTTTGTTTATTGAACATTTGTACATTTGCAATTGTGCTCATATTTGTGAAAACAGCCCTCTTTCTTGTGATATTGCATATCATATGTTATAATATAAATAGTACTTTTTTTTGCAATCATATCTTGAATTTTGTGGGCATTTGTATTAATTTTGGTGACATTTTTGACACAATCCCTTGTTGATTTCTGACCCGTCATAACAGTAACAAAATAAATGAAGTTAGAAATAAGTTATTGATTGCATTTGAAGCAGGAAGTTTTACATCCCATCAAATTAATGATGTTAACAAAGAAATCAGACAATGCAATGGCAATTTAGTGATATCCCCGCAGTTTTGACCGTTCTTGAAATAAAATTCTGAGTCATTTTAGTCTGAGACCAAAACAAGACCAAGACCTTCAAAAAATGGTCTTAAGACCAGTTACAAGACCAAGAACGGTCTCGAGTACTACAACACTAGCTGTTACTGAACTTGGTTCAATTTAAAGGCTTTAAATAAAAATATACTCACATCATCTTAATGTATCCAGTTTATAATGTGGATCATTCTTCAGATCAGAAAGCAACTTCATTCCTGATAGTCTTAGTTTATTCCTAGACAGATTCAGTTGTCTCAGGTGTGAGGGGTTTGATCTCAGAGCTGAAGCCAGAGCAGCACAACCTTCATCTGTGACGCCACAATCCCTCAACCTGTAGAGAACAATGACACAGTGTGAATTGTAGTTCAAGTGTCTGTAGTTTGTTATTCACTCTGGTCTCAGATCAGGAGAGGAGATATAATGACAAGCATTGCCACATACTGAAACTGTCATGTGCTTCAGGACTGAACAGACCCTTACAGAACAAAAATATATGGGAATATACTGCAAAATATAATGCGATATATTACATAATACATTTCCATATATGGGAAACTTGTGCTTATATTTTTCAATATACTGCATTATATGCATTGACCATGTATGGCTATATATTGATACATATAAAATATTTATAAATGAAGACAAAAATAGCATTACATTCATAAAGTTTTATCCTTTATTGTGTACATGCATTGCACATACATGTTCCCATATAAATGTGAATGTATTGTACACACATATACACACACATTCATGGAATGAGTTACAATCAGTGGTTACAACAGACTTCTAGTTCCCAGCATGCTTTGCTTCTGACTGTTAAAGGAGAGTAAATGTTAAAATTAAGTGCTATTTCGTGTGTTTTGCTCAATATTGATATAGGGGGAGATCTGTTAGTGTTTAAAGTTGTATTATTTTGGAATTTAAAAGGTTTTCTGGTATGTGTGAGTTTTTGGGGTTACCATTGTGCTGAAGAGTAGAGCCTGTGGTTATATTGATGATCGGCTGAACACCATTAAGACTATAATAACTTTATTTAAAAAATAATGGCTGTGCACGCTATAGCACAGTGATAGTCTCTTTGGTAGAAACTTTAGTACATGCCGGTGTGCTTTTGTTAACTAACTTGAAAATATGAAACATTTAAAATGTAAATAATTATAAAATATAAGAAATGTGTTACATAATATATTTTACCATATATGTGTTTATACTGCATGAGTAAATATATTATGCATGCAGTACCATATCTGAGCACATATGAATCTATAAATTATGAAGTATATTATTGAATATAAAATTACATACATTATGATATATTAGTAAATATATTATCACATATTTTTCAATATATGAAAAGCGGCAATTCCTTATGTATTATTCAATATATTGTAATATATTTACGCAATATATTTTTCTGAATATTTTCAAATATACTGTTAAATCATGTAATATATTGATCATTCATATATAGGGAAATATATTTTCTTTCCATAAGGGGACATACAGAGTTGAATGTGAGATATTGTTTCATAGTGATACAAGGACGGTTCTGACTGGAGAAACAGTCTCTTGCACCTCTAATACACTCCTACAGGAGGACATTTGTTTCACAGGATCCACGCGTTTCCATTACATATCATTTATTAACTCTTGTGATCAAACACATAATTGTGTCATGTTTGGTCTCATCTGGCAGCTTATAAACTGAATAGAAATGTGGTGAACTCAATAGAGATATTCACTGTCCTAATGTACAATGTAAGAACTATTGCCTTCACATGCATTGAGATCATGTTCCTCCAGATCATCACCCATTTACCTCCAGGCTACAGCTCTACACTGTATTTCACAGTTAAATTCATGCCATGCTTTATGACATCTATGAGAACACAATGAGCTCAGATGATTTCAGAACAAGAACAAAATAAGATGGAAATTAAAAGAGAAGAGCAGGTGAAGGAGTATTAATCATCATTTGTGCTGAGATTTAGCTTGTTTATTGAGCATTTATTTTACAAGTTGATTTTAGTTTTAGAATTTACATTAAAGGACATGTTTTACTGAGGACAAAGATGTGTGAATATCAGAGAGATGATCTTACCCCAGTATCTCCAGTTTACAGTGAGGATCCTCCAGTACTGCAGAGAGCAGATTCACTGATTTTCCTATTTTATTTAACGACAGATCCAGATGTCTCAGGTGTGAGGGGTTTGATCTCAGAGCTGAAGTCAGAGCAGCACAACCTTCATCTGTGACGCCACAATCATACAATCTGTAGAGAACAAAGACACTCTCTTCAGTCTCTCAGATCAGATCAGTTTAGCAGTGAATCCATTATTAAAGAGAAAGTACAAATCAATATATGTGAGAATTCACTGAGATCTAAAATGTCACAGAGCAGTGTGTGTGTGTGTGTGATTTTACAAAATTAAAAACAATATTTTAGAAAGTCAGTGCAGAAAGATGAACGTTATGAACAGTGAGAATGAATCCAGCATGTTCTTCATTTCTCATTTGTGTTGAGCTTGAATCTGTTTAAAGTCAAGGGATTGAAACATTGATTGTGTGTAAAAAGGTGGTATCATGTTGCTGAGGAGCAGAGCCGATCCTCCCTATACACAAACTACACAAGTTGTGTAGGGCGCCCGAACCACCAGGGACCCCCTTGCTCATCACTATATAAAATAAACATGACGGTAATTTACCATAATGTAAATATTTCTTCACAACATGCAAATATATGTGCGGTGTCTACTAAACATTTGCAGAGTCATGTGGAAATATTTTTAATAATGATTTATATTTATTCAGTAACTGTTTCGGACTCGGACATCATGCAGTGCGGCAGATAATAACATGCGTCTTGACATGGCTACGGCTGCAAAACCAAACTATCCTTCTGGAACAGAAAAAAAGTGCCAAGTATTTTTGTAACATTTTAATTTCTTATTTAGTCTTCACAAAGCAATAAATTCATAAGCAAGTCATTTACACATTAATAATCAAAACATTTTTATGCATGGTTTAATGAGAAATAAACATTCCTGTTCAGTATTACAAGCTGTCGTGTGATTCAGGTACTTTAAAAACAATACCTATTAGTCTAAAATTAGCTCATTTGGAGAATTATTGATTTATTTCTGTATGTTTACCTAAGCCTTCTTCACTCTAAAAAATGCTGAGTTGTTTCAACTCAGATTTGGGTCAAAATGGACAAACACAACCGTTGGGTTAAACATTTTATTAAAAAAATAAATAAAATAAAATAACAAACGGTTGAATTTGTCCATATTTGACCCAAATTTGGGTTAAAACAAACATGCCTTTTTTATTTATCATGCTGTAATTTTGTCGTGAAAGAAAGCCAATTCGGCTGTGTGTTATAGTTTTTCTGACAGCTAGATGGTGCCAGAGCATGACTATTAAAAAGCATTTATTTAGCTGTCAACAAATTTTTTTTTTAATTTTACTTAATTGTTCTTACTGCTCATTTAAGTTGTTTTAACGGGTTTCCCTTTACATATTTATATATGTTTTTATAACTTGCAGTTTGTTTCCTTGATGTTTTAATTCCATTAGTATAGAAAACTGACAGTGCAGCTTGCATACTGAAAACCATTGTAATTATTACTCAAGTTTATGGAAATTTAAGTTTTTAAGAATTCACTGACAGGGGCCCCTTCACAAAGTTTTGCTTAGTTCGGCACTGCTGAGGAGCAGATCATGTGTTCAATCATTTACAGCTCAATCAGCAGCAGAAAGAGGCTGAACACTTCAAATATACTTTACATTGTGATTCATGTGAGAGTCAAATATTATCTTACCGCAGTATCTCCAGTTTACAGTGAGGATCCTGTAGTACATCAGACAGCAGATTCACTGATTTTCCTATTTTATTCCTAGACAGATTCAGATGTCTCAGGTGTGAGGGGTTTGATCTCAGAGCTGAAGTCAGAGCAGCACAACCTTCATCTGTGATGCCACAATCACTCAACCTGTAGAGAACAATGACACTCTCTTCAGTCTCTCAGATCAGATCAGTTTAGCAGTGAATCCATTATTAAAGATAAAGTACAAACTTAAAGCACAAATGTTTGATGGATCATTAAAATTGAGATCTAACATGTCACAAAACGTGATCATAAAAAAATAATCTCTTATTTGCACTATACTAAATGTCTGTCTTATGAAAAATCTATTTTAATAAATGACACTACTCACTACATAGGTTAGTTTTACTATGTTACTTAGATCTGTAATATGTATGGAGTATAAATTAGTGTGTGTGTGTGTGTGTTAACACAAACACATTTAAAAAACATTTTAGAAAGTGTCTGAAATGCAGAGATGAACAGTGAGAATGAATCCAGCATGTTCTTCGTTTCTCAGACTGTTTTGAGCTTGAGTCTGTTTAAAGTCAAGAGATTGAATTGTTGATTGTGTGTGAAAGTGTGCTGTGACTGATATTATGTACGTAAAACTGGTTTTCACTTTCCACCCATACTCTTCCATTAAAAAGAGGTGCAATAGTCCAGAGGTCCAAAGAACAAAACTTTAATCCAGTTGACAGAAGTATACAAATATATGGGTGTCTCTGTGGTTTCCTACAAATCTAGAAATGTAGAAATACAATACGTTACAATATTATATAACATTGCTGAATTAAGATATACATCTTTGCATATATAAGTCACTGTTCTTATAAATACAGATTTCGTGAAACAGTGATATAAACTAATGACGCAGTTACAATAAAATTGCGCTGGTCAAAATGGCGTCGTTAAAGCACGCATTAGATAAACACCATAATCTCTGCTTATTGACGAACAATCACGTAATTTAAGAAAACACAAATAAAGATATTACAACTGGCATTCTAAAATGTGACATCAACATTAGTTTCAGTAAGTTTACATGGTATCACATCAAATACGACTGTGATAGTGAAACTGATGAGTCATACAGCTAGTAGCAATAAAGTAATGATAACAACAACAATAATACACTTCTAGCGAAATAATCATAATGATGCAAGCATTTAACATTTATAAATTACTTACTTTCAATGACGCACACAATACTGCCCAAATTATAACAGTAACAAAGAATTATCTTCACTCAATCTCAAATGCGAACACTCTGGTCCAATATAACAGGAATACAGACAGAATACACTGCTTCAGACATATATGCTGTTCCATACTGCCACCTGCTGGCACAGTTGTGTAACAGAGAACTTTGTACAGCCGCCCCACAAATATACTTGTTATATTTGTAATTAAGCAAAGTGCTCTAGTTCGTCTCTAAGAATTGTCATCATTTTCAGTCAATTCAGGTAGTACAACCAGCTTAGCTACAGGGCGAGTATTTGTACGGTTTTTGATGTTTACCTCTGCAGTGCGGACATTACCATCATCACTTGCAATGATTCTCGTAACACGGCCAACCGGCCACAAGGCTCTGGGTAGTTGATGGTCAACAACCATAACCACTTGTCCTGTTGCGAGGTTAGGAGAAGAGTTCTGCCATTTATGATGAAGTTGCAGACTGGGCAAGTACTTCCAGATGAACTGGCTCCAGAAGTGATCAGCTATTACCTGGCTGTGTTGGTATCGCTTGCGTCCCAATAGATCACTTGGTCCATAAAAGGCTTGTGGAAGGGAGGCATCCCGCCGCCCCATTACCAGCAAGTTGGGTGTGATTGGATCAGGATCAGAGATGTCTGACGACACATATCCCAAAGGTTTTGAATTCATAATATCCTCAACTTCAATCAATACAGTCTGTAGAGTTAAGAAGAGAACCTCTTCTGAAAGTATCGGGTCTTTTAAGACTACCTGTAGGGAGGCTTTGATAGATTTGATTTCTCTCTCCCATGCTCCTCCGAAGTGGGGAGCATGCAGCAGGTTAAATTTGAAATCAATATTCTGCTTAGCTAGCTGTTCTTGTAACTCAGGTTTCAGAGAAGCAAAGGCTTCCTGTAATTCCCTTTCTCCTCCACGAAAGTTTGTGCCTTGATCACAGAGGAGTTCCTAAGGCTTGCCTCATCTTGCTACAAATCTTCTGAGCGCCAGCAAAAAGGAATCTGTATCCATACTAGAGAGAAGGTCTAAGTGTACGCACCTTGTTGTTAGGCATTTGAATATAATGCCCCAACGTTTCTCATGTCGTCTTCCCAATTTTATTTGGTAAGGACCAAAGCAGTCAACTCCAGTGGACCAGAAGTGGGGTTTAAAGAGACGCAACCGTGCAGAGGGCAGATCAGCCATTTTAGGCACGGTTGGTTTCTTATGCCACTTGATACACTCTGTACACTTTATTTGGTGTCTTTTAACAGCTTGTCTGCCCTTTAAGATCCAGTAAGTCCTCAGTTCAGAGAAAACTCTATCTGGGCCAGCATGGAGAAGCCGATGGTCAAAGTCTTTGATCAGTAGCTTTGTCACTGGGCAATTGGGTTCAAGAACTATTGGGTGGATTTCATCCTCTTGTAGTATTTCTGCTTTACGAAGTCGGCCTCCAACACAAATCACACCAAGGGATTGGTCGTAAACTGGAGAGAGGGTTTTGGTTTCTGCATCTGAAGTGCTTTGAGTTCTTCAGGAAAGCTCTCTGTTTGTGCTCGACGGAGGAGTGCAACTTCAGTTTGTATGCGTACATCAGCAGACATGGAGGGTGCTGTCTCTCCATTAATGTGGTGGTATTCAGCATCCACAAGCTCATCCCAAGACTCATAATTTGTTAAATCCTAGCCTGGGTTACCAGTGACTGAGATAGTGCCACAGAAGGTGTTTTTGCGTAACTCTTCCTTTTCTTCACAGTGTGGTGTGGGGCATAAGGGCCATTGATCTGCAAGTTGAAACAGGAAAGAGGGGCCATCCCTCCAGCGACAGGGAGAAGACAATTCTAACAATGTTCTTCCTCTTCTCTGAGATTCTGGTTCCCACAAACAAACACTACTGGCAGGACTCTGATTTTATCCAGCTCAATGGGGTTTAAGTCGGGTGACCGGGCTGGCCACTCCATCCTTGAGATGCCTTCCTCTTCCAAGAATTCCGTCACCAGCCTTGCTCGATGTGGGCGGGTGTTGTCATCCATAAGCACAAAATCTGGCCACATAGCACCAGCATACGGTCGCACAACTGGTCTCAGGATTTCATCCCTATACCTTTGGCCTGTCAGGCTGCCATTTTCGATGATGACAAGCGATTCTGTGCTGTGGAAAGAGGCACCCTCACAGCTGGTCTTCTGGCTCTCAAGCCAACTTCATGAAGTCGTCTCCTCACAGTCTGAGTGGACACTCGCATCCCTGTTGCATCCTGAAGGTCATTTCGCAGGCTGACTGCAGGCTTGAAACGATTTCTGCAGGCATGCAGGGTCAAGTATCTTGACTTGGTGTTGTGACCCGTTGTCTGCCTCCACCATGCCTTCTACTCACAATACCAGACCTTCTGAACCGGCTCTGGAAATGACACTTTGAGATGTCCCCACTGCAGCTGCAACTTCACGCTGAGTCATGCCTCCTTGCAGCATCCCAATGGCCCTGTTGAGGTCAGAATCCTGCTATCTCACAAAACGTGGCATTTTCAATGCTTTCTGACCTCAAGTGAAGATTTCAGAGCCTTAAATGATGACCAGTTCCCAATTATGGACACCTGTGACAGATCAATTGGTACCTAATGACAAACAATCATGTCTGGAGACCAATAAAAGCCATGTAGGATGACATTTCATTAATGACAACATTGACTAATAACAGACTAACATGTTATGCATGAATTTTGAAAGAAACACATTTTGGTTTTAGAACAACTTTGATGAAAGGTTTTGATCCACTTCAAATGTTGACTAGTGTAGTTTGTTGCTTGTAACCAATAGTGTCAGAGACGCAGTGCCACTTTAGGCCAAGAGTAGATTCCTGAGGGTCTACCTTGTCTTCCATAAGCCAGAGTTCACAGTTTTGTGATCTTGCCTCAGTTGGAAGGTGAGCTATAACATCGGTGATGTTGCTTACCCACTGTCGTATTTCAAAACCTCCTGCAGCAAGAAAGGTTCTGAGTTTACTGAGGAAGTCTTTGGCCTGTGTTGGGTTCTGGAAGGACTGGAGACAGTTATCTACATAGAAAGCATGCAGAACAGATTCCATAACATCCTCATGGCCTGCTACATGGTCTCTGACATATCGTTGGAGGGCATAAACCGCACAGCACGGGCTGCATGTCGTTCCAAATGGCAATACCCGCCATTCGTAAATGTCTGGACTGCATTCCCTCTCCATGTTCCTCCAAATGAATCGAAGTAGTGGTCGATCCTCAGGGAGAAGCCTCACCTGATGGAACATGGCTTTAATGTCCCCGCTGACTGCTAAGGCATGCTCTCTAAACCTTAAGAATACACCAAGCAGGGATGGACCTAGGGTAGGTCCTGGTAGCAGATTGTCATTCAGACAGGCTTGCTAATAGTGGTAGGAACAGTTAAAGACCACTCTAGCCTTGCCATTGTGGTATACTTTGTGATGGGGTATAAAACAGGACTCAAGGGATTTGTTAGCTTCATCTAATGTGATCTTCGTAGCATAACCGGCTTTCTCCAGCTTGTCTATCTCAGCATTATACACAACAGCTCAGGATTACAGCTCAGTTTACGTTCAGTAGATCTTAGAAGAGCCATTACAGCAGTGGGGGAAGCTGGGGGGAATTGCTTTCAATTGCTTGTCTTTCTAGAAAGAGGGTGATTGTTTGTTGCATACTGAGTACTGAGGATAGCAATTTGCTGAAACGTCTGCTCATGCTCATTTGTTTTTAATTCACCTGCACTTTATTGCACCATGCAATTTATAAAATAAATTTTGTACTTCTAGACCTCTTCAGTCTTCATTGGATTCAGTGTGCGGTTCGCTATTTTTTCTGTTTTGCTCAAGTATTTTCTTGGCTATGGTATTTTCAGACGGTTATTTAATGCTACCCTTGTCAGTTAGAAAGTTTTGTTTTATGTTGGCCTGGCCCTATCCTAAAGATTTGCTTTCTTTCTTTATTTCTTTTTATTGATGTTATCTTTGAACTGTTATTAAATAAATTAAGTTACTTTGCTTAATTTGGTGTTAGTTGCTTTTCTGGATCAGGGAACTGAATTGACTGTCAGTCATTTTCGTTTTATTTATTATTTTTATTTTATTTACAATAATTGTTACATCCTTCTACCCCTGGACAAACTGGGAGGATCGTAACAGTGTTCAATCATTTACAGCTCAATCAGCAGCAAAAAGAGGCTGAACTCTTCAAATATACTTTACATTGTGATTTATGTCTGAGAGTCAAATATGATCTTACCACAGTGTCTCCAGTTTACAGTGAGGATCCTGTAGTACATCAGACAGCAGATTCACTGATTTTCCTATTTTATTCCCAGTCAGATCCAGTTCTCTCAGGTGTGAGGGGTTTGATCTCAGAGCTGAAGCCAGAGCAGCACAACCTTCATCTGTGATGCCACAATATCTCAACCTGAAGAGAGATGAAAATCAAATAGCTATCCAACAACTTTCAATTCTTAGCAACTTAATTGTTAATCTCACAGTAAAATTAAAATGTGAATTTTTAATGAACTTAGTTTCTAACTGGTTTCTACTTTCGTTTGATAAATGAGGGCCATTGTCTTTTAAAGAATTCTCTGTTTAAGGACTACAACAAACGGCTGGTAGGAACTACAACGAGCTTCTTCCCGGGTTGGTGACATCACTAACCCTAGAATTTACATAAACCCCGCCTCCGAGAACACGCAACAAAGGGGGTGAGGCCATGTTACTGCATTACAGTATGTAACACAAATGCAATAGCATGTCATAAAAGCAAAATACGGTTATAACCGTAATTAAACTAAACTATACCTGTTCTATATTCATGCAGCTTACAACAGTTCCCACAGGAGCGATTTATAGATTATCAAATTATCAAGATTATCAAGATTAAGCCTTAGTTCAATTAGGATATTTCAGTAGCTTTTATAAACGTACACTAGAAAAAAAACATTTCTGGTGTGCATCTTCAGACAAAACAATGGCTTTGACATATTTTAAGATGTCAGTGCAAGTTGCTTTCAGTTAAAACAGCTCAAAAATGCATTTTAGTCTAGGACTAGCTTAAGCCTTGTCTGTGAAACCGGGGAAGAATATGCTAATCAACGACTTTAAGATAGTTAACTCCACATCAGCTACATAAATTCATCAACTAACCGTTCAGAAGCCTCCTGTTGCATTCTACATGTCACTTCTCCTTGAGTGTCTCCATCATTGTCTGACTCCTTTTTGAACATAAATGGCTGAACAGTGAGTCTTGTGTGAGGTAATGTGAGACGCTGCTGAGTGCTAACAAGAGCTCCTGAAACTCCGCCCCCTTTTGAGCAGCAGCTCATTTGCATTTAAAGGGACACACACAAAAACGGAGCGTTTTTGCTCACCCTCAAAAGGAGACAAATTTAACATGCTATAAAAAATGATCTGTAGGGTATTCTGAGCTAAAACTTAACATACACACTCTGGGGACACCAGAGACTTAGGCCCCATCCACACGGAGACGCGTTTAGGTGTATACGCAAAAATTTTGTATCGAATAGGCATTTCGTCCAGACGAATCCAGCGTTTTCAGAAGGCGAATCCAATATTTTTTGAAACCGTGTCCCAGAGTGGATAAATCTGAAAACGCCGCCCTTGCGTTTTCATGTGTACAGCCTATCCGTATATTTTGTGAAACGATGATGTCATCACCCCACGTGTCGACCCTAGTCAGACACCGCTAACAGCACAAAACAGCAACAACAACAACAATAGCGGACTCTAGATGCTTGTGTTCATGCTGCTGAAGCTACTGAGACAAAATAAAGCGTTATTTCTAAGCTTTACTTAAGTTTGTATACAGCGCGCAAGGTTTATGCGCATGCTCCAAGTCTTATTCGCTGTTTTAAGTGCATCTCTGTGGCAGAATTTCAGCGCCACATACTGGTCTGGCATGTATACTACATCATTTTGAGCCGGTTTCAGCGGTTTCGTGTGTACGCAGATATTTCTTGAGACGAGGAAAAAAAAGATTGGATAGGGAAAGATCTGGCTTTGTGTGGACAGGGCCTTATTTTACATCTTGTAAAAGTGGCATTATAGCACCCCTTTAAAAACAAATATTTAAATTTCTTCTTTATGTGCAAAAACATTCAACTGGTAAAACTGAATTATTTATTCATATGCAAATTCTCTGACTTTCTCTGAATTTTTCATTGTCACGGTTTAGAAAACACATCAAAATACTGACCACTAAACTCTGGACAACATCTGCAGCACTGAAGATTCATGAACTTTTATTTTCTTAATGTTTTAACAGTGAAGTGATTGTTCTCAGTGATACTTACTGAACTGATCTGGATTCTTTAATCACGGGCAGCAGCTTCTGAAGAACCTTTAGTTTTTCAGTTTTATTGTTTCTTTCAACAAAATCATTAAGATCAAACACATCCAGCATCTTCTCTGATGTCAACAACACAAAAACTACAGCTGACAACTGAGATGAAGAGAGTTTGGCTTCCTTTATTCTTCCAGATTTCAAATACTGTTGTATTTCCTCCACTAGTGAATGATCACCCAGTTCATTCAGACAGTGGAACAGATTGATGGATTTCTCTGGAGAGTCAATGGTGCTGATCTTCTTCTTGATGTACTCAACTGTTTTCTCATTGCTGTCAGATCTGCTTCTTGTCTGTTTCATTAGTCCTTGTAGGAGAATCTGATGAGACTCCACTGACAGACCCAGAAGAAACCGCAGGAAAAGATCCAGATGTCCATTTTTACTCTGCAGAGCCTCATTCACAGCTCTCTGATGCAGCTTAGATAATGAAACATGTTTAAACCAGTCCTTAACTTTAAACCACAAACTCTGTTTGGTGATTTGGTCAAACACATTTCTGTTGTTGTTTATAAAGGAGAGGTGCACATATAGAGCTGCTAGATGTTCCTGAATACTCAGATGAACAAAGCAGAAGACTTTCCCCTGATACAAGCCCAACTCCTCTCTGAAGATCTGAGTGCACAATCCTGAGTACACTAATGCTTCTGTCACATCAATGCCACACTCTCTCAGGTCTTCCTCATAGAAGATCAGGTTTCCTTTCACAAGCTGATGAAAAGCCACTTTCCCCAGTTTGAGGATCACGTCTTCATCTTTCACTTTCTTCTCATAGTCCTTCTCATGTTTGATGTTGGTCTGAATGATCAGGAAGTGTGTGTACATTTGAGTGAGAGTCTTGGGAATCTCTCCACTCTCTGCTTCACTCAACTTCTTCTCTAGAACAGCAGCTGAGATCCAGCAGAACACTGGGATTTGACACATAATAAAGAGGCTCCTTGATGACTTCAGGTGTGAGATGATCCTGTCGGCCAGACGCTGATCTCTGATTCTCTTCCTGAAGTATTCCTCCTTCTGTGGCTCACTGAAGCCTCGTACCTCTGTCACTCGATGGACACACTCAGAGGGGACGAGATCAGCTGCAGCTGGTCTGGAGGTGATCCAGATGAGAGCAGAGGGAAGCAGATTCCCCACAATGAGGTTCATCAGCAGCACGTCCACTGAGGCTGATTCAGTCACATCACACACCCTCACATCGCTCTGAAAATCCAGAGACAGACGACACTCATCCAGACCATCAAAGATGAACAACACTTTATATTTGTCACTGGATATTTCAATTTCTTTTGTTTCAGGGAAAAAGACATGAAGAAGATCTGAAAGACTGAGTGTTTTGTCCTTCATCAAGTTGAGTTCTCTGTAAGGAAGTGGAAATATAAGCTGGACGTCCTGATTCTCTTTCCCTTCAGCCCAGTCCAGGATGAACTTCTGCACAGAGACTGTTTTTCCAATGCCAGCGACTCCCTTTGTCAGCACAGTTCTGACGGGTTTGTCTTGTCCAGGTAAAGGTCTAAAGATGTCATTGCATTTGATCGGTGTGTCCTCTGTTTCTGCTCTCCTGGACTGTGTCTCAATCTGTCTCACCTCATGCTCATTATTGATCTCTCCACTTTCACTCTCTGTGATGTAGAGCTCTGTGTAGATCTCATTCAGGAGTGTTGGGTTTCCCTGCTTTGATATTTCCTCAGACAAACACTCAAACTTCTTCATCAGATTTAATCTCAATGTGTTGAGGACTTCATGGCTGTAAAATTAACATACCAAATCATTACTTCAGTGAATAAGCACAAAGCCTTTTTTTGTATTCAGTATCATAATCAAATCATATCTTTTGCAGAAACGTTATACCTCAGATCAGTCTCTGTATCTCCACTCAGAAAATGTAATTGATGATCCATAGACGTGTCACTCCTCATAGACACACAGCTGGACTCTGGTTCTGATCTCTTCAGATGAACTGAACTATAACAGAGAGAAATTAAAGTGAATGCTTTATAGAGTATAGAAACAATTTAAAGTTTTTTTTTATTTACACTATGTTGACATAAAAACTGTACATTTAACTAAGCACTCTTATAGATGTGTCTCTGTGTGAGCAACACTATACATGTTAAAATACCAGATAAAGATAAAAATAACTATAAACAATTCACAAGAATAATTATTCATTATCAGAATACTATTCTGATAATACAAAATGCCATACCATAATCATATTTTATAGAAACGTTATACCTCAGATCTGTCTGTGTATCTCCATTCTTAAAATTTATTATTTGACTCATAGATGCGTCACTCCTCAGAGACACACAGCTGGACTCTGGTTCTGATCTCTTCTGATGAACTGAACTATAACAGAGAGAGATTAAAGTGAATGCTCTAAATTACTATATTCAAACAAACAAACAAACTTAAATTATTTTATCTATAGAGTATAGAAACAATTTAAAGTTTTTATATTTACACTATGTTGCGGATGTCGGGACACATATCAAAAAACAGGGATAATTTCAGAGCGGAATTCGAAGACTATGAACTAGCTACCGGGATGATTGAGAAGCCCAAAGAGGTGAGAGCGGCAGCACTGCAGAGATTAATGGGCAATGAATGTTGGCATATTTACAGTCATAATGTGTTGAGTGAACAACAAATGAAGGATCCGAAAGCCATACTTGATGCCTTGGGAGACTACTTCAAGCCTGCAAAAAATGTGAACTACGAAAGGTATATGTTCGGGTGTTGCAAGCAAGAAGTGGACGAGCCTATAGACAGCTTTCTCACTAGGTTGCAGAAGCGAGCATCAACCTGCGAATACAGGGAGCACAAAGATGAAATTAATCAGAATCAGAATCAGAAAGAGGTTTATTGCCAGGTATGTTTACACATACTAGGAATTTGTTTTAGTGACAGAAGCTCCACAGTGCAACAGAGTGACAGCGACAAGACACAGATAATAAAAAGAATAAGAATAATATACAAATATACAAGATAGACAAAGTGCAAAAGAATATATATAATATAGACAATTTGTATGTACAGTTATGATGTGTGCAAATTTGAAATATAAATAAGAATGTGTTTTAAGTAAATAATGTATAATAGTGTTGTGTGTTTGTCAAGTGTTCATGAGATGGACTGCCTGAGGGACGAAACTGTTCCTGTGTCTGGTCGTTCTGGTGCTCAGAGCTCTGTAGCGTCGACCAGATGGCAACAGTTCAAAGAGGGAGTGTGCTGGATGTGAGGGGTCCAGGGTGATTTTCTTTGCCCTTTTTCTCACTCTGGATAAGTACAGTTCTTGGAGAGTGGGGAGGGTTGTACCAATGATCGGACCGGACTACCCTCTGTAGTCTTCTGAGGTCAGATTTGGTAGCTGAGCTGAACCAGACAGATATAGAAGTGCAGAGGATGGATTCAATGATGGCAGAGTAAAACTGTTTCAGCAGCTCCTGTGGTAGGTTGAACTTCCTCAGCTGGCGAAGGAAGTACAACCTCTGCTGGGCCTTATTCACAATGGACTCAATGTGGTTGTCCCACTTCAGGTCCTGGGAGATTGTGGTGCCCAGGAATCTGAATGACTCCACTGCAGTCACAGTGCTGTTCATGATGGTGAGTGTTTCTCCTGAAGTCCACGATCATCTCCACTGTCTTGAGCGTGTTGAGCTCCAGGTTGTTAAGACTGCACCAGACAGCCAGCTGTTCAACCTCCAGTCTGTAAGCAGACTCGTCACCGTCCTGGATGAGGCCGATCAGTGTGGTGTCATCTGCAAACTTCAGGAGCTTGACAGAGGGGTCTTTAGAGATGCAGTCATTGGTGTACAGGGAGAAGAGCAGTGGGGAGAGGACACAGCCCTGAGGTGCGCCGGTGCTGATGGAGCGGGTGCTGGATGAGAATTTTCCCAGCCTCACTAGCTGCTGCCTGTCTGTCAGGAAGCTGGTGATCCACTGACAGACAGAGAGCTGAGTTAGTTTGTGCAGGAGGAGGTTTGGGATGATGGTGTTAAAAGCCGAGCTGAAGTTCACAAACAGGATCCTTACATAAGTCCCTGATTTATCCAGATGCTGCAGGATGAAGTGCAGACCCATGTTTGCTGCATCATCCACAGACTTGTTTGCTCGGTAAGCAAACTGCAGGGGGTCCAGTAAGGGTCCGGTGATGTCCTTCAGATAGGCCAAAACCAGTCTTTCAAATGATGTCATGGCCACAGACGTTAGAGCCACAGGTCTGTAGTCATTAAGTCCAGTAATTTTGGGGTTCTTTGGGATGGGGATGATGGTGGAGCGTTTGAAGCATGAGGGGACATTAGGCCAGTCGAGACCGCTGTCACTTTGAAACACCGGGAGATGAAATGAGAGATAAACAGAGACGCCGGAGCGAAATACAAGTGAACTTGTAATTTATTATAAATTATACATAAAGTATTAAAGTTGAGATTATTTACGAAAAAAAGAGAAGAGGTAAACAATTTCTACAGAGCAAAACAAAACACCGGCAAACTTACAGTATTTAAGAACTGAGGAGAAACAAAGGGAAACTAGACCGTGCCAAATGAAAGAAAGCAATAAAACAAAAAGTAATCTTTCTAATCCATTTATAAACTGAACCTAACTAATACAAAAGAGATAGAGAAAGAAAAATCTTCAACGTCCGAGACGTCGTATCTTTTCTACACTAACTAGCAAACCAAAAATACAACGGGTGGCACAGATCCCTGACCTAATGCATCTAAACAAAAATCAAACTAAGTGTGTGCACCATGTATGTCACGTGACATGCTTACCTAACCCTTCTCCTCCATTCAGTTCAACACGTTTTTGTAAAGAACCTTGTAAAGCTTTCAAACATTCACAAATGGGGAAACATAGGGGAATTCAGAAAAATCAACGTTCACATGGTAAACAAAGCACACTAACAAACTTAACTCTAGAAGGAAAAACAACCAAAAAGGTAAAATAAAAAAAACAAAATACAAAGAACAGAGTTCAAGTTCACACAAATGAGCCGGCTCCCGTCTGCGCGCTGGTGTTTCCCTTATATAGCCTCCCTCCCCTGTCGCACAGCATACCGATTGGAGCACGTCCTGACGTCATCACATTCAATCCGTTTTGTCCCGGATGATTGGCAGCCAAGACAACCAATCAGCCTGCATCTGCACAAGTGAAAGAGAGCGACAGAAAGAAAAAAAAGAAACAGGGGAGAGAAAAAAAACAAAATACAAAAAAAACACCCTACGCCACAACTAAACGTCACGTAGGGACGTAACAGTGACTGACACCAGTCTCTGTCAAATTGTAACTGAGACCAAAGCTGAAAACACATTGGTAAAGATTGTGCTAACAGGCTGGCCAGAGCGCAAAGAAGATGTGTCGCTCTCAGTGCGTGAGTATTGCCCATTCAGAGATGAACTGAACATTCAGAGCGGTGTGCTATACAGAGGCCAGTGTGTCAATATACCGAAGGCACTGAGAGCAGCGATGCTGAATCGCATTCACGCCACTCACATTGGAGGAGAGGCCTGTTACAGACAGGCTAAAGAAAAGCTGTTCTGGTCTAACATGAGAGGTGAGATAAAGGATTATGTGGCACGATCAGCAAAAAGAAACGATGTCTCATGAAATCCCTGTGCGTCCCTGGCAAATTGTTAGCATGGACCTGTATGCGTAATGTGGCAGAGAATTTCTTATCAAAGTGGACTACTACTCAGATTACTGGGAAAATGATCAGTTGCCAGATCTGACAGCGGACACAGACATTATGCGCTGTAAAGTGCAGTTTGCACGTTACCGGCGGCCAGATCAGGTGATCACTGACAACGGGCCGCAATTCGCCTTGCAAACAGTTCGGAAAATTTGCGGCACAGTGGAGGTTTATGCATGTCACATCTTCATCCCAGCACCCAAAATCTAACGGAAAGGCTGAATCTGCGGTGAAGATTGTGAAATTGCTCTGTAAGAGGGCAAAACTAGACAGAACAGATCCATGGCTAGCAATTTTACACTGGCAAAACAGCAGTCCCGCTCAGCGAACAGTTTGTTTTTCCCAAGGTGGTCGAAGGAGTTTCGGAGAAACTTAAGTGGAAAGGGTACATGACTAAATTCAATTATGACGTGAGAGCCAAAGACCTCCCAGAGCTTAATGTTGGCGAACACATCAAAACAACTGCCTGGAGACCGCACGGACCGGGGGGCCGGTGTCTGGGAAAGGTGAATCCGTGGTCTTATGTGGTGGATGTGGATGGCACATTATACAGGTGCAACCGTGTGCAACCGCGCTAGCAATGGTGAAACAGCAACATCGGACATCACAGAATGTGTATGCCATACCATAAAACGTTATACCTCAGATCAGTCTGTGTATCTCCACTCTTAAACTTTATCGGCCAATCCATAGACTTGTCACTCCTCACAGACACACAGCTGGACTCCGGTTCTGATCTTTTCTGATGAACTGAACTATAACAGAGACAGATTTAATCCTTTATGATGATAATCACTTTAAGATAAGGTCTTATAAGCATTTATCATCAATCTTTTTGCATCCTAACAAAACATCTTCTTGCCATCTTCAGACCTTTAATCATCATATAAAAGTGATTTAATGTAGTGTTTATTGAAAGTACCTGCATCCTGCAGAAAAACCTTCATCTCTGGATGTTTGCGTTTCATCCATGATGAATCTGAACAGCTGAAACAGAATCTGATCTCCGACACTGACTCTGGATAGAAATGACAAACAAACACAATAATTCATCTTTTTCTCCGACTCTCAGGATCAAGAGACGCGGCGTTCACTCAAATACTAAATGTTAGTTGCATGTTAACACAAATGCTAAAATAAACCACAGACAACAAAACAATGAAACCATGTTAATTTGCTTTAAAATGAAAAAATATCAAACGCATTTTAAAGAACTATTTACGTCCTTCAGAGAAAATATTAATACGGAAGTCACCTGTAAGTCTCGAGACCTGAACACTCACCTTGATCAACATTTAATTACATATCGATTAAAAAAACCTTCTCCACCTTTTCTACCAAGTACCTACACGTGAATTCATGACTTTATTTTTTATAAAGGTTCCTATAAAAAACTGATATTCCTGTAGAAACGATTTCTGTTATTTAAATGGCTAAACATCAACTCTGCACATTTACTTTCACTTTATATTTGTGACACAGGCGATGATGACGTCACTTCACGCGCTCGATCTCAAACCTCATATATACGCACGGCGGTGCACGTTTTGTGCATTTGTCCCTAAATAAATTATTACATGCATTCGCTTCGTATTATGTTAGCATACAGTACAGCATGGCACATTTCTTGAGCGGTAAAGTTAGTTTTAGGTCAATATTCGCTGTATATTTTTCTATGAAGCGTAAGAGGCCGTCTGAAAACTCCAATCACAGTGGATAAATGTTAGCAATGTCCATTTTTCATCCTGTGTCTCCTATTAAGACAACATTAGTATTAGGACCTTCATCTCTCATTCCCATTGATATTGGCTAAATGGCTGCTCATTTATAGCTAAACTGCTATTAGTGAGAAAAAGAAATAAATGGCAAAACAGTACAAATACAGTCGGTTTCCAGCACCATCAGTGCTTGGACCCCTAATTATTCAAATTTATTTACCATCTGAACTAGTGTGTGTCTTTACCTTGGCTTGTTTTTGCTGGTACTTGCTCCTTGTTCCTGTGGGCGTGTCTTCATTCCCATTGGCCAGAGATGTCATTTTGGTCTTCCCTTGCTAACTTTCCTAAGTTTCGTTAACTCTGATGTATGTCCTTACTTACACTGCACAAGTGCACACTACTAGTGGAACACTTGCAATAACTCTAATTAGAAAGTCTTGAGCCCTTGATCACTTGGAATCTGCTGCGGTGCTGATTTATTATTTACATTTTTCCCCCTAATGAATTTGTTTGATGCATCATGCTATATATGCCTATAGGTATGCTTGGGCTGTTGGAGAAAATATATAAAATTACACAAACAATTAAAATAGCGGTCTGTCCATATAAACTTCACTCGTCCACTTGACAAAGTGGAATACACTTTAAAATGAATTCCCCTGAGGGGAAGTGCTTAGGGAAGTTCACGAGTGTGTGAGGAACAAAGTGGAAAAGTGAAGTGGAACACACACTGATACTGCTGCGATACTGCACGGCTTTCTTCTGATTCTTCCTCCTGTAGGCTTGGAGGAAACACTCATATTGTTCAGTTTACTTCCCCAGAACATGCTCATGCTTTACACCAACAAGGAAGCTATGAACATTTTGCCAGAATAAAGAGCCAAAGAAGGATAATAAAGCCGCTATATGAAGCTCATTTCATCAACTACAGGAGGAGAAAGATCCAGAAACATCTCAGTCACCAGAAACACAGTTCTGCAGTCTTTACACATCACTGCGCTGCTCATCTGGCCTACGTGAAAATTATGCCAGAGAAAGTCAAAGTTATTGATTTAATGTTGCTCATGTTATGATCAACACATTTCGGGTTTAATCATGCCTTAATTATTACTTTAAAATATAACATTTATCATTCTGGTAATCTGATAATGAATTGTACCTTTGATAACCTTCTTCATCCGCTCAGCCTCGAAGCTTTTGCCTGAGATTTTCAAAGCTTCCAGGATTCCAGAATTTACTTTCTGAAAAATATAGGAAATAGACAAAGAGTGAAAGAAGGACTCGGTTAAACTAAAATGTCTCAAATATTCCTTGTAGTCAAATGAAATGGCAAAGGAAAACAAGCAGACATGAGTCCACTGCTGAGATGATGCACATTTAATCTGGTCTGTGTTCAAGTCCTGTTCATACTTTCACTTCTTCTGCCCTCATGCCGTCCAGAAGCTCCTGACTGTCCTGCTGCTTTCTCATTATTATCAACGTTCAAAACAGTTGTGCTACTTAATATTTTGTGGAAATCATGATACATTTTAAACAGCATTTATTTGAAACAGAAATCTCTTGAAACAAAATATTTACTGTCACTTTTGATCAATTTAAAGCATCCTTGCTGAATGAAAGTATTAATTTCTTTTAAAAAAATCTCACTGACCCCAAATTTTGAACAGTAGGGTAGAAAATTATTTTTGTCATTTTATTGATTATAAGTGAAGTGAGAGGCAGATGGGATTGAGAAATAATGCAATAAAAGCCTTTCAGGACATGCAGGTGTCAATAAATCACAGAGCTTTCCTTATATTATATTAGGCATCTACGCTGGGAACTTTTTTAGCGTCTACTTTTTACACACTTGTGTGAAGAGTTCTTTAGGGCTCACGACACCTTTCTTGGTCTCCTGGATTTCATTCAGTAACTCACACAAAGCCAGCGTGAGCAACCCGGGCCTTTCCAGCTGGATCTGAAGAGGATCCTGAAAACATAATGTGAAAACGTCCTGTTAGATGAAGATTTGTGCATAAAAAGAGCCAGAGAAGATCATAATGAGGCTCAGCATTAGTATCAGCTCAGATGACAGTGCAGGTGTGATGGTGAAGCAGCTCTTCTCATCTGAAATCTGCTTCAGCAGTTCTCGTGTCTGTGATCAATTCTGAGAGGGAGACGAGAACATCAGGGTTTGCAGAGCTTGTTTACATGCAGCAACAACAGCATGTGTCTGTTTCTCATGTGTAGCGTCTCAAACTCTGACTCTGTAGCTGCACGACTGCATTGAAGAAACACGTGTTCGGATTACTGAGACCCTGACGCACACGACACCAGATCTTCTTGCACTGCTGCTTTCTGTCTTTTGGGACTGTCATCATGTTTGGAGCTGCTCTTCTGCTTCTCCTTGTTCTCTTTCTCTTCGTCCAGCGTTTGCTCTGCAGGATTCTCCACTAAACTCCCTTCCTTCTTACATTCTGCAGAGTATGCAGGCAAATTTATTGTCAGCACTTGTTTTCTTATGTTTGTGATCAGCTGTGCTGAAATACTGAACTTCATCATCACAGATGAAACACCTTGACACCACATCGAGCAGAAGGTAAGAGGTCTGAATACACAAACCCTGCCACATTTTAGTGAAGATGTGGATGTGTGTCACTTACCAGACGCTCCAGATGTCCAGGCTGAGCACTAAACAGTGTGGTTCGGATCGAGGCGTCTCGTAGTGCTTGATCACAGGCTGATTCTCCGATCTCCTGCAGTCCTGATGAGGATCACAACATTGTTTATTTGTGGCTGGTCAATAGCAACACGTTATAATAAGTCACCTGATCACTTACTCTGTGGTCGCATTTCAGGCACATCCACACAGCTGGACTTTCTCTGTCAATTTCATTCTCTAAGATCTTGTTTTCAACAGATTTGTCTGGCTCACAGTCTTGACACGAGCTCCAATGCTCATTCAGACTGGCTTTCTTCAGTAAGCTGTGCTCTGTTTCTTTACGGAAGCAAGTGCAGGAGAATCGTGTGAGGATTCATGATTTTGACCCATTTTGGTTTATAGAGGAGCACCTGAATGAAGTCTGAAAAGATGCATCTATATTATCAGCACAATCATAATAATACTTTTATTATAACAAATAATTGTCAGCAAATACAGCTCTCTGATACACAATGCTTTGAGAAAATGACAAGTGACATCAATTTAAAGATAAAGTGATAAATAAGTGATGAATACTTCCGTTTAAATCATTGAAAATACAAATAAAGTGTGATAACTGTTATTTTCAGATTAATGTAGTCAATTTACGAAGCCACCAAAATCATTTAAAACTATATAAATGGAATTACGTCCAAGTAATCGATTTGTCGTGAAACGACCTGCATTAAAAACATCTAAAACACTTCAGCAACAGCAGGGCACACAGTTCTCCACTTTCCCTGTCTAAATGTATCTAGAAAGAGCCCATCACCTCTGGATGATACATTTTTAAATAAAAATAAATATACATACAAAGGACACAAACTCCATGGTCAGCCATTATTATTTTATTATGATATTTGCATTCATAGTATTATAGAAAAAAACAAATTAGGCTTTATTTATTTTTAGTTTATTTGTTAGATGTTTTTTTACCTTCATACAAAACAACGCTTTTCAGTGATTAAAAATGACGCGATCTGAAGCTGGAATGGTTTGTTCCAAAAGTTGGTGTAGATAAAAAAAGGAAAATGAAAGTGTTTTGTCAGAAGCCAAAGGTGTGTTCTATTAAATGAAGGATCTTCAATTAATTTAAACTGAACACAGATAACCATGTTTTTCAGTTCAGGCACTTGCACTTATTAATGAAAGTTTTCCTAAAATAAAATAAATATCTTCCATTTTCTTGTGTATCACTCTCCATATTGCAAAAAAATACATTAAACTAATTAATCTGCATCTAAAAGATGTTTCGCATTAAAGGGTCATAAAACAGCAATCACTTAAACTCATTAATTCATATTTCCCAGAAGCTTTAGAAAAACCCTGTAAAGCTCTTAATTGATACCTGATTACATATCTATTCTAATCAATTCCATTTTTTCCTTGAATTTTATAAAGCATTTGACAGTCAATCCCGTGATTTGAATCTTTATGGTTGTGGTGAGCAGTTTAGGAATATTATTATTACCCTTTATCAGAAATATTCTGGTTCAGTTTCTTTGACAGAAGGCAGTTCTTCTCATTTTAATATAAAGTGTGGAACTGAAAGTGACTCTCATCACTGATTTCTATTGTTGACTTCAGAAATACTTTCCATCAAGAGGAATATGATTCAACATTGCAATCAATAATTAAATGTGTTCAGAGGCAGTAAAACAATAAGATTTATATGGAAACTTTAATAGATCATCACATACAAGAATAGGTAAATAAAATTATTTTACAGACACATTTTCAGTGAAATTATTTGTATAATCTTTGTTGATTTTTGCTGGTAGACACATTTACAGCATCTGTCTCTTCTTAGTAAGACTCTTGATTTTCTCAAAGGAAAACTTGTAAAAAGTGTTCTTAAAATTACTCAAGGTGAAAAAATGTTGTTATAGTAATAAATCATATTCTACCATTTTAATAAAGTACTGCACAATGCATCTCTTATTTACAGCATGTCTATGGCTTGATGAAAATGGGAGTGATTCAGTTTTGTCACTTTGCATTACTTGTTTGCAGTTTAAATTAAGTGTTACACCATCTACATTGTAATCAATGTCTAGAACTGCAAAATGCTATTTTCAGCACTCATTTTCTTGGGCCATTATCTAAAAAACAAACAAACAAAAAAAAACAAACAAAACAAGAAACTGGTGTGAAGTCACACACACGTCAATGTGATCGCTGTGTGTCTGTGTGTCTCTTCATCTCTGTAGCGGCTCCTTATTCACCATCAGCTGATCCTGAGGAAACTGAACTGACGTCTAAATACTGAGAGTCCTACAATAAAACACACAGACAGTAGTAAAGATATTGTTAAAATAGTCAACGTGACTGCAGTGGTTCAACCTTAATGTTATGAAGCGTCGAGAATACTTTTTGAGTTGGCGTTCGGACTTCAACACGGAAGCTCTGCAATGGAAATAGCGTATGAGAATGATGGGAGAGACAAATTTCTTGAATAAAGTCATTATTTTTATTTTGTTTTTGCGCACAAAAAGTATTCTCGTCTCTTCATAACATTAAGGTTGAACTACTGTAGTCACATGACTGTTTTAACGATGTTAAAATAGGATAAAAAAAAAAACCTCGGATTTCATCAAAAATATCTTAATTTGTGTTCTGAAGATGAACGAAGGTCTTATGGTGTGGAACGACATGAGGGTGAGTAATAAATGACAGAAATTAAATTTTTGGGTCAACTAACCCTTTAATAACAGCAAATGATAAACAACTTTCTCTTAATCACTTACACACAGAGACACTGTAAGAGATGAAAACACTCATATATTCATAGATCATATTCACATCACAGAATTAAACTCTTATTAAAACAGTTTACAGAGACTAAAGTGGAGCTGAATTATTATCTTATATTCTCCAGTTACACACATATGAGGCTGTTACTGAACTTGAGTCATTTTAAAGGCTTTAAATAAAAATATACTCACAAAATATAATGTCTTCAGTTTATAATGTGGATCATACTTCAGATCAGAGAGCACCTTCTTTCCTGATTTTCCTATTTTATTCCATGACAGATCCAGTTTTCTCAGGTGTGAGGGGTTTGATCTCAGAGCTGAAGCCAGAGCAGCACAACATTCATCTGTGACGCCACAATCCCTCAACCTGTAGAGAACAATGACACAGTGTGAATTGTAGTTCAAGTGTTTGTAGTTTGTTATTCACTCTGGTCTCAGATCAGGAGAGGAGATATAATGACAAGCATTGCCACATCCTGAAACTGTCATGTGCTTCAGGACTGAACAGACACACAGAGTTGAATGTGAGATATTGTTTCATAGTGATATAAGGACGTTCTGACTGGAGAAACAGTCTCTTGCTCCTCAAATACACTCCTACAGGAGGACATTTGCTTCACGGGATCCACATTTTTCCCATTACATATCATTTATTAACTCTTGTGATCAAACACATAATTGTGTCCTGTTGGGTCTCATCTTGCTTGTAAACTGAATAGAAATGTGGTGAACTCAATAGAGACATTCAGTGTCCTAATGTACAAAGTAAGAACTATTGCCTTCACATGCATTGAGATCATGTTCCTCCAGATCATCACCCATTTACCTCCAGGCTACAGCTCTACACTGTATTTCACAGTTAAATTCATGCCATGCTTTATGACATCTATGAGAACACAATGAGCTCAGATGATTTCAGAACAAGAAGAAAATAAGATGGAAATTAAAAGAGAAGAGCAGGTGAAGGAGTATTAATCATCATTTGTGCTGAGATTTAGCGTGTTTAGTGAGTATTTATTTTACAAGTTGATTTTAGTTTTAGAATTTACATTAAAGGACACGTTTTACTGAGGACAAAGACGTGTGAATATCAGAGAGATGATCTTACCCCAGTATCTCCAGTTTACAGTGAGGATCCTCCAGTACAGCAGACAGCAGTGTGACTGCCAAATTTCCTATTTTATTCCCAGACAGATCCAGTTCTCTCAGGTGTGAGGGGTTTGATCTCAGAGCTGAAGTCAGAGCAGCACAACCTTCATCTGTGACACCACAACCACTCAACCTGTAGAGAACAAAGACACACTCTTCAGTCTCAGATCAGATCAGTTTAACAGTGAATCCATTATTAAAGAGAAGTACAAATCAATATGTGTGAGAAATCACTGAGATCTAAAATGTTACAGAGCTGTGTGTGTGTGATTTTACAAAATTAAAAACAATACTTTAGAAAGTCAGTGCAGAAAGATGAACGTGATGAACAGTAAGAATGAATCCAGCATGTTCTTCATTTCTCATTTGTGTTGAGCCCGAATCCGTTTAAAGTCAAGTGATTGAAACATTGATTGTGTGTAAAAAGTGTGTATTTCAGTGTGACTCTCAGTCCTGTGGTATCATGTTACTGAGGAGCAGAGCCGATCCTCCCTATACACAAACTACGGAAGTTGTATGGCACCCAAACCACCAGGGGCCCCTTGCTCATCACTATATAAAAATAGACATGATGGTAATTTACCTGTCATGGAACGGTCCATGAAGGAAGATGAGGAACACAAGAATACAAAAGCAATAGCGTTTACTGGGACTGAACAGAACGGACAGTATAAATACAAGGGTAAATGAGGGAACTAAACAGGAACAGGTGGAGGAAGATTAACTAATCAGGGACTAACGAGGACAGGTGCAGACATGACAGAACTGAAGTAAACAGAACATATACGTGACATTACGCCCCTCGGAAGGGCACGTCCTCGCGCCGTGACAAAGACAGTCTATGAAGATGAAAGAGGGCAGAGGCTTCGGTGGAAGGCGTTGAGCTGGTGACGGACAGGAGCCTGGAGGAGTTGGCCACAGGCACCATGGTGGTGTCGACGGTGGGAAGAGCCAGGGTGGAGTCCTGACTGCAGGGGTGGCTGGAACCCTGGGACCGATTGGCGTAGGCGGAACCATGGTGAGTGGAGGCACCGACGAAACTTCGCGGCTGACGGACCTGGGCGACATCGCAGGCCTGGAAGCCTGAAGCTGAACTGCTGGCTCGCGGGACCGAGGCGACAATGGGGACTCGGATGACCGGGGCGACAATGGGGCGAGCGAGCACGACGGAGAGGTCGGAGGAAGGGAGGAGCCCGATGACACTGTAGGGGTACAGGGTTCAGGCACCGCTGGAACCCCGGAAGTCCGTAGCGGAAGCTGGGCGTCGACCGCCTGAGGCCGACCTGGAGTGGCGAGTGAGCCCAGCTGGAGCATCCAGACAGACGGGCCGCGGAGGCGACGACGGAGCGGTGAACCAAGGCGATGGTGACGGGCAGACAGTTCGAGGTGGAGACGTGGGCCTGGAGGCCTGAAGTGGAGGCGGGGACTCGGTCTTAAGCCAAGCTGATGGAGGTGAAGCCCGAGGCGAGGAAGATGAGCCGCACGGAGCAAGCGGCGGGGGCAGAGCCGAGGAGCTTGACGACATCGGTGGTACCAACGGATCCAGGGGGCTGGTCGTGACCGGTGATGGGCGGGGCGGGGCGGGGCGGGTCATGTGACGCAAAGCTCGCAAGCCAATGTCAATTGGCTTATTTAGTTTACACTCAAAGGTGATAGGGCTCTCATGCGATATCCCAATTTGTCAGTTCACTTCTGACATACGTCGAATGTGACCGACTGAAAGGAAACTGACAGTGCAGCTTACATACTGAAAACCAATGTAATTATTACTCAAGTTTATGGAAATTTGGGTTTAGAATTCACTGACAGGGCCCCTTCACAAAGTTTTGCTTAGGGCCCCCAGAAGTGTAGGATTGGCACTGCTGAGGAGCAGATCATGTGTACAATCATTTACAGTTCAATTAACTGAACTCACAGCAGCAGAAAGAGGCTAAACTCTTCAAATATACTTTACATTGTGATTCATGTGAGAGTCAAATATGATCTTACCTCAGTCTCTCCAGTTTACAGTGAGGATCCTGTAGTACATCAGACAGCAGATTCACTGATTTTCCTATTTTATTCTTAGCCAAATCCAGATCTCTCAGGTGTGAGGGGTTTGATCTCAGAGCTGAAGTCAGAGCAGCACAACCTTCATCTGTGACACCACAATCATACAACCTGTAGAGAGATGAAAATCAAATAGCATAACAAACAGTTAAACACTATCAAATAGCCACCAACTTTCAATTCTTAGCAACTTAATTGTTCATCTCACAGTAAAATTGAATGCTAAGTTTTAGTCAACTTTAAGCTAAAGATCAAGTAAATGTTTAAATTGTCAATCTGACAGTAAAATTAAAATCTTAAGTTTTAGTCAACTTTAAGCTAAAGATCAAGTAAATGTTTAATTGTCCATCTGACTAGTAATATTAAAATGTATGACTCTGCAATGTTAACCACACATCAAATGTTTTAGGAGATTTGAGTTACTTGATAAATGAGCTGTTTCTCCAATTCTGTTTGCTCTTCATTTCTTTCATGTCATTTATTTAAAAACAAATATTTAATTCCTTCTTTATGTTCAAGAACATTTAACTGTTAAACCTGAATAATTTATTCATACACAACTTCTCTGACTTTGTTTGAATGTCTGAAGGAATTTTCCATTGTCCCGGTTTGGAAAACACATCAAAATTCTGACCACTGAACCCTGGACAAGATCTGCAGCACTACAGATATATGCAATTTTATTTTCTTAATGTTTGAACAGTAAAGTCGTTGTTATCATTGATACTTACTGAACTGATCTGCATTCTTTAATCACAGGCAGCAGCTTCTGAAAAACCTTCAGTTTTTCAGCTTTATTGTTTCCTTCAACAAACGTCCTGAAATCAAACTCATCCAGCTTCTTCTCTGATGTCAACAACACAAAAGCTACAGCTGACCACTGAGATGAAGAGAGTTTGGCTTCCTTTATTCTTCCAGATTTCAGATACTGTTGTATTTCCTCCACTAGTGAATGATCACCCAGTTCATTCAGACAGTGGAACAGACTGATGGATTTCTCTGGAGAGTCAATGGTCCTGATCTTCATCTTGATGTACTCAACTGTTTTCTCATTGCTGTCAGATCTGCTTCTTGTCTGTTTCATTAGTCCTTGTAGGAGAATCTGATGAGACTTTACTGACAGACCCAGAAGAAACCGCAGGAAAAGGTCCAGATGTCCATTTTTACTCTGTAGAGCCTCATTCACAGCTCTCTGATGTAGGTCAGATAATGAAATATGTTCTGATGAATTGAGTTGAAGCAAGTCCTTAACTTTAGACAGCCAACTCTGTTTGGGTATTGGTTCAAACACATTTATGTTGTTGTTTGTACAGGAGAGTTGCACATATAGAGCTGCCAGATGTTCCTGAACGCTCAGATGAACAAAGCAGAAGACTTTCCCCTGATACCAGCCAAACTCCTCTCTGAAGATCTGAGTGCACAATCCTGAGTACACTGATGCTTCTGTCACATCAATGCCACACTCTCTCAGGTCTTCCTCATAGAAGATCACATTGCCTTTCACAAGCTGCTGAAAAGCCACTTTCCCCAGTTTGAGGATCATGTCTTCATCTGTCACGTTCTTCTCATAGTCCTTCTCATGTTTGATGTTGGTCTGAAGGATCAGGAAGTGTGTGTACATTTGAGTGAGAGTCTTGGGAATCTTTCCTTTCCATGATTTCCTCAACATCTTCTCTAGAACAGTGGCTAAGATCCAGCAGAACACTGGGATGTGACACATAATAAAGAGGCTCCTTGATGACTTCAGGTGTGAGATGATCCTGTTGGCCAGTCTCTGATCTCTGATTCTCTTCCTGAAGTATTCCTCCTTCTGTGGGTCACTGAAGCCTCGTACCTCTGTCACTCGATGGACACACTCAGAGGGGACGAGATCAGCTGCTGCTGGTCTGGAGGTGATCCAGATGAGAGCAGAGGGAAGCAGATTCCCCACAATGAGGTTCATCAGCAGCACGTCCACTGAGGCTGATTCAGTCACATCACACACCCTCACATCGCTCTGAAAATCCAGAGACAGACGACACTCATCCAGACCATCAAAGATGAACAACACTTTATATTTGTCACTGGATATTTCCATTTCTTTTGTTTCAGGGAAAAAGACATGAAGAAGATCTGAAAGACTGAGTGTTTTGTCCTTCATCAAGTTGAGCTCTCTGAAAGGAAGTGGAAATATGAGCTGGACGTCCTGATTCTCTTTCCCTTCAGCCCAGTCCAGGATGAACTTCTGCACAGAGACTGTTTTTCCAATGCCAGCGACTCCCTTTGTCAGCACAGTTCTGATGGGTTTGTCTTGTCCAGGTAAAGGTCTAAAGATGTCACTGCATTTGATCGGTGTGTCCTCTGTTTCTGCTCTCCTGGACTGTGTCTCAATCTGTCTCACCTCATGCTCATTACTGATCTCTCCACTTTCACTCTCTGTGATGTAGAGCTCTGTGTAGATCTCATTCAGGAGTGTTGGGTTTCCCTGCTTTGATATTCCCTCATACAAACACTCAAACTTCTTCCTCAGATTTGATCTCAATGTGTTGAGGACTTCAGCAGGTTTGGAGTCATGGCTGTAAGATTAAAATACCACATTATTACACAAGTTAATGTAAAGTAAACAGCCATAAATTACAAAAAATTATTTTTTGTTTGCTGTATTATGGGACACAGAACATCATTAGGTTTCTGAAATGTTTCTATTATTAATCATGTGTTTGAGTGATGTGTGATGTGCAGCACCTAAAATTAAACAACAACAATAAAAGTCCTACATTTTACCTGAAACCAGGATTCATGCTTTCATTAAAGTCTTGTGGTTGAATCACAGGCGTGAACACAGATTTGTTTTTAACTGGTCTGGATTGAAGATTTGACCTTAAATCAGAATGAAGAGGGTAAAGAATCAGACACACTGATATTGATGTAATTGTGTCATTAACGGACTAACAGACCAACAGCTTTTACAGTGTGTGAATGTATTAACAATACATTATCATTAATAGACTGAAACATGCAGGATTTGAACTTAGAATTTTTAGTTCAAACACAGATCAATACACTGTTGTATATTAATAACAATTTAATAAAAATCTAATACTATAAGCATATATCTTATAGAAAAAACATACACGAGTTTAGGCCATTTGTTTCCACTCTTAAAGGGTTAGTTCACCCAAAAATGAAAATAATGTCATTAATTACTCACCCTCATGCCGTTCCACACCCGTAAGACCTTTGTTCATCTTCAGAACACAAATTGAGATATTTTTGTTGAAATCCGATGGCTCAGTGAGGCCTGCATAGCCAGCAATGACATTTCCTCTCTCAAGATCCATTAATGTACTAAAAACATATTTAAATCAGTTCATGTGAGTACAGTGGTTCAATATTAATATTATAAAGCGACGAGAATATTTTTGGTGTGCCAAAAAACAAAATAACGACTTATATAGTGATGGCCGATTTCAAAACACTGCTTCAGGAAGCTTCGGAGCGTTATGAATCAGCGTGTCGAATCATGATTCGGATCGCGTGTCAAACCGCCAAACTGCTGAAATCACGTGACTTTGGCGCTCCGAACCGCTGATTCGACACGCTGATTCATAACGCTCCGAAGCTTCCTGAAGCAGTGTTTTAAAATCAGCCATCACTATATAAGTCGTTATTTTGTTTTTTGGCGCACCAAAAATATTCTCGTCACTTTATAATATTAATATTGAACCACTGTACTCACATGAACTGATTTAAATATGTTTTTAGTACATTAATGGATCTTGAGAGAGGAAATGTCATTGCTCCCTATGGAGGCCTCACGAAGCCATCGGATTTCAACAAAAATATCTTAATTTGTGTTCTGTAGATGAACGAAGGTCTTACAGGTGTGGAACAACATGAGGGTGAGTAATTCATGACAGAATTTTTTTTTTTTTTTGGGTGAACTAACCCTTTAAGCTTTGGTGAGTTATCCATAGACCTGTTACTCTTTATAGACACACAGCTGGACTCTGGGTTTGAACTGTAACAGTAAACACATTCAGTTTAATCCTCATCATCAGAGCCATTTAAGTCTCTTATGTGGGGTTTACACTGTTAATACATATTCATTTTACTTTTAAAACAAGGTTTTTAAAAAAGTTGTACGCTCTCAGAAAAAGCACATATCAGAACAGCACACAAATGAAATGTTTAACCAGCAAGGTTTTAAAGCACATGCAAATAATGAACTTTAGTGGTTGTGAATAAGGGCAGTGTCCTGAGTGAGTGCAACTCTACTGCTCCGTTAATGTGATGTAGGGCTGCACGATATTGGAAAAAAACTGACTTTACGATATTCTGTTTTTCTGCGATGTATGTTGCGATATGAAATAAATTTAACAGATTACTTGGATAGCTCTTTGGAAAGAATAATTCTAGAATGATTGGGGTGATTTAAATTAAATTGTAACACTTTACAATAAGGTTCATTAGTTAACATGAACTAATAATGAACTGCACTTAAACAGCATTATAATTTCAACATTTACTAATTCATTATTAAATCTTGTTAACATTTGTTAATGCACAAACATGAACAAACAATGAACAACTATTTTCATTAACTAACATTAACGAAGATTAGTAAATACAGTAACAAATGTTAGTTCATGTTAGTTAATACATTAACTAATGTTTAACTAATGAACCTTATTGTAAAGTGTTACCTATTAAATAAATGAGTGTTTTATATTTTTCAGGTATAAGTATTCAGGTACAGAAAATGAATGATCAATGGTAAAATAACGCTACATAGTCTTCGCTGTATACATTGAATATAATTAATATGTGTTAAAGCTGCAAAAGTGATTTTCTCTTTGTATTTTGTTGTTTGTTAACATTCATGACACAGAAAGCAGCAAGCCTGCTGTAACTTTAAGACCGAATGCACGGATCATTTATAATGATACATTGTGCAGCCCTAATGTGATGCGAGTTGTACAGTATTGTTGGGACAGAGACACTAGAATTGCAACTGATTGTGCGCTGTAAAAATCAAGCTGTCATTTCATATGCTCTTGGGGGCCCCCTGGTGGCCACAGGGGCCCTAAGCAGCCGCTTAGTTCTCTTATGCCTTGGGTCGGCTCTAACATACCTGTAAAGCAGGAAAAAAAAACGTCTCAGGATCCTACTACCAGGCACAAAATATCAATATTTTATCACACCTTTTATAGAAATGTTATTCTGAGTACCTGAGATCAGGCCGTTTGTCTTCACTCTTAAACTTTGGTGGCTTCTCCATAGAGCGGTCACTCTTCACAGACACACAGCTGGACTCTGGGTTTGAGCTCTTCTGCTGGACTGAACTGTAACAGAGAACAGATTCAGTTTAATCCTGATCCAATATGATCAGAGCCATTAAGTCTCTTGTGTGGAGTTTACACTATGTTATTACATGTTCATTTTAGTTTTAAAACAAAGTTTAGAGTAGTCAGTAAAGGTTTGTTTGTATTCACATGATGATGTTTGTTAGTTTTATGTTCACAAATTTAGGTCACTGGTTTGGTCAGATTCCTACTACCAGGCACAAAATATCAATCTTTTATCACACCTTTTATAGAAATGTTATTCTGAGTACCTGAGAACAGGCCGTTTGTATCCACTCTTAAAAATAATTGGCTTCTCCATAGATCGGTCACACAACACAGACACACAGCTAGACTCTGGGTTTGAGCTCTTCTCCTGGACTGAACTGTAACAGAGAACAGATTCAGTGCCTTTAAAACAAACAAACAAAAACGAACAAAAATAGACTACACATTTTTTTTTTTTTCCTGTAAACTGTTTCTGTGCGGGGAGGGATCACAACAAAAACTGATCTTTTTTTGTGATGTAATACAATATTTATTGTTGAAAGTACCTGCATCCTGGAGAAAAATCTCCATCTCTGGATCCTTGTGAATCAGCCATGATGAAGCTGCAGGAGAATCTGATGAGTTTGATCTCCTCCACTGACTCTGAATGAACAAAACATTCAGACACTAAATTCAATTATTAAACAACCTTCATAATTTAACTGAACATATCTTGAGTGTGGGAGAAAAAGGATCATGTGACTGTGTCAATCATGTTTACACATATGCTGTTAAACTTCTGAAGAATCACAGACATCACCAAACACAAAAGAAACCTTGAAGTGAAAGAAACCCTTTATTAAAGAATTTATAGATAAAAAAAAAAAAAAAAAACAATCACTCAAAATGTCCTCCAGAGATTCATATTAATATGAGGAAGTCACCACACATGAACACTCACCTTGATCAAACTTTTACAAGATACAGCTTCTCAAATCCTCCAGCTTTAACATCATAAAGATACACGGAAATTCCTGCTTAAACTTTGATGAACGTTTCTATTAATCATCTATGGTATTGGTATTTTACCTGCTTAAAATGTCGACAGGTGAACTCTAACGCACTTTCACTTTGTATTTGTGACGAGAGAGGGAGAGAGGGAGAGAGGGAGGGAGAACAGGTCAGTATCAATCAACTTTCTCTCTCTTTCTCTGAACTCCGCTGAGAGATAAAACGGTCTGATCCAAACACAAGCCTAGAAGCTCAACACCAAAACATGCAAATATTAGAAAATAAATTTGGATATTATAAGACAGGTTAATAATTTAAAAAAGCATTTTGTCACTGTAGTGTGTATGCCGCCCTCTTTTGATAGAAAACAAACAAACAACAATATTATGTTTTTTTAATGCTACAAAATTTCATTAAAGGGATAGGTCACCCCAAAATTACAATTCTGTTGTTAAAGGGATAGTTCACCCAAAAATGAAAATTGTCATATTTACACTGCCTCCAAACCTGTATAAATTTCTTTGTTCTGCAGCCAATGGTGGGCGAGATCTGCTTATTCTTCCAAATATCTTCCTTTGTGTACAGCAGATGTAAAGGAGTTTAGGCTTTAAGGGATAGCTGGCTTGAGTCCAGCAGGGATGACAAGAACACAGAGTCCAGTACAGTTCCATATGACTACTTTTATTTATCCATTGGAGCAGACGGAACAAAAATGAGCAGGGAGCACATCATATGAATATGAGCAGAGGTATATATATGTGTGTGGTCTCTAAACAAAAACAGAAATACAAACACTTAATTCAAAACAAGCCACACACAAATTAACAATCAAAAATACTATATATTTGTAGGGCTGAGCAAATATGGGTAGAACTCTTTACTGCCCTTGTACTCCAGAAATCCCTTTAAAGGTATACAAATTAATTAAACGTGGCACAATGGCCTTCATCATCACAGTATGCTAATGCCTATCTAGTGCGAGGGATTCATCAATATGCTGACTGAGGACTGTTGGGACACTCCAGGCACAGGAGTTGTTTACACCTCAATGACACATCTGTACCATTTGCTTCACATGACATATATGTTTTCAACTACATGCTATTTATTTACTAGTGTTTTCTAACATATAACTATGTCATGTTTGGTCTCATCTGACAGCTTATAAACTGAACTGAATGGTAGTGTACTTAATGGAGACATTGAAGAATCCTAATGTACAATCTAGGTATTCCTTAAACATGCATTGAGGAGAATATGTTAAAGTACTTCTCCCCCTCTTGATCACCACTCATTTGCCATATCTTTTACATATAAAACCCAAAAGAAACAAACTGACATTGCTCACGCACACGCACACGTGAAGAAAGGTTGGGGCATATTAAGAAAATAAACAAAATAATTTTATAAAACAGTGACAAAAAATAAACTTCCAAATAAAGACAAAAAAATCTTTAATACAGCAGAACAAACAAATTCAAACAGGTTCGCAACAACTTGAGGGTGAGTAAATGATAACAGAATTTTCATTTTTGGGTGAACTATCCCTTTAATACTCACCCTCTATGCAAATACTACTTTCAAGCCCCAGAAAGGTAGTAAAGACATCATAAAGTACTCCATATGACTCCAGTTGTTTAACCTCAATTTTATGAAGCAACACGAGTGCTGTTTGCACAAAAAAGAAAAAAAAAACTTAATTTACAAATTAATAATCTTCAAGGCACGCTCACAAGAGCACCACGACGCCAGTCGTTGAAAAACTCTTTTGAAAAGCTCTGCACAACACATGCGTGTAGCAATGATCACTTTTATGTCAGGGGACATTTCTAATTCATTAAATACAAAAATCCAATAGATACCCATCTTTTATCTTGCAAAAATGTCATATTCTATACTGGAATTTGCTGTTTTTGTGCTGTCCGATTTGGTAAATATGAGGTTTTGCTCTTCAGATTGGCTCTAAAATACATGTTTCTGTATATATTTCTTATAAATATGTGTCCAAAATAATCATTAAATTATGAGAAAGGTGTTTTAAAAAATATTTTGCTCTTGCATGTACATTAAATCATCCATTTTGTGTATGTCCGAGAAATCAGTGTCAACTGTGTTAGTCCCTATAAAACCCCTTATAAATCAGTAATGGTTTGTTCCAAAGTCACGTCCAGTATCATAATCATATATCATAAATATAGAATGACTCAGATACATCACTTCATAAAATAGATAAAAGGTTTGAGTGATTAATAATCATCTAACCTGACGAATAGATATTTATTCAATGTTATCAATTGTATTTCTTCTGCAACAACATTGTGAACTTAAGATTAACTAAAATTAAAATTAAATGAAAACTGAACTGTAAAAATTAACTATTCATGAAATCATATTCATAGTATTTAAATCCAGCAAGTATACTTAAGTTAGGATTGTTATAGTTAACTAAAATATTAAACTTATTTTATTTTAGTTAGTTGCCAAAGCGATATTTTCATTTAACTTCATGTTTTAAAGTTTTAAAATAAAAAAATAAAAAACTGAAATAAAGGTTTATTTAAAAAGTATATAAACATAAACAAATATAATACAAATAACAAAAACACAACAAAATTACTTTTAAATTTGTACTAAAGTGGAAATATAAAATATAAAATAAAACTCCTAAAAATATTAATTAATTATATAATTATATTATATAATTATATAGTTAAATATATTATTATATAAATGAACTATAATAGGTTCTCAATGATATAAGTTAAAGATGCTGTTGTTTGGGTTTCTTTCAGAATTTTGTCATACATTTCCTCAAAAAATATATTTTAATTATTATTGTTGAGCATAACAATAATTTAATTTATTTTGTAAATTAAAAATTATACAAATCCATTATATAAAATCAACCTAAGAGAAAATTGTGCTGTACACAGTGCAGTACTCAGTGTGGCCGAAGGGTGGCGGTAATGTGCTGCAGTACTCAGTGCGGTCAGCAGGCGACAGTAGAGCGCGCGGTGCCTCACGCATCCGCCGCAGAAGAAGAAACAGCAGCAGCGGTAGTGAGTCGCATTCAGAGAAACAGTAGCAACAAAATCATGGAGGAAACCGCAAAAAAGGAGAAAAAGCAGGACGAAATCAAGGAGGAGAAGGACAAACAACCGGCGGGGAAAGAGAAGGAGAAGAAAGAGGAGCAGGAGCTGGTGAGAGAGAGAAAAACAGCCGCGTCTGAATTCCGCCTGAGTCACTCTGCAGGCCAGACTCTCAAACACACTCACACACTACAGTAACATTCATTATTATTCATGATTTATCAATGAATACAAATCACTGTCAGCACGAAACACCTTAAACATCATATATGTGATTATAAGACTTATATATGATCTTTATATGTGTCGTATAATTGTGTAAACACAGGGATGTATGAATATAGTTTATAGAAATGCTTCCCTGAGGAGAAATTCAGTGGTCTGATTTTAAAAATAATTATGTTTCATTATTTGAAGAGTCCTGATGTTGTAAATCACAGTTTCTCTGATGTATTTGTGTTGTTTTTGCAGTCAGAGGAGGATAAACAGCTTCAGGAGGAGCTGGAGATGCTCGTGGAAAGACTCGGTGTAAGTTGAGTTTGTTTTTGTTGGATTATGAATTATTCCTTGTTGAACTGTCAGTTTGACACATTTTAAGACGGTTTACATATCTAAAAAATATCCTGATATAGAAGAAAATTGGGTAACAGTATACAGTGAGGTTTCATTTGTTAACCTTAGTTAAAATGAACCAATACTTCTACAGCATTTTAATGTTAATATTAATTTCAACATTTACTAATACATTATTAAAATCAAAAGATGTATTTGTTAACATCAGTGTTAACTAGCATGAACAAACAATGAACAATTGTTTTACTAGTGCTGTCAATCGATTAAAAATGAACTAATTAATCACACACTTTTCTGTAATTACTTGTGATTAATCACCCCTGACATTAAATTTTTTAAATATATTTTTATATTGTAATACTTTCACGTTGAATCTCCAAAATAACGTAGAAACAACATATAGACATATAGTATATTTTAAATATTTGTTTAATGGTATCTTTTTACTAAGCACTATAAATGAAGGCCAGTATCACTGATACCAGTACTGGCGTCTCTATTACATGGGTTTTTCCTTAATTTTAGCCATTAATTATAGCCATTCAACATTACAGTGTAATTGAAAGCTATCATTTTTAACATTTAATAGGCTTTAAAATATAAAACAGTGAATTTGGGTGAACAATTCTCACATAAACCCATTATAATGTCACATTTAGCTGTGCCTTTAATATATCAGGGCTCAACGCTAGGGATTTTTTCTACTGGTATTTTAGATTTTTACCTGCCCTGCTAAAATGCACAAAAAAATATTGTTTTTGTTGTTTTTGACCCATGTAACCTTGTAAACAGTGCTTTAGGATTTTCAGGTAGGCCTAACAGGTAAAAATATGGGAATTGATTAAAGTGATCAAACACTTTAAGTCTTTAAACTTTGTTATTCAGTCAAGAGCACTGAGTGATTTGTCTTTTGTTCTTTGATTAACATTAATGACAGACCTCAGCAGGTTTATTAGGCTGCTGTCACTTTAAGACCTGACTCTTCACGTTCATTTAAGGCTTTATTTGACTCATTTAAGACTGTGCTTGCATGGATACTTGACAAAATGTCAATTTTGACATCATTCTGTGTGTTTTTGTCCGTTCAAGTGCGAAAGAACTCAATGTGGCGGTGGTGTGCTGTCTTTTGTGTGTTTGTTCACAGACGCACACCTGTACAGATTGATTTTTTTTTTTTTTGCATTTCATCGCGTTTGATTGGTTTAATAGCAGCTGAATGAATGAAAGCATTATATGAAAGATTATATACTGTAACATAGCCAAAGGATGACGGAAAAAACATATTAATTGCATTAAATATTTTTAACCCGTTAAACTGAAAAAAATTATTGCATGCGTTAACTCGTTAATTTTGATAGCCCTAATTTTTTACTAACATTAACAAAGATTAATCAATGCTTTACAAATATATTGTTCATGTTAGCTAATGAGACCTTATTGTAAAGTGTTACTAGAATTAGTTTTCACAATAATGGATCAAATTGTAATGAATTTCTTTATTTCTGAAATGACATAAAAATGTTTATCAATAACAAATGCCCTTTTTTTTTCACAATACAATCAAATCCTCATGGATGAAATCACATCCTGGCCTACATGATTTCCAACTGTTAATTTTGTTTCACTCGAAGTTAAATGTTGATTTTTTTTTTTTTGCTAAAGACGCTTGTTTTCTCTCTGTTGCGCAGGAGAAGGACACGTCTCTGTATCGTCCTGCTCTGGAAGAACTGCGTCGTCAGATTCGCTCCTCCACGACCTCGATGACATCGGTGCCCAAACCGCTTAAGTTCCTGCGACCCCATTACGCCAAACTCAAAGAGATCTACCAGAATATGGCGGCCGGAGAGAATAAGGTGTGTTTGCGGCATCAATTATACGGCTCTGTTTTATAGGATAACTTTATTAAAACAATCATCCTATGTTTGTGTAGAGTGTGACGATCTTTCTCTGTTTGACAGCATTTCTGTGCTGACGTGGTGTCTGTTCTCGCCATGACCATGAGCACCGAGCGGGAGTGTCTGAAGTATCGTCTGCAGGGCTCACAGGAGGAGCTCGCTTCATGGGGCCACGAATACGTCAGGTACAAAAAAAAGGACAGCTAGACAACATGCACTTTAGACCAGTGCTGTTATTGTTTGCGAAAACTACTACAAATCATTTTCAGTAATTGAAATAGAGCTTAAAGGTGCAGTAAGTGATTTCTAAAAAACACTGTTGAAAGTAGATCAGACCGAGCACCAAAACATACTTGTAGCCAATCAGCAGTAAGGGGCGTGTCCATTCATGATGGGGGAGGTGCCTGTGTTGTATATATATCACTCCAGAACTCTGTCCTGTCTTGCCTGCACTCGAGACGGTGACGTGAGCTCCACTGGCACTTTCAGTCTTCACTCTTATTGGTTGTCGCTTGTGAAATTTGCTGCTCCTTTGCATAAAGTCAAAATTTCTGAACTTTTGTCACGTGTCTCGCGCTGCTTGACACGCCTACATTCTGTCGCCAGTGGTCACTGTCACTCGTGTCACCGAAAGTCGCGATCCCTCCTTTGAAAATGAATGGGATGAATGAATGTCGCTGCGTGTCACTGGCCTTGTGAATGGGGCTTAAAGTGTTCTTGAATTTGGGGGTGGAGCTATCAAGATATGGGTGTGATCCTTTTGAGTATGGGTGTGTTTGTTTTGGTGATTTCAGATACCAACAGTGATTCTCAGAAATTGCTTACTGCACCTTTTAAGTAAAACTATTTAGTAGGAATGCACCAATGTATCAGCTGATAAAAGCAATTATTTCCTCTATTGGCTGATTGTTTAAAAACAGCCGATGATCAGGGCCGATTATATCCTTTCAATCAAAAGGGGGCAGAAAAACGTGTCAGACTGCAACTCATATTGTGTATGAAGATGTCTCTCCTGTTTCCACCTAGTATTAAAATGAGTTTTGGTCGATCGGATCACAAGTGGATGAGGTAGACACATTCTCGCTGACACCTGGTATTTTAATCCGTCTCTTTTGTCCACTTTCAACCACTTCTGTCCTGATTTTTTTCGAGGGGAGGGTCTATGGGTGGGTAAATGAATGGGTTTTTTCAGATCTTTCAATGTAATGGACAAAATAAGCTTGCTCAATTTACATATGAACACGAACAGAGACATCAGAAAAACACAGAGAGCATCAGCTTTCGTTTCTGCTGACAGCCACAAGACCGGCCAAACGCTGTGAATGTGTGTTAGAAATCAGGAATGGTGAGAGAACATTGTGCTTGGTACATTTTTCATCTTCAAACCAAACTTGGGTCTTCAGTTGACAAAGTTTAAATCCCGTCTGGCTAAAGCGCTTCCCATAATGTGTACGCGTTAGGTCAGTAGGTGGAGAGTGGGTGGTCTTTAGTGGCCGTTCGAACACATTCGACCACATGAGCGTTTACACTATGAAAGCATCCAGTCAAATGCGTTTTTTATTTGCCTCTGGAAGTGGTCGAAAGTGGACAAGCTCAAAACGTGTTTACACCTGTGTTTAGCGTCGTCCACTTGTGATCCGGTCGACCAAAACACATCTACTAGGTGGAAACGAGGCCAAAGTCAATGCGACAATAATGTATAAACGGTTAAATAGCGAAGTTAAAGCAGACTCTGTTTGACCCTCTGAATCACCTGTAGTTGAAACTTTCTTTAATGCAGTCTGGGAACTTTCTAGCTCTTTCCGTGTGAACATGCTTTCTGAATCAGATCTTGTGTCTGTTTCCAGGCATCTTGCCGGAGAGGTCGCTAAGGAATGGCAGGAGATCGAGGAAGGTGATAAAGCTCAACAGGAAGTTCTGCTAAAGCTGGTCAAAGAGATTGTCCCGTATAACATGGCCCATAATGCCGAGCACGAGGCCTGTGACCTCCTGATGGAAATCGAACGTCTTGACATGCTGGACACGTACATCGATGAAAACGCCTACGCTAAAGTCTGCCTTTACCTGACCAGGTGAGACACATTTACCCACAGTGCATCTGAACACACGTCTTTGAGTGTCTTCCTGTTTTGATCGTGTGTTTGTGTCTCCAGCTGTGTGAGTTACGTCCCTGAGCCGGAGAACTCGGCTCTGTTGAAATGCGCTCTCAACATCTTCCGCAAGTTTAACCGTTACCCAGAAGCCCTCAGACTCGCATTGATGCTTAATGATGTGGAGTTGGTGGAGAACATCTTCACTTCCTGCAAGGACATGTATGTCACACATGCACTTCATTTAGTCATTTACACTCTCTCACACAGTTTGTCTCCTGAAAACTGAATCTCAAGTTGCATAACACTGATAGTAACGTGTGTGTGCGCAGTGTCATTCAGAAGCAGATGTCGTTTATGTTGGGTCGTCACGGCATGTTCCTGGAGCTCAATGAAGACGTGGAGGATTATGAAGATCTAACGGAGATCATGTCCAACGTGCAGCTCAACAGCAACTTCCTGGCTCTCGCTAGAGAGGTGATTAAACACACACATGCAGAAAAATATCCAGGTCACGAAATATCTGGGTCATTACAGAAAATACACAGATTAAACATTGAGTAAAGAAAATGACGCCTATTTTTTAGGACCGTTTGACATCATCTCCATGTCAATTCACATCCATAGTTTATCATTATTACAGTGCGACAAAAATAATTTATATTTTTTTAGTTGTAAAGTACAGTTGTAAATATGCATCGTGGTTATTTAATTCAATTCATCTATCTATCTATCGTTCTTTCTATCGTTTTATCAATATCATGCTATCGTTCTGTCTATCGTTTTATCTCCTATCTGTCGTTCTATCTGTCTATCGTTCTGTCTATCTATCGTTCGTTCTATCATTCTATCATTCGTTCTATCTATCGTTCTGTCTATCGTTCTATCTACCGTCCTTTCTATCTATCGTTTTATCTATCATGCTATCGTTCTATCTATCGTTCTCTCTGTCTATCTGACTATCTATCTATGTTCTGTCTATCTGTATCGTTCTATCGTTCTATCTCTGTCTATCCATCTATCGTTCTATCATTCTGTCTATCTCTATCGTTCTATCTATTTCTGTCTATCGTTTTATCGTTCTATTGCATGACGATAATGAGAAATTGCAGTGAAATGTTTTATTATCATGAAAATGTCTCAAGAATACACTTTATTACACTTTTATACAATATTTTAAAATTAACTTTAAATTGAATTTCTTATTATAAAATTTGCTACAAAATTTTATATTAGGCTAAATATTAAAATTAAAATAATTAAGTGAAGATTTAGATTTTAAAAATTTATTTTTCAATAATCTTGTGGTGGTTTTTTTTTTTTTGTTGTTGTTTTTTTTTGTACTGAGTTTGATTCATGCTAATTTAAATAAATTATTGAAGATTTAATGTTATTGTGTCCTTAAAGGATCATTTTGAGGCAAAATGTGACTTATTGTCATATAATATCACACTGCTTATTTTTTGCATGCAAAATACAATGATGTGTTTCTTGTGATTGTGACCTGGACATGTTCACGTTTAGATTTACAATTCTGTGAGATGTTTCCACATATTTGTTGATGTTTTATTCCGATTCTCTCCTCTGTAGCTCGACATCATGGAGCCTAAAGTTCCAGATGACATTTACAAAACCCACCTGGAGAACAACCGTAAGACCCTTCAGATCTCATGAGGTAGATGATGGTGTTTTGTGTTGTGTGTTTTACTAACAGTGTTTCTCTCAGGGTTCGGCGGCAGCGGCTCACAGGTGGACTCCGCTCGCATGAACCTCGCCTCCTCGTTTGTGAACGGTTTCGTTAATGCTGCATTCGGACAGGACAAACTGCTCACAGAGGATGGAAACAAGTGGCTCTACAAGAACAAGGACCATGGTGAGAACAGCCCCATCTCTGGGCAGCTAAACAACATAAATCTGCTGTTATTGTGATGATCTTTGTATTAAATGTGTGTTTTCGTGTGTCCGTTATAGGTATGCTCAGCGCTGCGGCCTCTCTGGGAATGATTCTGCTGTGGGACGTGGACGGCGGTCTGACACAGATTGATAAATATCTTTATTCATCCGAGGATTACATCAAGGTACAAATGCACACAGTAGCTATGTTTCCATCCAAAGTTGCAAATTTAACTTTAAAGTTGCGCAATATTGAATAAAACATTTGCGAATAAAGCAGCGTTTCCATCCCATGTGTTCAAGAGAACAAAATCTTATCCTGGGAAATAGCAGCAAAATATCAGTAATAAAAATGTAAGTTGCTGCAATCTGGCTCTTTTCCCTCCATTATAAAAGAGGTGCATCTCAGAGCGGCAGTCGAAACGCAATAAACACTGTCATGTTCTCTTGCTGCGTAGCGCTGCATTGTTTACAGAATTAACCTGGGAAACCAACGTATTTGTACTGTTCCTTAAGCGCCATCTACTGTCAGAGATTGAAATTGCATTTTCATTCAGCACATCTGCCATTTTTGTTCAGACCAATGAAGATCGACCCATGTTTTCACACAGCTTACACACAGTGTTGTAAAAGTTAATCGGTGGATCGATAAGAAGCTAATATGCTTTAAAAAATGTAAGGTATCTAGAATATTATATATATATAATCATATTTTAAATGATTTATTTTACTCATTTATTTCTTTTAGTCTGGGGCGCTGTTGGCATGTGGTATCGTGAACTCTGGCGTTCGTAACGAGTGTGATCCCGCTCTGGCTCTGCTGTCTGATTACGTCTTACACAACAGCAACATCATGAGGATTGGAGCCATTTTTGGGTAATTCACAAATGGCACTAACCTTTTCTAAAGTTATTGTTTTTCCCCCAATTTCATAATAATTAAACTCATAACTTTTAACACTCTAATAATTTATTATAATTTTAGCAATAATAGGGTCCTATGAAATGTTTTAATTTTCAGAAATTGTTTTATGATTTAATCAAATTTATTATCAAAAAAATTGGTAGTCGAATGGATGCGTATGACTCACTATTTAATCTTAAAAGTGAAGTATGTAACATTTTATGTTAAAATTCATTCTCTTAACCCATTTAATTGTTAATATTTTGCCATTCATGGGTTTATCTCCCCCAAAAGTGTGAATATTGAGCCTCCCAGACAGATCCACTCAGATCTGTCAATCACTTTAAAGCTCAACCAATAGTGAGTTTGGGGCGTGGCTACTATAGCAGGCGGAGTCAGAGGGTGTTTAGCCAGCTGATGCATTACATGAAAAAAGACATTCAGCTTCGGGTACAGGCAAAACCCGCTGCATTTAGACTTTCAAAGATTAAACGGGTCATGAACACATCAAAGCAAATGGGGCGTATGCTACACGCTACATTGATGGCTTCAATACAACATCATCATGCACCCGTTCAGAAAGACAAATTTTCCAGTTTATATTGTTTACTTTGACTTGTCCAGTGTAGACAGACTCACAGTCAAAAAATCCAGATATGCTGCATCGGTTTATTATAAGTGACAATAGTCTACTCAACTGCTAACTCATGACACATAGCTACACAGCTAAAAGTATTTCTGATATGTTGGACGTTTTACTCAAAGTAGCTACTTCTACTGGTTGATACATGCCTTCACAAGCACCGTAAGAGCTGTGATTGTGATGTTTGAGTTGAGGGAGACGTGATGTGGGGTGTTTGCAAAATATGCTGTATTTTTGTCATTCTACTGTCGCAGAAACTACATACTTCACCTTTAAGGTTTAGTGTTTAAATTCAAACATTCATGAAAAATTGTGTCGTCTTCCTTAACGATGAATGTGTGATTATTATTTGGAGAAGTACATTCTACTGTACAATAGTAACGCTGCTTTGTGTTTGTGTAGGTTGGGTCTGGCGTACGCCGGCTCTAACAGAGAGGATGTTCTCTCTCTGCTGCTTCCTGTCATGGGAGACTCCAAATCCAGCATGGAGGTGCGTGTGTGTTTGCAGTGGATGAGCGTTTGATCTCTGTGTGTGTGTTTCTGTCTTTGATGAATCTGTGTGTGAACGTGCAGGTGGCTGGAGTGACTGCGCTGGCGTGCGGGATGATCGCCGTGGGCTCCTGTAATGGTGATGTCACTTCCACCATCCTCCAGACCATCATGGAGAAGAACGAACAGGAGCTCAAAGACACTTACGCCCGTTGGCTGCCACTCGGCCTCGGACTCAACCACCTGGGTAAGAACGGCTTCCGTCTTGCCCATATACAATTAAACCTGCTGAGAATTACAAATTAAGAATAATTAAATACTTTCTCAGAGGCATGATTTGAGGAAAAAACATTAATTAATTTAAATTAAATATTTTTTTTATTATTATTAAGATTGATTTCAAATTTGTGTGTGTGTGTGTGTGCAGGTAAAGGTGAGGCGATTGAAACCACTCTGGCAGCTCTTCAAGTTGTACCCGAACCCTTCCGGAGCTTCGCCAACACGCTGGTGGACGTCTGCGCATACGCAGGTGAGTCAGATACTCCCTCACACAGGCTGCAGGTCACACACTTCATATAAAACACACGTGTGTAACCGTCCGTCTGTCTCTCAGGGTCCGGGAACGTTCTGAAGGTCCAGCAGTTGCTACATATCTGCAGCGAGCACTATGACAACAAGGACAAAGACGATGATAAAGACAAGAAAGACAAAAAAGACAAAGATAAGAAGGAGACGGCAGATATGGGCTCCCATCAGGTGTGTGTGTGTGTGTGTGTGTTTCTTGTCTCTTGTGTTGAATTGTGTGTTAGTCAGTGGTCAGTAAGACTGATTCTGTTGTCTGCAGGGTGTGGCGGTGTTGGGTATCGCTCTCATCGCGATGGGTGAGGAGATCGGCTCAGAAATGGCCCTGCGCACGTTTGGTCACCTGGTGAGTCGATGTCAAACACATCACCCATGTGAAATGACTTTTTGGTGCCAAATAAATAAAATTAATTAATGCATTTATTTTATTTAATGCATAAAGAAATTGTACTTTCTTAAATTTGATTTAAATCATGTATTTATATACATATTTAATAATAATTTATATAAATATTATTGTACAATTTTTTTTATATAATAATTTATTAAATTTAAGGTAAATGTAATATTTGATATATAAAATTATGTAATGTATTTATTCATAATTTATATACATTTATTTAATAAATAACTGCATCAATTATAATAATTCATTAAATTTATTTATGCAATACATGTATTTAATTATAAATATAAATATTTAATCATTTGTATAAAATATTGTATAATTTTGTACATTAAATATACATAAAATATTGAACATCACATTTAATATTTAAAATATAAAATTATATAATAAATGTATATTATAAATAAATGCATCTATTATAATAATTCATTACATTTATTTTGTTTTATTTAATATTTATCTATTTACTTTATATATGATTATAAGTAATATATAATTTTATAGTATAATTTATTAAATTTATATTAAGTAATACTACAAATATGAAAATAAATATTATATATAAATGTTATAATTTATCAAATGTTCTTATGTATTAGAAATATGAATATAAATATGTATATTATATTGAATGTAATATTTATTATAATCATTTACTAAATTTATATTACATTTTAATTCTATTATAATAATTCATTATATTTTAATTAAAAACATTTATTTACTTTATATGAATATAAATACAATGTTATAATATAATTTAAATTCATATTAAATAATACTATGAATATGAAATATGAAAATTATAATAAATATTGTATATAAATAAATGTTATATTTAAGTGTTTATGCATTAGAAATATGAATATAAATGTATTATATAATTTTATATTGAATGTAATATTTATTATCATTTACTACATTTATATTACATTTAATATCTAATATATAAATTGCATAAATATTTATATAATTTACTAAATAAAAATGTATATTAAAAAATAAATAAGCATGAAATATTGAACTCTTTATGGAATTATTTTCCAGAGCTGTCTTGCTAATGCTTTATTTCCTGCTGTCTTTCTCCTGTGCAGCTGCGTTACGGTGAGCCCACGTTAAGGAGGGCGGTACCGTTAGCACTCGCTCTGATCTCCGTCTCAAATCCCAGGTTGAACATTCTGGACACGCTCAGCAAGTTCTCACACGACGCCGACCCGGAAGTGTCCCACAACTCCATCTTTGCCATGGGAATGGTGGGCAGCGGTCAGTCACCCACTTGTGTTAATGCTTACACAGCCTCTAGAGGCGCTGCAACAGATTAATGACATCATGAAGTGCCTCTACCAATCAGAGGGTGTGGTTTTCATGGTTACTATGTTGTTCTCTTCTGCAGGCACCAATAACGCACGTTTGGCAGCAATGCTCAGACAGCTGGCGCAGTATCACGCCAAAGACCCCAACAACCTCTTCATGGTCCGACTCGCTCAGGTGAGCAGCACAATAGGGTTTGTTAGCTGAAAATATGGACCTGATAATGTCTATAGCCACGTTTCCACTGTCAGGCCAAACCGCTCTCACTGCTTAACAGTCCCATTCTGGGCCGAGAACAGTTTGTAATCATGCCGTCGAACCAAGCTTAAGTGGAATTATAACTGGATCTATTCCTGGAACCGTTCGACCCGACAGTGGAAAAGCGTATTCTGATTAACACATTGACATGTGACATGTATTTGTTTTGTTTTACTAACTATATATATACACACACATTCCTCTTTAGTGCTTGTGTTCTTTTGTTGCTCTCATCAAGAAAGAATTCTTGCTTTTTATAACACATCAGCTGCTGTTGTTTTGACTGTTAATGAGAGCTGTGATCCAGGCCAAAATAAACACACATCAACTCTAAACACTAAAACAAATTCAGTGACTTTAGTGAGTGAATGAAGCAGTGGCTTTTTAGGAGTTATGTTAATGTAAAAAACTGTAGCCTGACCCTTGGTCAGTTTTTCCTTTAGTCTTAAAAAATAAATAAATAAATGAAGAAGAAAAAGAAACATAACCTCAAAATCAAAAGGAAAAAATAAGATATAGTATTTTGTGTAAAGAGAACTGAGTGAATCTATATTAAATCAGTATAAAGGCACATACCACCATTTTGTATGAATTATATATAAATATTTTTGTATTATTTATAAACAATTTTATAGTATTTATTCATTTTGATTTTTCTTTTATTTTTATTTGTTCTGTTTTCAATTTAATTTGTTCATTTTAAATTAAAAAAAAAAAAAAAAATATTTGTTTCAGTTTTAGTATGTTTATTTCAGTTAGTTGCAACATTTCTCATTTTTGTTAAAGTTAATATTTATTTTATTTCAGCTTTTTTCAATGTATAAAAATGATTTTTAATAGTTTGTTTTATCAGATAACTCTGATATATGCTTAATTATATGAAAATATATTAATTATAAAATAGTGCTGTCAAACGATTTAATCATGATTAATCGCATCCAAAATAAAAGTTTGTTTACATAATGTGTGTGTGCTATGTATATATAAATACACACACATACATGTATTTAAGAAATATTTACATGTATATATTTATATGTAATTTATATTATGTATAAATATATTTTTGTTATATATATATATATATATGCATGTTTGTGTATATACATAATAAATATAAACAGTACACAAACATATATTATGTAGACATTTATTTTGGATGCGATTTTAATCGCGATTAATCATTTGACAGCACTATAAAATACTGCAATTATATATATATTTTTATATTGAAAATGTTTCTAGGTTTTTTTTGTGGTGAAATATGAGTCAGGCGTATTTTGTGACCAGTCATTGAAGTGCATGTGCTGTGTTCAGCTGCTGAAGTGTGTGTTTGTGTTTCAGGGTCTCACTCATCTGGGTAAAGGCACACTGACGCTCTGCCCGTACCACAGCGACCGGCAGCTCATGAGTCAGGTGGCCGTCGCTGGACTCCTCACGGTCCTCGTGTCCTTCCTGGATGTCAAGAACAGTAAGAACATCATTTTCAACATCCAGTACCACATCAAAACTATACCTGTAATATCTGTCTAAAATATATCTGTAATTTCTCATCTCTCTCGCTGCAGTAATCTTGGGAAAGTCTCATTACGTTCTCTATGGGTTGGTGGCGGCGATGCAACCTCGCATGTTGGTCACATTCGACGAGGAGCTCAGACCTCTGCCGGTGTCCGTCCGAGTGGGACAGGTGTGTGTTTGTGACGTATTTCATGATTTTGGACCAATGAGATTAATCTACTGTTCAAAAGTTTGGGGTCGGCAAGATTATTTGATCAAAAATACAGGGAACATTCTGAAATATTATTGCAATTTAAAATATTTTCTATGTGAATATATAGTAAAATGTAATTTATTCCTGTGATCAAAGCTGAATTTTCAGCATCATTACTCCAGTCTTCAGTGTCACATGATCCTTCAGAAATCATTCTAATATGCTGATTTGCTGCTCAAAATTATCATTAATGTTCATATTTTTGTGGAAACCGTGATACATTTTATTTTCCAGGACTCTTTGATGAATAGGAAGTTCAAAGGATTTGAAATCGAAATCTTTTGTGACATTATAGATGTTTTTACTGTCACTTTTAATCAATTTAATCAATCGTCCTTGATGAATGAAAGTATTAATTTCTTGAAAATAAAATCTTACTGCTAGTTAGGACAACAACAAATCAGATTAATACTAGATATTTTTTAATCACTTTACATTTTAAGTTGCACCAGGTTGGAACGCAGTGATAAATTATTCTCCCTCTTTCTGTCTCTCATTGTTCAGTTTTATTTTTAGTGTGTGACAAGAACTGTAGCTTTGTGTTTCCAGAGTACAATGAGAAATTGTTCAAAAATAATAGTGCAAGTCATTTTAACCATTTAAAGGGGTCATGAACTGCATTTTCTTTTTATTTTATGTTTCCTGAGGTGCACTTATAATGTTAGTATGATTTTTACATTTTCTGCCCTGATTTTAGTCCTCTGATTTGAATGCTCTGTTTTAAAGGATTAGTTCACTTCAGGATTAAAATTTCCTGATAATTTACTCACCCCCATGCCATCCAAGATGTTCATGTCTTTCTTCAGTCGAAAAGAAATGAAGGTTTTTTGAGGAAAACATTCTAGGATTTTTCTCCATATAGTGGACTTCACTGGGGTTCAATGGGTTGAAGGTCCAAATGTCAGTTTCAGTGCAGCTTCACGATCCCAGACGAGGAATAAGGGTCTTATCTAGCGAAACTATCGGTCATTTTCTAAAAAAAAAAAAAGAGAGAATTTATATACTTTTTAACCACAAATGCTCGTCTTGCACTGCTCTGCGATGCGCCACGCATTAAGTTGGAAAGGTCACACGTGACGTAGGCAGAAGTACCGCTGGTAGGGCGAAAAACTCCATCTCATTTTCTCCTCCAACTTCAAAATCGTCCGACATCGTTGTTTTACCTTTTTTTGTAAAGGCCTTTTGACTTCGTTTTTGCATGTTTGCTTTATAAACACTGGATCGGTACTTCCGCCTACGTCACGCGTGACCTTTCCAACGTGATTACATAATGCGTGGCACATCTCAGAGCAGTGCAATAATTTTTATTTTATTTTTTAGAAAATGGCAGATGGTTTCTCTAGATAAGACTCTTATTCCTCGTCTGGGATCGTGTAGAGCTCTTTGAAGCTGCACTGAAACTGACATTTGGACCTTCAACCTGTTGAACCCCAGTGAAGTCCACTATATGGAGAAAAATCCTGGAATTGGAACTGACATTTGGAACGCTCAAATTTTTACTACATTTTTACTCTCACAGCTGTCAAGATTAACGAATCATGTTTATTACAGAATTATATTTAGATCTACTCCCATCGCATGAAAGGTTGCAGCGATGAGCATTAGCCAATGACAGACATGAATGCAGTGATCTCGTCAATTTCTGCACTCTCACAAATGCTTTCATCATAACTCACGGTGCAAACACGATGTAAATAAGAGACTCGTTGTGCCGTGTAGAAAGCGTCATTAATTATAATTGAAGTCGGTGATAAACTCTTGCTGTTTGATTGACGGCTCCAGCGATTGTAAAGGGAGCGTTCTTTCATCGCTTTCTATTTATAATTTAATCACAATTGAAATAACAGATTATTTTCATGCTACTAAGAGAAACAATGTTGACATAATTATGTCATAATGTGACACAATTCTGAGTCATAAAATGTTTCAATTAAAGCTGTTTTTGGACTTGAGTTCCGAAACTTACAGGATGTTTTTATAGTACAATGACCTCTTAAGGAAATCAAGGAGAGTTATACCAGTAGTGCAAAATAAATGGTGAAAGATAATGAAATAATGTGATATATCTCTGTGTTTCCAGGCTGTGGATGTGGTCGGTCAGGCCGGTAAACCCAAAGCCATTACAGGCTTCCAGACTCACACCACACCGGTGCTGCTGGCCCACGGCGAGCGCGCCGAACTCGCCACAGAGGAGTTTATCCCCGTCACGCCCATTCTGGAGGGCTTCGTCATCCTGCGCAAAAACCCCAACTACGACGCTTAGACGCGCTGACAGAAGCGCACACTAACTGGGACCTCTGAGCATATTTAAAGGCACCTCGTCCTCTCCTTCTGCTCCTCAGTCTTTCCCTCCGACGGCGAGACTGAGGCGTTTCCTCCCGCCTTCCTTCTTCTTGCCGTTTTCTCCTCATTTTGTAATTAGAGCAAGAAATGAGTGTGTGAGTTTATCATCCTGCTAAACATGTTTTGTTGTTTTTGTTACTTGTTCTGTAAAAGGTTGAGATACAAAAATAAAATAATAGTGATCAAATGTTGCTGTCACTGTGAATATTTTAATACAAAAGCTGATATTACTGATATATATTCACATTTTTATTCAACTACACCATAGCTAATATTCGTAAGCCAGTATCTGGCAATAGTGAATGTGTTTCAGCATAATCACACATCTACTAAAACAATATTTTCAGATGTTATCCATAAACCCTCTTTATTAATAATAAACTAAGCAGTTTCACACATTGCAGTGTTGGTCAATGTGAATTTTTAGATGGTCACCAGAGGGCGCTGAAATAAAAGACCACGCCTCTGTGAGTCTCGACCAATCAGCATTTACGAATCCTACTATGGCAAATAGTCATAAATATTAATGAAGCAGTGCTGACGTTGCAAAGTGACCCTTCTACTGGAATTCTACGGCGAAAGCCGAGTTCATGAATATTAACTTATTTGTTTCAGTCCAGTCACGACACCGAATTAATATTCATGAATTAATACTCTGCGCTCACGCCGCGACTGCTGTCACGTGGTCGGGATTCCCTATTGTCACCGATCCGGAAGTTCCCGAGTCGCCGGTTTCCGCCGGAAAAGGTTCCGTCCGGTCCAGACGGGTCTGTCTCTCTTTCTGTCTTTTTTTTCGGTTCGGTATCGCTCAGCTGATCCGATACAGAACCGGACCGGCACTGAAGCTATACGATAAACTCCTGTCAGGTAAGAAACAGCCGCACGCGAGACGTTACCGGCGTTGACGCGTGCGCGTGCGTGTGTGACACTGTAAGATCCATTGAAAATACCAGACCAAATACAAATAATTATTATTATTACTATTTTAATCACTTAAATCGACATTTTATGTCTTTAACATCAGTTTTAGTTGATATAATAACCCTGTTTCTCACAATATGATGTAATTCTGTGTACATGATATCAATTACATGGTGGGTTTGTGGTTTTACACCATATTGTAAATGTTTCCAGCTGCAGTGAATGTTTTCTGGCAATTAATTTGGTTTAGTCAGATGATCAGAAATGATAAACAGATGTATGTCATCAAAACAAGCTATTAGCAACAGATCTTCACATCCATCACAGGATTTGTTTTTGGTGAACTGTTTTTAAATAGGATTTAAGCAGTTTTTGGTATTTATTTGTCTTTATACATGAGCTGTGTTTGATAAAACACCCTTGCATCTGCATGGCAACATACTAACAATCGCCCAAAACAGCTTATAAAACACATTTCAATATGCAAACCGGCATCATGTTTCCATTAAGATAAGTCTAGCTGCAAATTACAGCTCTCCAAACAGGTGCTTTGGCCTGTTAATAGTCTGGATTGATTTCCTATGACATTAATCGATGATACAACTCGGTTTATCATCTCTGCTCCTGGTTTGGAACACAGATTAATATTTCACTGACCTACATTTTACAGATTAGACTAACTGTCCTAATGTGAGGCCGAGGCCAAGTGTGTGTGTTCACTTGGTCATGGTTATGAATTCACAGACTGTGTTCATTTGTCAGTAACCTAAACACTGCAGTAATGACATCTGTCAGTATGTCATGAGATGCACATGATGTCTGAAATGCAATTTGGTGTAAATATAGTAAACATTTGCTTTGTTTTGAGGGTGTCTGACCCCCTACAACATCCAAAGAAACACCTATATATTTAATTTTATATATAAAATTATATATAAAACCTGTATATTTAATTTTATATTATTATTATTATTATTATTTCCTCTATTTTCATCCGGCTTTGATTGATGGTTTGTGAATGCGCGTTTTTAACGTCAAAGGTGTTTGAGCCCCGCCCATAGTTATTCATAATTACGTGAAGTCACGTAATTATTCATGAGATTACGCAACAACATTTGCCGCGTGCGTTAATGTATTTATATAAAGTGTTTAGTTGTGTCTCCTTGTCGTTGCACTATGGTTTATTTGAGTGTAATTGAACAGAATCCACTGTAATTAAGTTGTTGTGGCAGTGAAGTGTTGAATCATGATGATACACCGGTGCATGCGTGCTGGAGCGCGTGACTGCGCCTGCGCTTGCGCGCGCGACCCACGTGCTTTGTCCCGGCAGGCGCACGCGCGAGCGAACATGGCGACGCGCTGCATGTCTCGCGTTACCGGACAGTGAGACACAACCGAGAGAGAGAAAAAGAGAAACGGTAAAGAGTCGTGTGCTGTTTGTGTGTCAAATGAACGATTTTATATGAATGCGCGCTCGCGTGTGTGTGTTCAGTTGATGTGTTCGTGCGTTACGCGCGCAACTACGCAGTAAATTACTCAATCTGGCCCTGAGAAGTGATCAATAGTGCTGATATATGTGTGTATGTGTGGTGACAGGTGTCTTGTGAACTGCTTGGGTTTCGTTGAAGCGCGTTAATACCATGTTTTAACATGTTCCCTGGTAAAGCAGTGCGTTTTGGATCAACGCAGTTATTTGACATTCATTGGAGATACCATGATACACGTCATGAATATGGTTATCCAACAACACCATGATATATTGGTGTTTTTGGTTGAGGCATTATAATATAAAAATGTTTTTTGACATGTACCATGTTTTGCTGAGAGTACCATGTAAATACCATGGTAAATGAATTCCAGTACCATCACTTTACCATGGTACTGCCACAGTATTTTCTGTAATACTTTCATTTGATTTGCGGTAGCACCATGGTACATGAATATGTCAATCATTGCATGGTATATATTATAGGAACATGGTATTTTCTTGTATTTTAGACATGTAACATGGTAAAACAATGGGATGCAAGTACAGTGCCAGTACCATGGTAATGAAATTTATATATCATTGGATTTAAAAGATACTTGCATGTTAGTACAATGGTATAAGCCCCACAAATCATGATATTACCATGGTATATGTCCAAAAAATATGGTAATACTGTAGTACGAAGTGCTTAAAACCATGTATATTTTTAAAAACACCATGATAATATGAAGTTACATGGTTTGTAATCAAAGTAATGTTTGCATGCATGTACTATGGTATTACCATGTAATAAAATGCATATAGTCACTTGAAATTGTATTGTATAGTAAGCTATTCTCACTCAATCATTTGTGTTTCTTCTAATTAGTGTAAGAATGAGTTTAATGCGTTTAAATTATATTTTAATGAAGCCAAGAGTGTTTGAAAGACGTCAGTGAGACCGATACCAGTTCATTTGTGCTCTTATTATCTGTTTTTAACAGCTTGAGTGTGTAGTTTCTCTTTTAAAAATGAGCTCATATGTCTTTTGATTTATATGACGTGATGCTGGATTTCTCTCGCACTGGCTGGCGTTGAGCTTCTGGGTCAAAGTTCATGTTGAAAGAGCCGCAGATCGAGTGTGTGAAGCGTTAGTCACTCGTGCATGACTGTCGCATTACTGAAGCCGTCTCACACTGCAGTTCTGTATCCAATAGCAACACGTTTCAAAGGTCTCGTATGAGTGTGTCGTCTTGAAACTCTCACAGGAAAGACGGGCAGAGAGGGAGCGAGTGTGTTTGTGGGAGTTTCTGCACATGTGAATGTTTGTTTCATTAATGCTTCAGCCTGACCTGATGATGTTCTGAGGTCTGTCATTGCGGTTCGATGTTTGTTGTGGTTAAGTGGAGGATTGCTTGTGATAGACATTATATTTGTGTAAATACTGCCGGCTTTGCTTGTGCTGGCTGATGCCAGTTTTGAGCCAATCAAAACATGAATGCCACGTCATCCTGAGCTGTGACGTCATGACAGCAGACGGTAGAAAATCAGAAAAACATCTGTGTAATATAATGAAATGTTTTGGATTTTTTTTTTTTTTCATCTCTTCTCTGATGACAAAGGCGGGGCAACCTGTCACTCACATGAGCTCACATGAGATCCACCAATAGCAAACCACAACCATCCAATCACGAACAAACTTGTTCCAGAAGCCAGATATACGTCACAATAGGGAAGAAAAGACGAGCAAAACTTCTGTTTCATGCTGACTTTAATTATGTAGTTACAGCAGGAACTAGGACTGTCCCCAGAATGTGTCTGTGAAGTTTCAGCTCAAAATACTCCACAGATCATTTATTATAGCTTGTCAAATTTGCCCCTATTTGGGTGTGAGCAAAAACACGCCGTTTTTGTGCGTGTCTCTTTAAATGCAAATGAGCTGCTGCTCCAGAAGAGGGCGGAGCTTTAACAGCTCGCGCTTCAGTTGCTCAACAACAACAAAGCTGGAGAATCTCACGCAGCCAAAATGAGGATTGTCAGTAACGGTGTTCAGCCTTACATTGTTCAAACCGGAGTCGGACACTGATGGAGAGACTCAGGAAGAAGGTCCGGTTTGGGTCACGGTTTCGGTACGAAGTAAACAAGAAAAAATAATTACGACATTAAAGGGTTAGTTCACCCAAAAATGAAAATAATGTTGTTAATTATTCACCCTCATGTCGTTCCACACCTGTAAGACTTTCATTCATCTTCAGAACATAAATTAAGATATTTTTGATAAAATCCGAGGGTTTCTGATCCACACATAGGCAGCAACGTCATTACACCTTTTGACGTCCAGAAAGGTAGTTGAAAACTTGGTTAAAATAGTCAAAGTGACTACAGTGGTTCAACCTTAATGTTACGAAGAGATGAGAATACTTTTGTGCGCAAAAACAAAACAAAAATAACGACTTTATTCAACAATTTGAACCATTGTCATACGTAGTGAACTCAGTGCAGGCTTCCTTGTTTACGTCCGAACGCCAGCTCAGTATTGGCCAAAGCTGAACATGCGAGCAGCACGACGCATGCATGTGATGCTGACGCAGGATCCGACCAATAATGAGCCGGCATTCGGACGTAAACAAGGAAGTCTGCACTGAGTTCACTACGTATGACAACGGTTGAATAAAGTTGTTTTTTTTTTTGTTTGTTTTTGCGCACAAAAATATTCTCGTCGCATCATAATATTGAGGTTGTAGTCACTTTGACTATTTTAACTATGTTTTTAACTACCTTTCTGGACGTCAAAAGGTGCAATGACATTGCTGCCTATCTGTGGATCAGATACCCTCGGATTTCATCAAAAATATCTTAATTTGTGTTGTGAAGATGAACGAAAGTCTTACCGGTGTGGAACGACATGAGGGTGAGTAATTAATGACAGAATTTTCATTTTTGGGTGAACTAACCCTTTAATAACACTAGGGCTGGGTATCGAATTCAATACTTTTTAGGTACCGACCGAATTGCCTCGATACTATCGAGTATCGAAAAGTGTCTTGTTATTCGGTACCAAATTTTGATACCTCCAAACGGAGCCAGGAAGAATGGGTGGAGCAATGTAATAACGTTGCGATACACTGTTATTTATATCTAAATGTATAAATCTATGCGCGCGAGAGAGACCCTGAGTGTGAGAGAGCGAGTGAATCAACGGTTTCACTTTCAGTTTATCTCTGAAAAGGACAGGTGAGAGTACCAGCTGTTTATGCGAGCAACCGGTTCACTACAGTCACTCCAGATACTGTGAACAGCAAAACAGAAGTGCCGCACTGCCTGCACAAACAGCGGGACACGCAATGTTTTTTAGACTAGTTATAGACAGGTACGACAAACAGCAGCGTTACATCAGCGTTCGTTCCTCAAGTCAATGGAAACACGCGACCGGTTCGTGACGGCCTCTAGTTCGCCTGCACTACACAGGCTCTTCCACACCCTCAGAGCGGACATTTTCAAATGGTTGTCTCCTGAAAAAGCAGAGTGATATATCATTGATGTGTTGATTTTAATAAAGACACAGAACTCTCATTTCACGGCAAGACGCAACGAGCATGTCACTCTTTTACTTTCGTTTTCAACTGAACGTATTTCTCTTCAGGGAAAACCAATCAAGGAAAACATGTGCCTAGAGCACCTCCACCTCATTATATAAAACGAAAAGGAAAACCCTACATGAGATATTGCTTTGTAACTTAACAGCTTTAACTATAAATATACATGAGCTTAACTAACAGAAATGATGTAATTATATATAATTATAGATCCAACAATGATGTAAGGAAACGGTGACAAAATATAAGTTTGAAGGGAGTAAAGCCTGTGTTTTGGAGCTCTTTATTTTGAACTGTCAAAGTGTACCAGATTAATGAATTTATCATTAAAATGTACAAAATTTTCTATATATATTGTTAATAATAATTAATTTTTTGAAGAAGAACAATTGCTGTGTGATTTAAAGATCTGCAGTGAGCCTCACATAAACTGTTCATTTTGCATTGAAAACTATTTGAACTTTATTAAAACTATTTGCACTGATTTATTGTGTTAGTTACATTTTGTTAATTTGTGCTTTTTTATTCCTTTGTGCAGTGGCTCAGGAGATCTTTGAGTCTGTAAAAAAGTCAACAAACTTAAAATATAAAACCAAAGTTTTTTGAGGTAATGTAATCTTGTTAAAACAGATTTTATAAAATTGGTATCGAAAAAGGTATATTTTTGAACGATACCCAGCCCTAAATAACACAAACGGCAGCAGGAATATTAGGCTGCTGTCACTTTAAGAACGCATGCACAGATCCAGTATACTGATAGTGTACACATGCATTGTCTTTCTCGACTGTTTACGTTCACCTGCTACGTTTGCTTAGATAGGACTTGCCAAGACGGGCATGTTGACAATTTTTGTGTGAATTTGTTCTTTCAAGGGCTAGAAGACTTAAAAGCGAACTCAATTCAGAATTCACGTGCTGTCTGAGATGCGGCTTTCTGTGTGCGTGCTTCGGATGTGTGCGTACACAACTGCTCACACAGCGCATGAGTTCTCTTTGGTGTCTTTTTGCGCTTAAATGATTAACTTGCCTCGTTCTCAAAGGTATTTCAGTTCTTATTGTCGTTCCCTGCCCGGCGCTTTCATTATTTTGTGCCTGTCTGAATTAGCACTGAGTGTCTGTTTAATCACTGAAAGCTGTTTCGGTCTCACCTGCACTCGCGCGCTATCAACACCGGGTGATGACAGCATTAATGACTGGTCATATTAGACCATACGGCACTCACACCATACCAAGAGTGACTGTTTTGTCCACATTTTTTTTTTACCATTGCTGTTTTAACGTACTTGGAAGCCAGAATGTTCTCAGACAGGAGATTTATATGATGCAGGCAGCGGCTCTGTCAGCGGCGCATCTCCTTCTCTTACCATGCTGAACTGCAACACACCAACACGTGATGTCAGCAACAGATTTACATACTAACAGTTGATTGGACAGCTACTCTCATGAAATGCATACGAAGTGTATCCATCATTAGAGGAAGCCATATTATATCCGTTGTCAGATTAACAGCGGTGCAAGTGCGTGCCAAACCATGTGTGGAGAACGGTACGGTTTGATTGTTTTTTGTTGTTTTTTCATTTTCTTTTTACCAAGAACTGTTACACCCCTACTGAGTTTCACACAGAAGGGGATTTTATTTATAAAGAAACATACTAAATCATCTTAAATGTTAATGATTTAATAGCAGAAACGTTAAGTCAGAACTTATACCTAGTCATTTCAATTCTCTTTGATTTGTGGCCTCAAAACCTTTTGAACTCGGCTTTTACGCAAGGTGTATTAAAGTGTTATATAATGTCACTGCTGAACTCCATATCTGTGTGCATGTGTGAGAAGCGTCAGGTCTACTGTATCCTCATGTCCAGTACAGTATGTCTGTGTGTGTGTGTGAGAGTTGTGAAGGCTTGCCTCTATATTTGGCTCTTGTAAAGATAGCCGTGCGCTTGTAACCCCTCCATATAAACTAGTTTGAGTCTTCAGCTCGTCTCTTGCCGCAGTCCTGATTCATTCACAAAAGCAGCCACACGTCAAATGCACAAAGCCAAATAATAAATGTGTGCTGCAGTAATTGAAGGTGCAGCTGGAAATTCAGCCGTCATAAAGCACAACTCTTCATTCACGGATCACCAAAACCTGAACAAGCTACAGATGAGATTCACAAGTACCAATTCTGAAGCTCTAATTTTAGTACTTTTGAAGAAGCACCAAATAATTCTTATTATATTTTACAACATATTGTCTGTTAAAATAAAAGCTTGATGGTTTAACATTTGAAAATGAAGAAATTAAAGGGTTAGTTCACCCAAAAATGAAAATTGTCATTAATTACTCACCCTCATGTCGTTCCACACCCGTAAGACCTTCGTTCATCTTCAGAACACAAATTAAGATATTTTTGATGAAATCTGAGAGGTGTATGACTCGTCCATAGACAGCAATATAATCACTTTCAAGGTCCAGAAAGTTACTAAACACATTGTTAAAACAGTTGACATGACTGGAGTGGTTCAACCTTAATTTTATGAAGCGACGAGAATACTTTTTGTGCACAAAAAACAAAAATTAAGACATACTACAGTAACGTTGTTAATTTCTGCCCGAGTCCTGTCACGATTCTTTTTCCACCGGCTGTGACCTCTCAAAATTCACCGGCTATGAATACTCAACTGTTTAATTTAGGGCTATCGAAGTTAATGCGACAGTAGCTGCGTTTCCATTACCCTTCAAATTGCTCAAATTGAAGTTACGAATTTCCTTGCCATTAATGCCTGGATAATATGTCTTATTCGATTAAAAATAATGGCTAGTGCATTGATTGTGATAAACTTAAACCTGAGAACATCTGTTGCCATGATTTTTGGAATGACTTCACGAGAGGAAAAAATTAGTCGCATAACACCAGTTAATGGAAACGCTGTCATTTCGCAATAGTTTTTTTTTATCAACATTTAGAAAATATCAAAAAAAGTTTTGCACAAATTTGTAATGTAAACCTGGTTTATAACAGCGACGTTAAAGCTGTCTATATTTGATCCTATGACTCACCCATGGTTCAAGCCTGGGTTGCTAGGTCTGCGTTTTTTCCCTACACTAAACATTATTTGTAGCGCGCCTCCCATCCAGTAATCGCAAAAGAGCTTTCTTACTTCTGAATAGAAACAAAGTCTCTGCTTTCAAGGAAATTCAAACAATAAATGGCGCAACAGATTGCTCTTCCACTTTAATACAAGTTATAGCATGAAAAAACATGCATGAACATCAGAATGTATGTTGAAAGATACAGTACAACTTACCAAAATTAATAATTTCTTATGTAATTGTACAGCATTAGTTGGGAAAGATATTTTTCCCTTAAGAAAATCAATTTATCGGTATCGGCAGATATCATTCTGAATAATCGACTATCAGTGTTGGCGGAGAAATTTATTATCAGTGCGTCTCTAATAATTAGCCAAATTGCGAGGCTACAAGCACAGCAAACCTCAAGCTCTTTTTTTAAAAATCGCAGATAGATGTTTTTTCCCAAATTGTTCAGCCTAGTACCATTTTTTACAACAAAACTTTTAAAGGTGAAGTGTGTGATTTTTCTGCAATTTCAAGGGTTTTATAGTCAAGAGGCCTGTTTTAAGGGACTTTTGATGCGAGGCTGTCTTCGAGCAGGAGTGTGTTTGTCTCCTGAGAGACCCTGCGGTGAAAACGTGACCCGTGCTGCAGTGTTTGAAGATGCACAGCTGTTATTTTTATTCTTTACTGCGGTGTTCAGGTCTGGATCTCCCATGTTAAAGGTGAAGCGTGTTATTACTGCACCACTGGCGTCACCAAACAGAACTGCAACAGTAATGACAGGTTCTTCCCATCAGCCCTTGATCGGATAATCCCACACCAAACCCGCCATATTGGAAGAGCCAGTGTTGCTAGTGTTGATACGTAAAAATCACACACTTCAGCTTTAACATGTCTGCTGAATCAGTGTGACTCATTTACAGTCAGACATTATAATCTCTAATAGAATTGAAGCCCTAATTATTGCCTGAATAATAACTTGATTTTGAAGTGATAGTGGCTCAGTCGAATCTCTTTCTCTCTTTCTGTCATTCAGGTTTTGTCAGTAGGTGCTGCGTCTCCATGCAGATGCTCCGGGTGAAATGAATAAGGCACCTCAGCCTCTGTCAGGACCCCCCTCCGCCCCTCCCCACCCCTCCGCCCCTCTTCCTGCACCCTCACCGGGCCTGTCCCAGGTAAAACACATCACTCTTTATATTTATTGTGATCTTTCTCAGGGGTTTTCAGGTTGAAGTCCAGGGAATCACAAGGGAAAGTTAAAAGTAGGCCTGTAAATAGTTACATAATTATTAAATACATTTTGAAGCAGAAATGATTAAAAACATAGTGTGTTTTTTGTATTCTAATAAATCATTTTGCTTGTAAATGTGTCCTTAAGTAAAAACACCTAAATTTTCATTGCACTCTTAAAGTTTTTAATGCTCTCCTAAATCTTTCCACTTTGGAGCACCTTGGGGGGAAAAGTAAGCGTCAAGTCCTGCTCATGTTTTGCATGTGTCTCTTTAGCCCAGTTATCCTGGTCCTCCCCCGGTTGTGTTCGGCACCCCTCCGCCACAGATGAACCCGGCAGCCCAACCCCGACAGGTACGGCACCCCAAATACTCCCCACTGTGGGTCTAGTCAGATGGGCTACAGGGTTCTTGATTCAGGAAGTAATTTTTCTCCATTGGCATTTCATTAGGGCTGCCCCCTAAACGTTAGTCGACGAGAAAAGGCTTAATCGACCAAAGTTTTATTAGTTGGTTAGTTACAGAAATTAAAAACTCGACAGGAAGTGGCAAAGTCACGCAGTCTGTGAGGGACAGATGGTTAACGGCGGGTCCTTGTGGTAATTACAGTATGTCGGGCAGGAAATCCAAATGTTCGCCTATCATCCATCTACGTCAAATATGGCTTATCATTTGAAACGTAAGTAACTTGGCCGCTCACTCTAACGTTAACCTAGATAAATGTGCACTATTATTAGGCGCATATCCAAGTGTTTGTGCGGAGTGTGGAAGCTGAAGTATAGCGCGATTCCTGCATGGATCACTTTCATTTTTCCTGATAACAGCAGAAACAACTTTAAATACTCCATCATTTTTGGTCATACAGATAAGATTAATACATCTTTCAAAACTGTAAAGGGTCTTTTATTTGTGTGCACTCACAATAACAACAAAACAGTGTGCTTTTGTAAAATAAACAAAACAAACAAGATGCGCTTTCTGCCGTCTCTGTCTCCGTGAACTTCTTTCTGGAGTGCGTCACAAAAATGAACCGAAACTTAGTGTAGACATAAGAAATATATCTATAGAAAGCTTGAAATGTCTACTTTTAAAGAAAACAATTCAACTCGGAAAGTAATAGGCTTATATAATCTGTATGAAAGGTGCATTTCTCTATAGGCGCGTTCACTATACTGCAGAGATGACGAGTCAGCATCGTCAACTTCATCTTTGCAGCCGACACTGACCCAGAAAACACTAGTTTATTAGTAAACAATTAAAATGCTTTGCGGCAAGCTTTATTATGTGGAATAGGCATATATTACGCCTATATATATTAAATGCTCATTATGGTTTAGTATTCTCCTCAGTATATATTTAAATAATTACATTAATATAAACATGCGATTAGTCGACTAATGGCTTAAATGGATGACTGCTAGTCGACTAGAAAAAACTAGCCCTACGTTTCAGAGAGTTTTTCAATAAAGAGCCAAACCAGCCCACTCAGAATCAAATCAATCTTGAGTTTTATCATAAAAAAAACAGTGTTCAGTGTTTGTTGGTATCATTATCAATATTTTGAATTAGTTTTAATTTTTATATATTTTTTTGTTTAAGTCTTAGTAATTTTGTTGTATTTTTGTCATTATTAGTTTTTGTTCTTTATGAATATAAATGTTTAGTTTAAGTTTTATTGATTTTTAGAGTTTTAAGTTTTGAGTTTCGAATTAAACTAAATGAAAATTAGAAATGTTGCCTTAACAGCTAACTGAAATGAAATAAGTTTACATTTTGTATATATATTAATATATATACAATATATATATATATATTAATTGTATATATATTAATCTGTCTTAAGTATTGTTAATCTTGGAGATTTTGAAAGGGATTTTTGCTCAGTGGAGGATCTGTACAGAAACTTTTTGAGATTCATGGGAGTTTTGTCTAAACAATTCGTCACCTTGGAATTATAAGGTTCTATCTGAATTTTTCGTGAAAATTGAATTATTCACATATTTTTATTCTGTGTTAACTTATTTACATTATGTGATGTTTTCTTAAGTTGTGTATATTTTGGGCCTTTTTTTTAGAAAACAAAAAGGTTCTTTTCACAAAAGAGTATGAAATGCAAAAACTTTGAAGCTCAATATCTCAAAACTGCTCAGAATGCAGATAATTCCAAGGTGGTGAATTATTGAAAAAAAAACTTGTTGAATATCTAGCCTGACATGTTAGGACACACCAGAGAAATTAGCAGCTAGTTAATATGACACAAACATTTGCAGTTGAGCTCAGAGGTAGCCCTGCATCCTCCTGACCTCTCATTGTGTGTGAGATTCGTGCGACTGAGGTGCTTCTGGGAAAATGAGGTCTCTTCTCTGCTTTTGTGGCTGGTGTTGCTTCAGTTTCTTGACCTTTGACCTGTGTGTGTGGCTTTCTCTTTCTAGTTTGCCTCAGGTCCTAGAGCTTTACCACAACAGGTACTAACACAAACACACACACATACATTGAACAAGACCTGAAACATCAGTGTCACATGGAATGAATTCTGCATGGTATTCTCAAGTGTGTTATAGCTTTTAATAATTTTTTGCTTTAATTTTTATATTTTCTGTTTTCTTTTTAATTTTAGTGTATTTTTTTTGTCATTTTTATGTTTAGGTTTTCTTTAAGTTTTAGTATTTATTAATATTTTGAATTAGTTTTAATTTTCATATTTTCTGTTTTCATTTTAATTTTAGTGTAAATTTTAGTACTTGTGTATATTTGCCATTTTTATTAGTTTTTTAGTTTAATTTTTAAGTTTTAGTATTTATTGATATTTTGAATTTATTTTCTGTTTTCATTTGAATTGTTAGTGTAAGTTTTAGCATTTTTGTCATGTTTATTTGTTTTTTTTATATGACTGTAGTTTTTATTTTTAAGTTTTAGTATTTATTCATTTTTTTTGGATTATTTTTCATTTCTATACTTTCTGTTTTCATTTTAATTTTAGTGCAAGTTTTAGTAACTATTTTTGTCATTTTATTCGTTTTTTTTTTTTAATATTAGTTTTTATTCATTTTTTTTTATTTCGGTTTAGATATTTATTAATATTTTGAATTAGTTTTGGTTCTGTTTTTGTAATTTTTAGTAATTTAAAAGTTTTAGTAATTTTCTTTGTCATTTTTATTAGCTTTGTGTTTTTTTTAAATATGACTGTAGTTTTTATTAATTTTTATTTAAGTTTTAGGACCTCAACCTAAACTAAATGAAAATTAGAAATGTTGCACTGGCAACAAGTTAGTTAAACTGCAGTCATGTTTATATCTAGCTACCTGATTAACAACATATCTGGTTTAATGACAGACATTTGAAAGAAACTCTATCAGCCTTTCGAGTACCGAGGTTTATTACAATGATAGTAACTGAAGAGCACATTGCTGGCAAGCGTCTGCATTTGTGCCGCTTGTGTACTTGTTTAGAGTATGTTTCTGGCCTTTGTTGTGTCATCTCAACACTGCTAAAATGCTTAGTTTGTTTGCATGCTGCTCTGTTCCTTTAACTCTATGTGCCGGTGGGTAACACACACTCTCCATCTCTCTCTCTCTCGCTCTTCTGCTGCGTGTGTGTGTGTGTGTGTGTTTGGTGCTGCTGAAGGGAGGATTCAGGTCACTGCAGGTAATGCTTACATATTTTTCTTCCCTTTAAAGTCAGTGTAAAATGCTGTTCAAAACCCATCTTACTTTCGTAATATGACGTTTCCAAATTAAACAGCATATTCAGCTATTATCATAAAAAAAATGACACTTATTTAGGTTAAATGGGACTGAGAAGACCATTTTTTGCAATATCTGTATATTAATAAATTAGTGATTGCATTACCTGAATTGTCCAGATTTGCAACCTGACTAGTTTTTATCATTGCAGACAAAACTTTAAAGATATCAATAACATTTTATCTACTGCGGCACATACTTATTTTTTAATAATGTCCTAATTTGAATTGTGATTAGTTGTGTGTCCACAAGTAGTGTTATGTGTGACTGGTAGATTTTGATTTACATTACTGTAGAATTTTGATGCAGTGTTTATTTCTTAAATAATCGAGCTTTTCTTTGTTTTTCTCTCATTTCAGCCGTACTATACCAGTCGGCCCAGTTTACCCGCCAATTCTGGGCGTGTTCAGCCAAGCTCCGCCCCTCGGCCCATCCCTCCCCCGCATGGAGCCCGCCCCCCTCATGTGTTCCAGCCCGGCCCCTCCCAGATGATGATGATTCCCCAGCAACCTATCAGCTTCCCAAATTCACAAGCCACAGCCTACTATATACCTGGCCAGGTAAATCACATGTAAATCCATAATGTAACATCACTCAATACAAATATGAAGGATTTCAGGAGAAATTATGAACAGAAAAAGCACATTTTTAACAGAATATGAATATGAAAATCAAAGCTCGTTAACCAATCATTAACTGTTAACTGACAAGATTGTTAAATTAGAACTAAATTAAATTACGAACGAATAAGTGTCTGTGACCCATTAAAATAACAAAATCTGTTTTCCGGGTCTTTAGATTTACATGCGCAAATAGCAGCATAAACAACAGAAGAACATGAGGATTCATCGTCACATGAATCTTGACCTCCAGCGCTTCTGTGAACAGAGAAAAACACAATAAAAGCATAAATATATGAAAGTAAATACGCGAAATATATTTCATTTAAATAATTACGTGACACAAACAAAAGAAAAAACTGCGTGACAGTATATGCTTCATTTTTGTGACGCGCTCCACAAACAAGTTCACGGAAAGGAAACAGAGACAGCAGAAAACACATTTTGTTTGTTTTCTATATTTTTCAAAAGCACAATGATTTGTTTTAAAAAAGTAAACCCTTTACAGTTTCAAATGATGTTTTACTCTTATCTGTATGACCATAAATGACAGAGGATTTTAAGTTGTTTCCACTGTTATAAGGAAACTTTTCAAGTTCATGCAGGCAAACAAACTTGCTAACTTGGCATCCCAGCCTGTTCATTATCAAAATATAATGCAGTCAAACAAACATATAACAAGTTACGCTGCTCAATTTAAACAGTCCGTAGTAGAATCTGTGCCGTTCAGCGCGAGCAGCGAGCCTGTGGTATTATGCTACGCATGTGAAGGATGATGTTTTTCGTGGATATTAAAACGCGAGTGAAGTACAAACCCTATAGTTTACATAATAGCTTAGCATCCAAATATCACAAACATCACAAGTACGAAAACGTTTGGATTCGTACCCAATGAGAGAGGTAGGCTACATGAGCCCAACACGTGTTTCTGTTTCAGTTTCACTTTAAATGAATTAATTTTGGCTTGACGTTTATAGCTTTTATTTTTCATTCTTGTTCTCTTCTGAATACCTTTAAATTTAAAGGATTTGTTGTGGAGTGAGGCGAACTAAAAAAGCCTATAGCTAATGTTTATAGTGATTTATAATGTTTGTAAACATTTTGCTTTATTTACCGGTATTTGACAATAATATAATAATAAAATGCGACTTGTATGCATATTATTTGTTTTTTTTCTCTCAAAAAATTTATGTGTAGCATATTTTTTAACCATATCACTTTTAATTTTTTTCTATTTTAACTATATTACTTTATAGTAACCAAATAACTTTTTAAACTGTTTAACCGATAGAATTACTCAGTCAAAATTCTTACTGTCAGTTAACGGTTAACCAGTTAATTATGAGCATCCCTATTTTTAGTTGCACAGGACGTTTTGCTCAAATGTGTAACGCGCGCACACACACACACACACACACACTCTGCAGTGTATTGATTCTGCTGACAACTCCTCCCCTTTTTAAACTCTGTCCCGGTCAGCTGACCGTCTGTACCGTTCCTAATTGTGCAACAATAAAAAGGAGGGGAGGGTTGTTGGGCAGATAGAAAAATGGTCTGAAATGGGGATTGTCTCACTCTGACCTGAAATGGTGACTGTGTGTGTTTTTGATGAGTCAGTGCAGTAAAACACAAACCCTCTCTCTGTTTCTCTGTCAGTACCGTCCCTCATACGTGACCCCTCAGCAGTATCAGGTGGCCGGTTCTCCTGGTTTCTACCCTGGCACGAGCCCGGCTGATTACGGTATGTACGGAGAGAGGAAGCAGTAAATCCATGTATCTCTCCGTGTGTGTGTGTGTGTTTGTGTGTGTGCGCGCTCCTACAAGTGGGAAAGAATTTTTCAGCATCTTGTGGTGGGAATCATCACTATGCGACTTCATTCATTTTGGTGAGATTCAAAAGAGGCATTTTCCACATTAAATATTGAACTGATTTTGTTGTTGACTGAAAACAGTTTGAAAACAAAAACAATCGGGTTGTTGTCGTGGTAACTGGCAAATTGTTCCGAAATAGTCAAGGTTATGACGTCACAACCCTGAGCACATTAACAAGTGATCGCCCATTTACGCATCAACACTTATTCAGTAGTCAGAGCTCATTTATGTATAGAAGTCTTAAAGGTACAGTAACAAAAATATCCTGTTTAATTGTAGAGATCTGCGAGAGGCTGACAGTGGTAGATTTTCAGTAGTCGTTTCTACCTTTGTTCTTTATTTCTTTTGTTTGTTTGTCATTCTCTCATTTCTTTCTTTTTTTCTTTCTTTATTTACTGTTCTTTATTTCTTTTATTTAATTTTATTAATGAATTTATTCTTTCTATTGTGTATTTAAGTATCTTTCCTTTTTTATCTTATTCTCTTAGTTTATTTACTGTTCTTTATTTTTATTTTTTATTTTATTAATGAATTTATTATTTGTTTTTTCTTTATGTAAGTATTTAAGTTTCTTATCTATCTTTCTTTTTTGTCATTTCTTTCATGTTCTTTATTTACTGTTCTTTTTGTTTTCTTTTTGTTCCATTTTAGGCCTGGGCGATAAAACGGTATCGATATTTATCGACGGTACGTTGTCATGTAGGTATTAACAGCTGCACAAACAGTGTTTTCAATCACACAGTATCATTATTTCTGTGCTACGAATATTCAAATTATCACAGAAGTAATGAGATAAAAGCTTATAGTTCAGATAGAGCAAATCAGCTTTTGAAAGAAACTTGAACGCGCTGAAAACGACGCATTTATTGATTACATTGTTTCACCACCAGGTGGCGATAAGTGAGTGTTAAAAAATGTATTTGACATTGAATCTTCATTCAACAGATTCTTTCAAATGCACTGATTCATCCAGTAATGAAACAAGAGTATTTATGGGCGTCATTGAATCATACATCCAAACAGATTTTTTTTTTTAAATAATTAATTCAGATATATTTAAAATAGACTGCAGCAATTAATATTTTGTCAGAACCTCTAGTAAATTACTTGTTTTTTTTTCGTTTAGTTGTCATTCAGAATTGTGATCTCGGTTTGAAACAAACAAAAAAAGTTTCTCAATTTATCCAGAATTGTGCAGCTCTAAGTTTCTTTAACACTTATTTATTTAATCTTCATATAAAATATTAGAAAGATTTGTTTAAATTTTATTTTGATTTGTTTTAAAAAATTATTTGTTGTTTGCCTTAATTAAAAATGCATTGGTTAAATTCAAACTTTTTTTTTCTGCTAAAATTTTCTCAGTAATTATTGATACCGATCAATGTGAAACATTATATCGTGATAATTTTTTTAGCTGTATCGCCCAGCCCTATTCCATTTTTATCTTTCTTGTTCATTATTTACTGTTCTCTATTTTGTTTATTTATTTTATTTTTTAATTTTATTAATGAATTTATTATTTGTTCGTTCTTTTTAAGTTTCTTTCTTTCTTTCATGTTCTTTATTTACTTTTTCATTTCTTTTATTTATTTATTTGCTTTTATTTAATGTCTTTAATAAAAATTAAAAGAAAAAAGTAATAATTCATTCTTTCATGTTCTTTGTTTATTGTATTTGTATATTTATTTAATTTCCTTTTATTTAATTTTATTAATGAATTAATTTAGTATTTGTTCTTTTATGAATGTATAGTTTCTTTCCTTTATTTTGCCTCTTTCTTTCTTTTTCTTTCTTTCTTTCCTTTACAATTTTTCTTTTATTTATTTAATTTTATTTGTTCTTTCTTTCATTCCTGTATTTACTTTCTATTATTTTTTTTTTATTTCTTTATTTTTTTTTTAAATCTTTCTTTATGTTGTTTATTTAATTTATTTATTTATTTAATTATCTCTCCCACCCTCTCTCATCTGTGGTTAGAGTTATTCTCACATCATCACTCGTGTTTATCGGACGCCTCCCGTCCTGTGGTTGGCGCTGTCAGAAATGTCAAAAGTGACCTTTTAAATGTATGTCTAGAGTTGTTTTAACAATGTCCTAAAGTGCCAAAGCACACCCTGAGTGGAGCAGCAGTCTGTCAGTGCTCACTCACTCTCTGGATGTGGAAGTGATGTGTCTGGTAGGAGCTGGTTGTTATTTTAGTCAAACCCCCACCAGCAGCAGCACGTTCACCGGATCAAATCTCTCTCTCACGTACACACTCGCCCTCCGTCCATCTTCAGTGTGTCTCTCACGACACCCAGAGGACTCACTGACCTGCGGTGCCACATGCAGACAGGGAAAGCAGGTTAGACAAGGGAGGAGTTGAGTTCAGTGTAGACGCACAGAGAGGTGAAAGTATTAAGGCGGACATTGAGAGAGGGGAAAATGGGCAACAGAGCATCCAGCAGCAGCTCTGAGGGTACGTGACTATGATTTCTTTTATTCACCCGTCTCAGACTCTCGGTTATGGTCCTGCAGTCTGTCTTTCTGTGGGTTTTGACTATATTTAGTCTCTTCTCGCTCTGGTCAACAATGCTCCCTCAGTAATGCGAGTTGGGTTGGGTTTAACATATAGAGTGACTAAAGAAAGAAACAACCAATCAGAACACTTTAAAGTGACCATATGACCAGGTAAGAGGAGTTTTGGAGAGATTTTCAGCTCTCTCAATTTAATTTAAATAGAAAAATATTACTCTTGGCATTTGTCTTGCATAGACAGATTTTTTTTTTTTTTTAAATGTAGTTAAAGTAGTTAATATGTTAATACAAATAATAATATATAATATACAATAGATTAAAATGGAATAAATATGCTCAATTAAATAGTACATAATTAGCACTTTTCCATGCTATGACCATTCATTGTGTTAGCGTGCAAGTCAGTGAACTACTTTAAAAGGGGTCATGACATGAGAAATCAAATTTGCCTTGATCTTTTGACATGTAAGAGGTCTTTGTATTATTAAAACATCCTGCGAGTTTCAGAGATTAAATCGTTTTCCTCATTATGAACAAAGCATTTATTTAATCAAGCTCCAAAAATGGCTTGTTTTGATATTGCGGGATCTGTGACGTCACACGGCAAATACATTTGCATATGACATAGACAAATGGTTATACATCATCGCACCATAAGACCCGCCCACTGGCGTTCAGTCACTTAATGGCTGACATTTGCCTACACTGGATGTGAGCGTCACGTCAAAAGCAAATAGAAGCTGATACAGTATACAGATGTGCGTTCAGTTTCTGAAGTCATTATAATCACTGACGCTGTCTACGCTGATACAGTATACAGATGTGCGTTCAGTTTCTGAAGTCATTATAATGACTGACGCCGTCTACGCTGATACAGTATACAGATGTGCTTTCGGTTTCTGAAGTCATTAAAATGACTGACGCCGTCTACACTGATACAGTATACAGATGTGCGTTCAGTTTCTGAAGTCATTATAATGACTGACGCCGTCTACGCTGATACAGTATACAGATGTGCGTTCGGTTTCTGAAGTCATTATAATGACTGATGCTGTCTACTCTGATACAGTATACAGATGTGCGTTCAGTTGCTGAAGTCATTATAATGACTGACGCCGTCTACGCTGATACAGTATACAGATGTGCGTTCAGTTTCTGAAGTCATTATAATGACTGACGCCGTCTACGCTGATACAGTATACAGATGTGCGTTCGGTTTCTGAAGTCATTATAATGACTGATGCTGTCTACTCTGATACAGTATACAGATGTGCGTTCAGTTGCTGAAGTCATAATGACTGACGCCATCTACGCTGAAACAGTATACAGATGTGCGTTCAGTTTCTGAAGTCATTATAATCACTGACGCTGTCTACGCTGATACAGTATACAGATGTGCGTTCGGTTTCTGAAGTCATTATAATGACTGACGCCGTCTACGCTGATACAGTATACAGATGTGCGTTCGGTTTCTGAAGTCATTAAAATGACTGACGCCGTCTACGCTGATACAGTATACAGATGTGCGTTCGGTTTCTGAAGTCATTATAATCACTGACGCTGTCTACGCTGATACAGTATACAGATGTGCGTTCAGTTTCTGAAGTCATTATAATCACTGACGCTGTCTACGCTGATACAGTATACAGATGTGCGTTCAGTTTCTGAAGTCATTTTAATCACTGACGCTATCTACGCTGATACAGTATACAGATGTGCGTTCAGTTTCTGAAGTCATTATAATCACTGACGCTGTCTACGCTGATACAGTATACAGATGTGCGTTCAGTTTCTGAAGTCATTATAATCACTGACGCTATCTACGCTGATACAGTATACAGATGTGCATTCAGTTTCTGACACACTCCACACGCTTGAGTCTGTCGACAACAGGGCAGATGGAAGAGTGAAAGAACGTTGGCTTTGACGCATCCAGTTTAACAGCTGGTTTCAGTCTCTGTACAGACTTCAGAAGGATCCCAGCAACAAGTGGATGGTTTATTTTAATGGCATTCCAGAGGATTATATTTTTTTTCGGAGCATTTTGTTTTGTAAACGAGGCACAGTGTAATGGAGAGTTCACAAAGAAACTTTTGTTGACAGATGAAGCAGTCGGCTGTATTGGATCTTACAGCAGCTGCATCACAAACCGTAAATAAACGACTTCATAATGCCTTGTCTGTAAATGATGGTTTATATGGATAGTTTTCAATAGCGAGTTGGTGCTGATACTGTTTCCTATGCAATGATGTTAGCCAATCATAACAGTGGCCATTTACTGACAAGCTTTAAAGGAGCCACGCCTTAAAAACGGATCATTTCAGACAGAGGCTCAGAATGAGGGTTGAAAATGAACCTCAAGGAACATATTAAAATAATAAAATCCATGTCATGACCCCTTTAATCCTGATTTTTGGTCATTTTTGGAGCATGACACCATGTCTCAATCACTATGAACTGTTGTGGTGTGGAAAAGAGCTGGTGTATTTAATATCACACAGGGTTGGAATGACAAGAAAGTATGTATATAATGCCAGAATTTTCATTTTTGGCTGGACTGTGCTTTTAAGGACAATAAAACGACTATACAGACCTCCAGCGTGTATGTAGATGAGAGCAGTGGTTGTTTTCTGAGGGTGTGCAGTTCAAATATAAATTTGGCTGTGACAGATTATGTGTTTGCTAAAGGAGGGTGCTGTGTGTGTGTGTGTGTGCGCGCGCATTTACCTACGAATCACTGATAATTCAGTGTTTTGTGCTGTTAACTTCTGAGGATTTCACTTCAACTGACCTAAGAGACTTTTAAAGTGTGCTTCACTTTGCCAGCCACAGTTTTTCTCTTCTACGTGATGTTTAGGATGAGTGAATCTGAATTGGGTGATATCACAATAATACTGAACTGATATAAACCCATGCACAGGCATTTTGACGAAGTCTGAGACATTTGTAACGTTTTCTCTTATGTGTTTCTTCCAGCCGGGGCGTATTACCCTGCTCAGCCCCAGTTCACGCCCCCTGTTGCCCCTGCGCCTGTTATCATGAATCCCGCCCCCCAACAGCAACAGGCCCCTCCCCCTCAACAGCAGCAAGCTCCGCCCAGACGGGAACGTAAGCAGGTAAGGCATGAATCGACAGCTTGCTTTCTACATCTACAGCTTCAGTGTTCATTGTGTGAATGTGTTTTGGGATTTCTTTATATTTTTTACTTGCATCTCTTACAGTACCAGAAAATATTGCTGTCAAGGTTGTTAATTTGACATTTTTATCAGCAATTTATTTGCAAATTAACCATCATTTTGCTCAGCAATCATTTTAGTGAGCCGTATGTCATCTATCCAGATTAATTTGTTAATTTCATGCCTCTTTAACTGCCACAAAGTGATCAAATCAAGTTTTTGCAATGACTGGCTCTCTGGGTCGATGTGATTTACGAAGTGCATTAACCAAAGTTTGATAAGAAGATCTTTTCTGTTTGAAATTGTTTGCAAAGATTCACCTGAATTTTGGAGGAAGTTTTCATCATTAACACACATGGTGGAGTCCTGCTGTGCTTGCTGCTTGTGTTTTGAATACATTTTTAAAAGCTTTTGGTTTGGTTTGTCCCTCTCAGACCTGATGATGTTCTGAGCTTATGTCCTGAATGAAAGGATTGGGTTTTTACGAAGCAGTTAAGATAATGTTTTCAAACACAGTGATACAATTACCCGTCAAGGACGGAACCTCCGAATTAGAACTTCTGTTGCCGTGATACCAGATTCATCTCATGGCAACAGTCGGGTTCCATAAATTCCCATTAATTTTCTCCATAGGGAAATCGATGTTTAATACTGACAGTCTGTAAAGACAGATCTACCATAAGCTCTGCTTTATTTAAACTTTTGTTGAAGTCATCAGTCAACGTTATTTCGTCTTCAGTTTTAAAAAATCATGTTTAACAGTGCAATTGCTGATAAAGAACTGCATTACCCATGAGCCTGTGTAAAATGTATTATCGCACAGCTCTATATAAAAAGTTGGATATATATTATATCCAACTTTATCCACATACATACAGTACACTCAGCTGTCTGATTGCTTGTATCATTGCAAAGTGTAAACAATATTTATCGCCCAGCACTAATATGATAAATGTGACTAAAGCATGAAGATATTATAAACATTAACATGCTTTGAAACGATGTGTATTGTGAAAGTAATATAGAAATAAATTTAACTTGACTTGGTACACATCTGGTTATTTTTCAGTAAACTTAAGCAACATTGTTTTAAATCAACTATTTTCTGTTTTTTGAGCACTTTTTTATTGCATTGCTCGCAATGCTTTCTGTCATTACAGTTTATTTGCTTCTTTAAAGCATAAACAATGCTAAGTTATGTTATGATTCACCTCGTAGCTGGTTGGTTTGGTTCATAACTCTTTAACAAAGACTTTTTACAAACCCTATGGGAAAAATACTTCTGTAACCAAGACTACTGAATAAGTGGACAAATATTAGCATATTTTCTCTTTCTGTATGTGCTGTATATCCAAGTGAAATGGCTTTTGGAAGAAGAACAAATGTAGGGCGGAGCTTGATTTTGTCCGTGGGGAATTGATTGGATGGTTGTGGTTTGCTATTGGTGGATCTCATGTGAGTGACGGGTTGCCCCGCCCTCGTCATCAGAGAAGAGATGTCGCTGCAAGAGGGAGGGAAGTTATTCTGATTCAAGATTACGAGGAACATGAATTTAAAAAAATGTGCACAGATAAATCGAATAAAAAAACAAAAAACAAGAATATTAAGCTTGAAATCATACCTGCAAACTAGTCGCTTTTCGGCGAAATTCGCCATTTTGAATCAAAATATGTTTGATTCATGTTTGATTATGTATATAATTTATATGTAAGTAGCTTACAAATCAATTAATTTTAACCTTTAATATTATAATGATATACCAGCTGTGGTTCCCTGTATAGTTTACAGCAGGGGTGTCCAACCCTGCTCCTGGAGAGCTACCATCCTGCAGATTTTAGCTCCAACCCAAATCAAACACACCTGAACCAGCTAATCAAGGTGTTCAGGGTTGCTTGATAATTACAGACAGGTGTGTTGGAGCAGGGTTGGAACTAAAGTCTGCAGGACGGTAGCTCTCCAGGAGCAGGGTTGGACACCCCTGGTTTACAGCATTAGTTGAGAGATATTTCTTTCTTTGAGGAAATTTGCCATGTACTGTACCTGATAGACCCCAAATTAATCTTTATTGAATTGAAGGTAATCAAATCGAAATCAAATCGCAAGCTTCTGAATCAAAATCGAATCCAATTGTAAAATTTGTGTCAATGCCCAGCCCTAGTGTCAATAGATTTTTTTTACTTGAAGCAACTGTTGTTTTTTCCATTTATTTTCTTGTGGTAGTGCACCAGAATGCTTAGTTTACATGTTAAAATCACGAAAATGGATGCCCCCAGACCCCCCTACTACTATTACCTTTTTCACCACTTTGGAGTTTGCAGGTATGTGAAATGCATTGGTCCCGTTGTTTTGTGTCAAACTAATACACTACTATATTTCCATAGCCGGTTAAAGGTCATTTCCATCTAAAGACACTGGTGAAGCATCAGCGGTTTAGTATGGGATGTGTCGAGCGTGTGTTTGCTGCTGTTATCAGGGTCTCTGGGAGCTCACAGCTGGGAAACTGCAGTGGACTTTGAGTTCTCGTGTCTCACATTCAGTCTGTCAGTGAGATTACATTTCAGAGGAATAGAAACTGAGCGAAAGTTGTGGAAGGAAGAAAAGAGGCGGAGAAAAGAGAGAGACACTGTTGGCATGACAGAGAGAGAGAGAGCTGCAACAAACTGTTGTATTATATAATATATGAATGAATGTACTATATAATATAGTTGCTTTCATTGAGAAACATTTGCCGTCAATACTTATGCGAAGGACATGGGAAATTTATCTTCATGAAATTACAGGTTGGGATATAATTTTGTCATCATGACATGCTCTGAGCCAAAAAAAAAAAATTATGATTTTTGTGAGACAGTAAACTTACAGTCTGTCCACGTATTTTCCATTAAACATTAATTTTGGATTGAGCTTTATTTGGAGTAAATGCTCTTTTATAAGTCACTGAGAATTGTTTTCATTTCTATTTCATTTTTTGGTATCCTCAAACAAACTGTCGTAAAGATGTACAGCATTCATTGATCAAGAATCAGATTTAATAATAAACGCATTTAAATCTGAGCTTTGACATTGATTATCTGGTTTATTTCTGATATTTTTATATCATTTTTATATGAATTTCTAAATGCCCTGCAACTTTAAAATTTAGTAGCCAAATTGTCATTTTAATTTCAAACCCTGCATTCAAAAGTTTGGGGTCGTTAAGATTTTTAAAATGTTTTTGAAAGAGTCTCTTCTGTTCATCAAAGCTGCATTTATTTGATTAAAAATACAGTAAAAAAAAGTATTTTTACAATTTAAAATAGCTGTTTTCTATGTGAATATATGATAAACTGTAATTTATTTCTGTGATCAAAGCTGAATTTTCAGCATCATTACTCCAGTCTTCAGTGTCACATGATCCTTCAGAAATCATTCTGATATGATGATTTGATGCTCAAGAAACATTTATTATTATCATCAATGTTGTAAACGGTTGTGCTGCTTCATATTTTTGAGTGTATATATATTTTATTTTTTTCAGGATTCTTTGTTCAAAAGAACAGCAATTATTTGAAATATGAATAATGCCACAAAAGATTCCTGTCAGTTTTGAACTATTTAAAACAGCAAAGTCAGTGAGTTCAGTTCTGGAGCTCCACGTGGCTCTCAGTCTCCACCCCCGTCTCTCTCTCTCTCTCTCTTTTCAGTGTGGTGGGCGTTCCACATTCCTGTGCTCTCGTTTCACAAGGCCAAATTCTCTCTCTCTCTCACTCTGTTTTTCCTTCCCTCCTCTCCTGTACGTGAGAGAGAGTTTGAGGCCCACGTCGGCCCAGGCTGTGTGTGAATGTGCTGCCCCATTTAGTGTGTCTGAGTTAGGCTGAGTTTAAACTTCAGCCCCAGGATGAGCCGGGCCTAGCAGAGCTCAACCTCTCCGTCCGAGGGGAGGAAGGTAGGGAATGTGCTGTCTCATGCGTGCGTGTGTATGTCTGTGTGTCTGTGTGGGTGTTTGTCTCGTTGACCTGGTGAGCCAGTATATAATTCATTGCGATAGATAAGTTGGACAAACGGACTGCTTTGAGTTTGTGCGAGTTTTAAGAGGCTGTGTGAAAGTTTTCCAGGCTCTTGTGCATTCTCTTCTTTATAAGGTGCTCCACGTTGTGCGTGTGTCTGTGTGTTTGCCAGAGACATTCGCAGCATATTTTGTCTCTTACAGCACTGTTAAATGCTTCTTGGATTAAATCACTCGCTGTTGTTGCTGTTTTCTTGTTGTTCATATCGTCTTTTCCATGTGGTGCATGTCAACTTGTGTCTGTCTCATGTTCTCATTCTTTGTTATGTGTTCTAAATGCTTCTCTCTAGATCAGGATCAGAGACCCTAATCAGGGAGGTCGAGACATCACAGAAGAGATCATGTCAGGAGGTCGCAGTGGCTTGACACCTACGCCTCCACAGGTAATTCGCACACACCTGAACGCCCGAAAATGAACATTTTGTCATTTACACACCCTCATGCCAGTCCAAATGACTTCATTGAGAATCATTTGTCATCAATACTGATGCATATTTCATTTAACTTCATCAAATTACATGTTGGGATATAATTTTGTCATGACATGTTTTGAGTCACGATTTACATTATAAATATGCTGACTTTTGTGAAAAAACAGCTGATTATTTTATGAATCGACAGCCTGTCCGATAATCTACAACATTAAACATTTATTTTGGAGTGATCTATATTTGGCATTAACCCTCTAGTGCTGCTCACGTGCCGGACAAAAATGATCAAAAATTTTTTTATTAATGAATTGAATGTACTATATTTTAGTTCAATAATGTTTTTTTAATTTAATATTTTTGGATTTTTAGGGTATTTTATGGTACTACATTATATTTATGGAATAGTTGTGATCCATTTATTACCTGTTGAACACTTTTTGAGCATATACCTGAAAATGAAATTTCCAACTTTAAACTGTCGTAAATCTTGAATGATTTGGAGCACAGACTGAAGTTTGGTCTCTTTTTAAAGACGGCACTTTGCAGATAATTGCTGAAGTGAAAAAAGTTATAAAAGTTTGTTTATTTTAATGAAAAAATGCATAAAAATACTACCAAAGCCATAAATCTAAAGTTGTGCTCCAAATTGAGGTTAATATCTCAAAAAAATTAGCTTTCAGTAAGATTTTGTTTGGCTGCAGTATCAAACGTTTCCACTAGGTGAAATTTACTTCCCATTCATTTCCAGTGCGGCCATTTTTGACTAGTGTGACTTTTTTCAGCACCATTTAACCTTTTTGAATCATGTCCTTGATTGAATTTTTTTTTTGTTTGTGTGTGTGTGTGTGTATGTGTTTACATAGCAAGTGCCAAAACCTTTCCAAGTTTCATACTATAAAGTGCAATGAAGTAAAAAATTCTACAACAAAACAAAGTAAAATTTAGGAGAAGTCACTGAGAATTGTTTTTCTATTTTGTTTTATTTAATGGTATCCTCAAACAATGATTAGCTGTCGTAAAAGCTCAACGTCATTTAATGATTCAGAATCATATTTAATCATAAATATATTTAAAGGCACAATATGTAAGATTTTTTGATTAAATTATCCAAAAACCACTAGAACAGTGTTATATATTTTGTTGACTTGTGTACTTACATTATCCCAAATGTTTCCAAGAATGTTTAAATCCAGAGAAATAAGCAATTTTAAACAGGACTCGGACCGTCCGTGCATCGCGTTACCCTCGATTTCCTCGGTTTTATTTTGTAGAAACCATGGAAACCCCAAAGATGTTTTAATATATTATATGTTTTATTAGACAAGGTTACATTTATAGGCAGAAAACTAATCACTAATCGTTACTCCACATACACTTGACCGGAAGAAGCGGAAGCGGCGACTGTGGCATAATAAAAGCTCAGTTGCTCTCGAGACGTGTGTCGCGCTCGTCTCTCATTAGCAATCGCTCCAGCGGCCTCGTTCAGCTCCCATAGCACTCACCCTGCTCTAGAGGTCTGCACGGGCTTTAAACTGAGGCCCGAACTCGGCCCGTACCCGAGATCGTTTGACCCGACCCGGACCCGAACGGTACTGTTATAAACCCGAAATCCGTTGCTATAGAGATGTACCATTCTTGCTATCATAAGCCAAGACAGCTTTGTAAGACCTACACTTCACGTAACCGCTGAGCTATTTATTGGTTGAATGACAAGATCATCGTACAACGTTTAAATAGACAGAAACATCAGGCTATGTAGTAGAAAAGACGCACAGAGGCCATTTGACATGGTCGCGCTTCATTTCATTCATATAGTTTGCACTCAGTCATGTAGCCTATCATATCGTAAGATGTTTTAAACACTTAAATACACATAGCCTATCAAATAAAATAATACAAAATGTGTATGATGTTGTGTTTTAGGCGATAGTAGCCTGCTCTTGACAAGGCTGATTTCTGAGAGACGCAAGAGAAACACGGCTATTTGATTTACGAACGCGCTTGGCTCATTTCATTCATAGAGTTTACACTTATTCGTCTGTGATATCATACAATGTTTAAAACATTTAAATATACATATCAAATGATATAGTATTTTACAGTAGACCTCTTGACAAAGCTCTGATTTCTGAGACAGAGACGGTAGCGCGGCTATTTGATTTGTGGCTGCTTTCTCAGTAGTCGTTCACTTCACACACACATTATTGTGTAGTAATTTTAGTGGCTTGTGTATAATTGTGCTATCCCCTGGCTCACCTGTTATTCGGTAGAATTCGTTGTGCTGCTTTCCCTGCATCATTTGGCACTGTAATAAGTTTTCCCTCAGTAATTGTTTGCCTTATTGCACTCATAGTCAGAGGTTTGAGAGTCGTGTGCCGCGTTGTGACCAAAAGAGTGCACGAGAGCGGGAGCACATGCGCAAAACAGTTAATATATAAATGTGAATTATAAATGTGCTCCCACTCTCGCACGCTCTTCCGAGCACAACACAGGAGACGGCACGCAAGACTTATATAACAGCCTATATAGTTTTTCTCAGTTACAGACCCAAACCCGACCTGAACCCGAAGCTATTCATGAAAACTTTACCCGAACCTGACCCGAAACCTGCGAGTTCTTCGGGTTGGGTTGCAGACCTCTACCCTGCTCTGCTTCATAATACAGTAGCTTTAATAATCTCATCCATGAACATGATTTCTGCCCGAGTCTCGTCGGATTCCCGTGAAGATCTCCCATGATTCCATGCTCAATCTCGGCGTCATCGAGCTACGTCTTTGTTTTAAATAAGCGACCTCTAGTGGCGAAAAGTTACATATTGTGCCTTTAAATCGAAGCTGTGACTTTAATAATCTGGTTTCTGATATTTTGCACAAATAATGTATAATGAACTTTATGCATAAACTATTCCTTAAAGCCCAACGGTGACAACGCCACACCTACGGTCATCATGACAACCAGGGCGGAGTTTCCCATCCCTCCAGGTGAAAGCCCGATACCCGACGCCCCGCCGACTCCGCCACCTGTCAGTCCGATAAGTGATACGGTAGATGCTCCGCCCCCAGCACCTGTAGACGAAGCCCATATGACGCCCACTGTGGTGGAACCGCCCCCCTCTAATGGCGCAGAAGCCACACCCACTAAAATAAAAGAGGAGGGGCCTGTGACTGTAACACTGCCTGTCCCCGCCCCCCGGGCGGAGCCTGCACTGGAATCTCCAATAGTGCAGCCGGAAGAGCTCCAGCTGTTCAACGGAGTCCCAGCAAGAGACATCAGCCCTATTGCTGAGCCGGACATCACTAAAGAAGCACCACCGGTTACCACAGAAATCCCTGATAGGACTGTTCCTCCTCAGGTTGTCAAGGAGACCCCCGTTGCGGTTGTTAAGGAAGTGCCAGCTCCTGTTGTCAAGGAGCCTAGTCCTCCAGTTGTCAAGGAGCCTACTCCTCCAGTTGTCAAGGAACCTACTCCTCCAGTTGTCCAGGAGCCTATTCCTCCGGTTGTCAAGGAGATCCCTGTTCCTGTCGTCAAGGAGACCGCCGCTCCTGTTGTAAAGGAGACCCCCGCTCCTGTTGTCAAGGCAACCATCCCTGTGGTTGCCAAGGAAGCGCCTACAGCGGTTGATGCAGAAGCCCTTACGCAGGAGACTGTTGTCAAGGAAATGCCTGATGTCAAGGAGACGCCTACTAAACAAGTCCTGGAAACTCCACTTGTCGTCAAGGAAACGCCTTCCCTCGCTGCCAAGGAAACCCCCGAACCACTTTTGAGGGAAGCCACTGCCCCTTCAGAGGTTGTTGCATGTGTTTCTAAAGCCACGCCCCCTCCGACAGAAGAGCGAGAGGACACGCCCACTACACAGACCACGCCCTCTGAGAGTACTTCGCAAGGTGCGTGTCATAAGGCGGTTCATAACACAGTGGCAGTGTTATTTTAGTATTTGTTTGTTTCAGTTTTCAATAGTTTTAGTTTACAACAATGCTACATAGTGCAAGTGTTGACGCGAGGCAAGATATAGTAGGCATTAGCATAAACTTCTGCCGTCAGTCATACTGAGTAAGTTTTAAGAGAATGTAGCTGAGCCAAAAAATGTCAACATGTTTATATCTAGCTTCCTGAAGAATAACACACCTGGTTTAATAACATTTGAACGGGAACTCTAGCGCCCACTTGAGTACGGAGGTTTGATACCTTCTAGAGCTGCATGATTCTGGATGAATTGAGAATCACGATTTTTTTGTTTTTAAAATAGAGATCACGATTCTGAACAGACAACTAAATAACATGTAAATTACTAGAGGTTCTGACAAAATATTAATTGTTGCAGACTATTTAAAAATGTTTAATTAGAATGAATATTTAAAAAAAAAATGTTTTGAATGAATGATTCAGTGACTCACTCATAAAGACTTGTTTCATTACTGAATGAATCAGCATTTTTGAACGAATCTCTTGAATTAATGTTTCAATGACTCAAAGACTTCACTTGTTTCATTACTGGATGAATAAGCATTTTTGAACAAATCTCTTGAATGAATGATTCAATGACTCACTCAAAGACTTCACTTGTTTCATTACTGGATGAATCAGCATTTTTGAACAAATCTCTTGAATGAATGATTCAATGACTCACTCAAAGACTTCACTTGTTTCATTACTGGATGAATCAGCATTTTTAAACAAATCCCTTGAGTTAATGATTCAGAGTCTCTCTCATAAAGACTTCACTTGTTTCATTACTGTATGAATCAGTATTTTTGAACAAATCTCTTGAATGAATGATTCAATGACTCACTCAAAGACTTCACTTGTTCCTTTACTGAAAGAATCATCGTTTTTTTTAACAAATCTCTTGAATGAATGATTTAATGACAAATAGATTTTTAATAGTCACTTGTCGCCACCTAGTGGTGTAACAATGTAATCGATACAATCGTTATTTGAAGCACCATGTTACTTTCAAAAGGGGATTTGCTATATTTTGATCGCTACTGTAGACATCAGTGTTTATAACTGAACTATAAACTCAGTACTTTTGTGATAATTTTAAATATTGTAAGACAGAAAGAACGATACTGTGTGGTTGAAAGACTGTTTCTGAAGCTGTTTCATACCTATACATGACAACGGCTCTCTCTGGATCAGCGGCAGCGCCAACACAGATCTGAATGCTCTGGTATGATTTTATAAAAGATTTAAAAGACAGAGGAAAATTGTTCTCATTTAGGAATAAGATCGAGTGGGTGTTTGAATCAAGATTATGATCTTTTAACGATTAATTGTGCAGCTCTAATACCTTCAATAGTAACGCAAGAACACACATTAAGTACTATAAGTTAAATGAGGAAGCGCGCATTGACCACGCATTAGCGTTTGTGTACTTGCATAGAGTACGTTTCTGGCCTAAAGCTCTTTCCACTCTGCTCTGTTGGAATTTGATGCAGCCACACTTTTTAGTCAATAGTGCATATGTCTTCATACTCAGTGTGTGTTTGTATATTTGCAGTGGTTTCTGTGCCAAAGAAGAAGAGAAAAATGAAAGACCTGAACAAGAAGGAGGCGGGAGATCTTCTTGATGCCTTCAAAGAGGTGTGTAGAAGAACTCCAACTGTTTTATGCTCAGAAACTGCTTCTTTGTATTCATTCAACAACAATAGCATAGTTCAAGGCCTGTTCGTTGTGTACATTTGGCTGATGCTTTTATGCAACAACTTTCATTGCAGTGAGTAATGTGAATCCCAGACTAAACATTTTTTTTAAACATTTACGGGCTTTAATGCAAAAAAAAAAGTTTTGAAAATACAGATTTCACTCGCAGTGCAAAATTCAACCCATCAGAAAAATGTTATAGATTTGTCTTCTAGCATGGAACGATGAATTCTGAATGATAAAGTGATAGGGATAATGATAATAACAATTGTTTATTATTATTATTAATGTTATTTTGAGCCTATAACTTACTGGTCCGTATGCATATGGTGTATTTGTGTTCGGTGTGAATAGGCCTTTTTAAGTTGAACGTTACCTGTTGTCTTATTTTAAAGCCCACGCCACCTGAGCCAGAGGTCGCACCTGCAGTGAAGGCGGAGCCAGAGAACATTGCTCCAGTGGCTCCGCCCCCTGCTGAAGATGTGGATGAGACGTGGGAGGAGAAGGAAGATAAACTTGATGCTGAAAACATAAAACCGCAGAGTCCAACCCCGACCTCACCCACCGAACAGAAATACCAGTATAAAGCAGGTAACGTGGGATAAATAGTATGCATCAGATCATTTTAAAGTTGATGTACTTATGCAAATTAAGGCTTAGTGACAAATATATTGACCATGCCGATTAATTATTATGTGGCTATTCTGATGCAACTTCACAAAACCAAAAAGGTGCATGGAAAAGACAAAAATTGTCTGTTTAGAAACCCAGATCACCGGACTGCTGTTGAAATTGTCCTCGTTGTTTCCCACAGAACAATGGAAACCCCTGAACCCAGAGGAGAAGAAGAAATACGACCGAGAGTTCCTGCTCGGCTTCCAGTTCATCAGTGCCAGCATGCACAAACCTGAGGGTCTACCGCAAATCTCAGACGTAGTGCTGGATAAGGTAACTAAAGCCAGCATACACACACACGCTCAGATAAAGTATCTGATGTGTTTACAGTGTTTTCTCTCTCGGCAGGCCAATAAAACTCCTCTGAGGCAGCTGGATCCAAGTCGCTTGCCTGGAATGAACTGTGGTCCTGATTTCACGCCTTCGTTTGCCAATCTAGGCCGTCCATCAGCTGGTGGGCGTGGCCCGGTCAGTTACCATGGCAATGTCACATGAAATGCATGCTTTTCTGAAAGATATTTTACTGGACTGCACTATTTTTTACTGTAAATAGACAATCTGTTGTTCTATCTATCCATCATTCTGTCATTCGATTGTCTGTTGTTGTATCGTTCTGTCTGTCATTCTATCGTTCTATTGTTTCGTTTTGTCTGTTCTATCGTTCTGTCTGCCGTTCTGTCTGTCCTATAGTTCTGTCTGTCGTTCTGTCTGTCGTTCTATCGGTTGTTCTAACGTTTTGTCTGTTGTTTTGTCTGTCTGTCGTCGTTTCATTCTGTCAGTCATTTTATCACCTTGTCTGACGTTCTATCGTTCTGTCTGTCGTTTCGTTCTGTCTGTCTGTCATTTCGTTCTGTCTGTCGTTCTATCATTTTGTCTGACGTTCTATCGTTCTGTCTGTCATCGTTTCGTTCTGTTGGTCATTCTATCATTTTGACTGTCGTTTTGACTGTCGTTCTATCATTTTGTCTGTCTGTCGTTGTTTCATTCTGTCAGTCGTTTTAGCATTTTGTCTGACGTTCTATCGTTCTGTCTGTCGGCGTTTCGTTCTGGTGGTCGTTCTATCGTTTTGACTGTCGTTCTATCGTTCTGTCTGTCGTCATTTCATTCTGTCGGTCGTTCTATCGTTTTGTCTGTCGTTGTTTCATTCTGTCAGTCGTTTTAGCATTTTGTCTGACGTTCTGTCTGTCGTCACTTCGTTCTGGCGGTCGTTCTATCGTTTTGTCTGTCGTTCTATCGTTTTGTCTGTCATTCTATCGTTCTGTCTGACGTTGTTTCGTTCTGTCTGTCGTCGTTTCATTCTGTCAGTCGTTTTATCATTTTGTCTGACGTTCTATCGTTCTGTCTGTCGTTGTTTCGTTCTGTCTGTCGTCATTTCGTTCTGGCGGTCGTTCTATCGTTTTGTCCGTCATTTCATTCTGTCGGTCATTCTGTCGTTTTGTCTGTCTGTCGTTGTTTCATTCTGTCAGTCGTTTTATCATTTTGTCTGACGTTCTATCATTCTGTCTGTCGTTTCGTTCTGTCTGTCGTCGTTTCGTTCTGGCGGTCGTTCTATCGTTTTGTCTGTCGTTCTATCGTTTTGTCTGTCTGTCGTCGTTTCATTCTGTCAGTCGTTTTATCATTTTGTCTGACGTTCTATCGTTCTGTCTGTCGTTGTTTCGTTCTGTCTGTCGTCGTTTCGTTCTGGCGGTCGTTCTATCGTTTTGTCTGTCTGTCGTTGTTTCATTCTGTCAGTCGTTTTATCATTTTGTCTGACGTTCTATCGTTCTGTCTGACGTTCTATCGTTCTGTCCGTCATTGTTTCGTTCTGTCTGTCGTCATTTCGTTCTGGCGGTCGTTCTATCGTTTTGTCTTCCGTTCTATCGTTCTGTCTTCCGTTCTATCGTTCTGTCTGTCGTTCTGTAATTTTGTCTGTCGTGCTATCATTTTGTCTGTTATTCTATAATTTTTTTTCTGTCGTTCGATCGTTTTGTCTGTCGTTTTTTCGGTTCTAAAGTTTTGTCTGTCGTTCTATCGTTTTGTCTGTCATTCTAACATTCTGTCTGTCGTTGTTTCGTTCTTTTTCTGTCATCTGTCTTTCTATAATTTTGTCGTTCTATCGTTTTGTCTGTCGTTCTATCGTTCTGTCTGTCGTTTTGTTCTGTCTGTCATTTTCTGTCATTCTATCATTCTGTCTGTCGTTGTTTTGTTCTGTCTGTCGTTCTGTCTGTCATTCTATCGTTCTATCTATCGTTCTATCATTTTGTCTGTTGTTCTATCTGTCTGTGTCTATCGTTCTATCTGTCTGTCATTCTGTCTATCGTTCTGTCTTTATCTATCTTAATCATCTCATATATCTTTTTTTTATTTGCATGACTTTTATTATTGACATTGTTCTCACCATGAAGAAGCCTAGCTGCTGACATGGCATTTAAAAAATAATAAATAAATAAGTATTTCTCTGTCTCACTAGCCGTCCGGTCTGAGCGGCCCTCGACGTTCAGGTCAAGGTCAGCGCGGGAAGGAGCCGCGAAAGATCATCGCGAGCGTCTCCCTGACGGAAGACGTCCAGCTGAATAAAGCGGAGAAGGCCTGGAAACCGTCAGTGAAGCGCAGCAGCGGTCGTGTCGACGAGGACGACCCTGACTTCATAAAGACGCAGGAGCTATTCAAGCGTGTCCGCAGCGTGTTGAACAAACTGACACCACAGATGTTCCAGCCGCTGATGAAGCAGGTGACCGAACTGACCATTGACACGGAAGAACGCTTGAAAGGAGTTATCGACCTCATCTTTGAGAAGGCCATCTCAGAGCCTAACTTCTCTGTCGCCTACGCCAACATGTGCCGTTGCCTTATGGGGGTGAGTGTGTGATCAGAATGGTTGTGTTTGTGCTGTAGTGATGATCGCAATACTGTGATGTGTGTCTGACCAGTGCAGTGATCGCAAAAGCCAATTCTTCAACTCTAGTTGGTGTGTTTTGTCTCTCTCGTTACAGCTGAAAGTTCCCACCACAGATAAACCTGGAGTGTCGGTGAATTTCAGGAAGTTGCTGCTGAATCGTTGTCAGAAAGAGTTCGAGAAGGATAAAGATGATGATGAAACATTTGAGAAGAAGCAGAAAGAGTTGGATGCTGCCGCAGGGGTATGAACAAAAAATCGAATCGCAATTTTGACTGCTGTTTGGGCAGCAATCATCATGATTTATAGCAGGAAGACAGTATGTGAATTGTTCTAAGACTGTGTTCTAAGTAGCAAACTAGCATGCCAATCTGACTATTTCTGCAGTATATAGTATGCATACTGCATGGTATGGTAAGTTTCTATCCAGTGTTTTAAAAATGTTATTTATCATTGCATATTGCACGGTTACTTCACTTCCTGTCTCTGCCTCTTCAGGAAGAGGAGAAGCAAAGGTTGAAGGAGGAGCTTGAGGACGCCAAAGACAAAGCCCGTCGACGATCACTAGGCAACATCAAGTTCATTGGCGAGTTGTTCAAGTTGAAGATGCTGACAGAAACCATCATGCATGACTGCATCGTGAAACTGCTGAAGAACCACGACGAAGAGAGTTTGGAGTGTCTGTGCCGGCTGCTGTCGACCATCGGAAAGGATCTAGATTTTGAGAAGGCGAAGGTGACACATGCACATTACATCTAGGACTGGCTGAAAGACTCACATGTATGTTAATATTGAGCTGTGTCTCTTTTTGTCTTTTTTAGCCCCGAATGGATCAATATTTCAACCAGATGGAGAAAATTATTAAGGAGCGGAAAACCTCTTCCAGAATTCGCTTCATGCTGCAGGACGTTATTGATTTACGACGGGTAAGACGTTGTGAGTGTGTATGTGTGTGTGTGTGTGAGTAGGGGTGTGCGATATCACGATTAAAATGTCTCAACCGAAGGTACAATCGAAGCGTGCGCACACTAAAAGCCTGTCAAACGGCGCATGAGTACTGAACAATGTTATCTTTCGCGTCCTATTGCGCTTAAACTGTCAAATTCACACAAGGTTTACATAAACACAGTCAATTATGTGTTAAGTCAACGTAAACAGTTTGGAGAAACCCGGATGTGTGTCTGTATTTCAGATCTGTGCATGAGGTCTTAAAGTGACAGCAGCCTAATAAACCTGCTGCCGCTTGTCATTAATGTTAATCAAACAACAAAAGACAAAGAGAAAATCACTGCTCTTCACTAAATATCTTCAGTAGCTTTAATATGAATTAGTGTATATATAATTTATACAGTGAAGTCTAGTGTTTTATTTTTACATTTGTGTATTCAATTTCTTACTTGAATACTACTGTTAAATATACCTACTGTGAAAAAATAAAGCACTGTTTATTTAATTTGTATATTATATTGAATTTGGAATGTGCATCTTTGTTCTTATTTTTAAATAAAATAAAACAATTAAATATTTTCATCTTCATCCACCCCATCTTGGGCCTAAATGGTTTGTCATTCTTTTATCTTTATATTTTGTTTGTAAGGCTACATTTTTAAAATAGGGAAACTAGTTTGGCTGTACAGCTCGGTCACTTGCAAAATAGTAAAACCAAAATGAAAAAATCGTGATAAGATCATGCATCATGATTTTCCTGAAAAAAAATTGATATGATATTTGACATATCGCCCACCCCTATTTGTGTGTGTGTGTGTGTGTGTGTGTGTGCATGTGTATGTGTGTGTGACCAAATGGCCCCCACAAGGATACTAAAACCTGAAATCACCTACATTGTGGGGACCAGCCAGCAGGTCCCAAGGGGGAAATGGATTAATAAACATACTAAATGATGTTTTTTTGTAAATGTAAAAATGCAGAAAGTGATGGGTAGGTTTAGGGGTAGGGTTAGTGTAGGGGGATAGAATATACAGTTTGTACAGTATAAAAACCATTACGCCTACGGAGAGTCCCTACAAGGATAGTGAACCAGACGTGTGTGTGTGTGTGTGTGTGTGTGTGTTAGCCTCGCTCACGCCCGCTGTAGTCTCAGCTTTGGCTGCGGTGGGCGGTGCTTTGGCTGACATCACATCAGCAGTTTAATGCCATACGCTGACACACTTCTGCCATCTTCCCTCCCTCAAACAAACCAGAACGCATTCAAGACTATTTAAAATTGTCTTTCAATCAGAAACCAATATTTACTTAATTAGTTAATAGTCCTGGTCTGTGGTGAACGGTTCACATTTTCCTGGTGCAGGATAAAACCTTGTGCACAAGAAAACCAGGAGTATGAATAGATTTCTGTAGAGATATTTCCAGTATAAATTAGAGTGCTGTGGCAGTCGCATCTCTTTCTCTCAGTGTGTGTTCTTAGGAAACTCGCTCCATGTATGTCACACACACACGCCCTTCCAGATGGTTAACTTGAAGACAGTTTTAGGTTTCATTTCAGCTGAAGCACAACTGAAGTTCAGAAAAGAGGGAGGGAGTAAAAGTGTGACGCATTGGGAAAACAAGTGAAGGAAAATTTCCAGTTTATTTGCAGTCTTTTCTTCCCTATTGTGACGTATATCTAAGTGAAACTGCTTTGAGAGCAAAAAAGAATATAGGGCGGGGCTTGATTTTGTCTTTGGGGAATTGATTGGATGGTTGTGGTTTTCTATTGGTGGATCTCATGTGAGTGACAGGTTGCCCCGCACTCGTCATCATAGAAGAGAAGAGATGTCGCTGCAAGAGGGAGGGGAAGTTATTCTGATTCAAGATTACGAGGAACATGAATTTAACACAATGATGTGCACAGATGAATCGTTTATAATAAATACTGCGATATTCCATTAAAAACAAAACAAGAATTGTCAATTTTTTAAAGCATTTCTGTTTTTGAGTTAATTTTCCCACCGTCTCTCAGAATAACTGGGTTCCGCGCAGAGGAGATCTGGGTCCGAAGACCATCGAGCAGATCCACAAGGAGGCGGAGCTGGAGGAGCACAGAGAGCAGGTCAAAGTTCAACAGCAGCTCATGTCTAAGAAGGAAGGCCGCGGTGGAGGAGGAGGAGGAGGAGGAGGAGGCGGCGGTGGCGGAGGAGGAGGAGGAGGAGGAGGGATGGGTGGCATGGGGCCACGCGGTGGGCCGCACACACCTGGTTCCCGTGGCAACCAGGCACCTGATGACGGCTGGAACACGGTGCCGATTTCCACCAAGAACAGACCCATCGATCCCACCAGACTCAGCAAGATCACCAAGGTCTGATCCACCATCAGTCAAACTCTTATTATTATTATGATGATGGTGAAGCCAACCAAGGTCTGATCCATAATCAATAAATAATCAAATTCTGATTACAATTTAAATACACATTCACGGTTAATGGTCACATGATGTGCAAATAAAATATATTTTTATCTTAACTGTTGTATTTTTATTGTTTTTATTATTATTATTATGAGAACATTTTAAATATTATTTGAATTTTACATTTTTATTATTTTAGTTCACTATCAGTTTTTCATCAACTCATACACTGAACATTGAACACTAATGATTTTTGTCTGTGGTGTAGCCGGGCGCTTTGGACTTCAATAATCAGCTGCTGGCCCCTGGAGGTAAAGGAACGTGGGGTAGTTGGGGCAAAGGCAGCAGCGGAGGCTCTGGAGCGAAACCCAGCGAAAGCGGTGAGTGTGTTTGAATGCACAGAATTTTATTATGCACACGTTTCTGGCCATAATGTAACTCTTATCTGTTCGTTTACAGCCCAAGATTCTGGTCGTACGAGCACTTTGAATCGCTTTTCAGCACTTCAGCAACCTTCCTCCTCTTCCTCATCCGCCAGCATGGACTCTGACAGGAGGGTTCCTCACAGGTCAGATTACTACCATTTCATGCAATTCAACAGGTCTTGCGCACACATACGATATCTCTTCTCTTTGTGCTCTAAAAGCGAGGTTTTAAGAACATTGACACTCTTGTAACGCAAATAGTAATTTGTAATTGTAGTTTTTACTAGATGTAGCATTAAGAGGTGTCATTTTTATTTTACAAGAGTATTGTTGGATATAAGATTTTAACTGGAATAACTGCTTATGCTTGTTTTATGCATATTGCTTATTTTAATATCTTTAAGAAAGATTTTAAAATAAGCAAATCAGATACAGCTTCAGGGTTTATTTCAACTTTTGAAACTCACAGTAATATAGAAACCAATTTCCACCTTAGAGTAAAAAAAGGTGTCCTTGTCAGTGGTGGACAAAGTAAAAGTACAGATACCGTATTAAAATATTACTCCAGTAAAAATAAAGTACTAATTTTCCATTTCACTTTAGTAAAAGTTCAGAAGTACTTGACTTTAAGTGTACTTAAGTACTAAAAGTAAAAAGTACCGATCGATGAACCATGTTTATTATTTACCCAGCACTAGTCAGACTCGTTAGTCAGAACAAATAAGAACGATTAGTGCAGACTATATAATATGTAATGATTTTTTTTTTTAACTTGCACACTATAAAAAAATTAAACTTCACTAAACTAAAATATCAGTTTAACTTGCTGATAATTCAAGTGTGCAAACGAGGAATAATGTACCATATAATATTTTAAAAATTAGGAAAAACAAAATTTGTGTAAATTGTGGCTACAAATAACTTAGTAAATACAATTTACAGACATCACATGCGTCAAAATATACTAGTTTTATATCATTTGTAACTGCTACAACAGCAGGGGAGATGCATGCATTAATTGGCAATATTAGGTAAAATAACGCCTACCCTGTACAGACATGACGCACAAATGCAGACATGTCCACTAGGGTTATAACTTTGACTATTTTTCAAATGAAAGATTTCCTGTATCATAAATCAATGAACTTTTGCTTAAATAAAATTAAAAAGGCCCTAGTTTAAAAAAAGGTCACCCCAGATAAAAAATTGGAACAACCATATAACAGATGTTACTGCTTATAAGTAAGTATCACTTTCTGGAACTTTCTAGAAATGTTTTTCTAGAATAATCCAAATCTTTGTATACATATATAGGAGAGAGGGACAGAGAGAGAGGGAGATTTATGAGCAAACAACTTGATACTTTTTGATATTTGTTTCAGTAGCAATATATAATGTCGCACAAGGTGAGTGATTCTACCTTACAGAAGAACAAGGCTATCTGGACCAATAATCTAGTTAGATTTCAGCAATCACATAGAAGAAAAGAAGTTTGCCTTTAGAAGAATCTTCACTAGAAGAAAAGTGCAGAATGCCACTCCAGATGCAAATTATTGGACGGTACTAGTGTCTTGGAGCAGAAATCAAAGGAAGAAAGGAGCAAATAGTGGAAATTTCCAAAGAAGAATAGAAGAATTTCCCTTGAAACCTGTTTTTAAAAGTTTGCATTTTCAGGCCCCCAAAATGCCATTGTCATGTAAATGAACGGCCAAAACGCATTTCCAGTCTGAGTTGAATGCTGTCATGTGTAAACCCCCACAGAGGCGGATGTCGATATCTTTAGCTCAAAAGAAAGAGGAACGACGTGTTTGTATTGAATGTACTGGAGTAAAAAATATGATATTATGCTTTGGAATGTAGTGAAATAAAAGTTTCCCAAAATAGAAATACTCTGATAAAGTACAGATACTTGAAAAATGTACTCAAGTACAAAATACTTTTTTACTGTCCACCACTGGTCCTTGATATTTGTTAATTATACATTTAAGTACAAAGTAATATTAATTAACATGTACTTACAATAGGGTTAGTGTTTGGTTTAAGGTTAGTATGTAATTTATGTAATTATGCATGATTTACTGTCATTACTATAGCAAGTACATGTAACTTGTGACACTGTAAAATAAAATGTTATCAAGAAATGTTTCTTGAGCAGCAAATCAGCATATTAGAATGGTTTCTGAAGGATCATGTGACACTGAAGACTGGAGTAATGAGTTATGACATGAAAAGTGGTATCAAGCTATCCCTACTCTTTCAAGTCAAGTCACCTTTATATAGCGCTTTAAACAAAATAGATTGTTTCTAAGCAGCTTTACAGTAATAACAGGAAAATGATTCAGTGATGCAAACAGAGTTCATTTTGGCTGTACAGCAGCTCTAAATGTTCATTTGAAGTTAGTTCAGTGTTGATTCAGTTTTGTTGTAAAGAGTTATTAAATTAGTTCATTTCATCTATAAAGCTGTTCTGCAGAAAACAGTGATGTCATCGCCATTTGTTCATTTCTCATCCAATAGTGTCAGTGCAGTCAAATCAGTAGTATTGTTGAATATTAAGTGTCCCCAACTATGCAAGCCAGAGGCGACAGTGGCAAGGAACCCAAAATCCTTCAGGAGACAGAATGGAGAAAAAAACCTTGGGAGAAACCAGGCTCAGTCAGGGGGCCAGTTCTCCTCTGGCCAACGAACACGGTGTGATTATGATTCTGGCTGCATCACAGGTCAGAATCAGATTATGGATCTGTAGCATTCAAATATTTCATCCAGTTCCTTTTGCTTGAAGATCGAATTCATCACGCCAGTATGAAGACGAAGCTGGTCATAGGTCTGTGCGGAGGACCTGTCTGGTTCTTGTGGTCTTTGCTGAGGATCTGTGCCGAAGGCTGTCGTGTCGATGAGGTCTCCACAGGGGATTGTCTAGTTGACAGGATCTCTGCTGACATTCAGGGCTGCGTTGTGGTCGTGTCTAGATGCAGGTCCACCATCTGATCTGGATACAGACCGGATACGGCAGACTACGGTAACCTCGGGATAAACAGAGAGACTAATATTAGCGTAGATGCCATTCCTCTTATGATGCAACAAGTACTTGGGTGTTATAGGAAGTGTTCCTGGTTCTGGTTGACCTAATTTATGCAGCCTAACAATCCTTTAACGAATGTGAATTATAGAAATGTGATAGTGTTATGTGTATTCCAGGTTAAAGAGATGTGTTTTTAGTCTAGATTTAAACTGACAGAGTGTGTCAGCTTCCCAAACAATGATAGGAAGACTGCGGTTGATTTTGATATTCTAGGTATTATCAAATGGCCAGAATTTTGAGATCGCAATAGACGTGATGGACTATAATGCGTTAAGAGCTCGCTCCAATACTGGGGAGCTAAACCATTTAGTGCAAGTAATTAGCAAGATTTTAAAATGTATGCAACGTTTAATAGGGAGCCAATGCAGTGTTCACAGAGCCAGACTAATATGGTCATACTGCATTTGTCATTGAGAGCATAATTTAGATATATTTTTGAGATGGAAAAATGCAGTTTTACAGATGCTAGAAATGTGGCTTTCAAATGAAAGATTGGCATCAAAGAGCCACACCCAGGTTCCTAACTGACAACGATGATTTAACAGAGCAGCCATCAAGTGTTAGACAGTATTCTAGGTTATTACATGCAGAGGTTTTTGGTCCAATAATTAAAACCCCTGTTTTTTCAGAAGTAGTAGGAAATTACTAGTCATCCAATTTTTTATATCAATTATGCATTCTGTTAATTTTGTGAATTGGTATGTTTTCGTCAGGGCGCAAAGAAATATAGAGCTGAGTATCATCAGCGTAACAGTGAAAACTAAAGCCATGCTTCCTAATGATATCTCCCAAGGGTAACATGTACAAGGTGAAAAGCAACGGTCCTAGTACTGAGCCTTGTGGTACTCCATACTGAACTTGTGATCGGTATGACATCTCTTTATTTACTGCGACAAACTGATAAAGGTCAGATAAGTATGATTTGAACCATGCCAATGCAATTCCACTATGCCAACATAATTTTCGAGTCTATTCAAAAGAATGTTGTGGTTGATAGTATCAAATGCAACACTAAGATCCAGTAAAACTAATAGAGAAATACAGCCAAGATCCGATGATAAGAGCAAATCATTTGTAACTCTAATGAGAGCAGTCTCAGTACTATGGTACAGTCTAAATCCTGACTGGAAATCCTCACAGATACTATTTCTTTCTAAAAAAGGAACATAGTTGTGATGAAACTGCCTTTTCTAGTATTTTTGCCAGAAAAGGGAGATTTGAAATCGGTCTGTAACTAACTAGTTCTCTAGGATCAAGTTGAGTTTCTTAAATAAGAGGTTTAATAACCATCTTAAAGGTTTTTGCTGTGTATCCTAATGACATCGATGAATTAATATTAAGAAAAGGATCCATGATTTCTAGACGCATCTCTTTCAGTAGCTTAGTCTGTCTAACATACATGTTTTTTTTTTTTATTTTGATGATTTAACAAGTTTAGACAATTCTTCCTCTCCTATAACAAAGAACGAGTGGAATTGTTCCTCAGGGGGTCTATAGCATGATGTCTGATGCGATACTGTAGTAGACGGTTGCATGGTTTCTCTCTAGTAGTATCAATCTTGCAAGTAAAGAAATTCATAAAGTCATTACTGCTGTGCTGTTTGGAAACATCTGAATTTGAATTCATCTTCTAAGAGTCGAAAAATAAGCAGATCTAGCAGTTTTTAAGGCCTTTCTGTATGCAATAACACTTTCCTTCCACGAAATGCGAAAAACCTCTAGTTTTGTTTTCTTCCAGCTGCGCTCCCTTTTTTCGGGCTGCTTTCTTGAGGGTGCGAGTGTGGTCGTTATACAACGGCATCAGACTATTTTCCTTAATCTTCTTTAAGTGCAAAAGAGCAACTGTGTCTAATGTGCTGGAAAAGAGAGTCAATAGTTTCTGTCGCAACATTGAGTTCTTCTAAGCTATCTGGTATGCCGAGGAGTAGAAACTGATCAGGAAGATTATTTATAAAGCAATCATTAGTGGTAGAAGTGATAGTTCTACCATATTTGTAACAGGGAGTTTGTTTTGCAGCCTTGGCTAAATGGAGTGTACACAAGACTAGATAATGATCTGAGATGTCATCGCTCTGAGTAATACTGAAAATATTACTTTAAATTACAGCAACATCTCCCCCTTTGCCTTTTAGACGAGGCTCATGTTTATAACAGTAATGGGGGTAGACTCATTTAAAGTATCTTAATTATATACTTCTATTTATGAGTTTATCCCTTTGTTTATGTCTCAGGAGTAGTTCCAGTCGGGAACGCAGTGATCGTTTCGACCGCCGCGATGAACGCATGGACCGGGGCGGTGACCGCTACGACCGTCGTGATGACCGCGGATCAGACCGGCTGGACCGGAATCGCCCCGCGGTTGGCAAGCGGAGTTTTAGCCGTGAAAAAGAAGAGAGGAGTCGAGAACGAGAACAGCGCCCCGCTGAAATGGTCCGGCGCGTTTCCAGCATGACGGATGAGCGCGAGAGAGAAAGAGAACGCGGCAGCCGCGAGAATGGTAAGATGAACTGGACATTATAGTTCTGCAAGTTAATATTATATATTATTATTAATATTAAAATTGTTATATTATTACTAGTGATGCTGAAAAGAAATTTCAGTATATTCTATTATTTTAACTTGTCTTAATATGTTTGAATAAATTTGTCATGAAAATATTATGAAAATAAAATAAAAAATAAATAAAAAAATTCACAGCCACCATTTAAATGTTTAATTGGAGTAGAAACATAATAATATAATTTAAAAGTTGATAGAAATGTTAAACTGTTTTTGTTTGAGTGTTGATTATCAAATAAATTTGCTTAACTGATTATTAAAAACTTATTTTCAGTTTTGGTTTTCGTCTAAATGAAAACATTAATTTGCAAAATTGCAGTATTATTTGTTTATATTATTGCAATATAATTGACTTCAGAATTACTTGTTTCTGTTTTTATGTAAAGTAAAATGTCACATAAAAATGGATTACTTTTAATGCAGATGGAACAAAAAACATATTGATATGGATGAGATTTTTTATAGGATTTGTTGTATGTGTTTATTTTTTACAGTAAAGAGAGAAACTGTTCCCACTCCTCCACCTGCTTCCTCCAAACCGGCCCTGACGGAGGAGGAACTGGAGAAGAAATCGACTGCCATCATAGAGGAGTACCTGCACATCAATGACCTGAAGGTACATGCACTTAAACACTCATGCCAATGTGTTTTGCTTTGTGTTGGCTGTTTTTAAAAACCTCACGCTGTTGATCATCCTGCTGTCCTGAAGGAGGCACTGCAGTGTGTCAGTGAGCTGAACTGCTCGTCCCTGCTGTCCGTGTTCGTGCGGACGGGAATCGAGTCAACGCTGGAGCGCAGCGCCCTTGCTAGAGAGCACTTGGGTTTACTGTTTCACCAGCTGGTCAAAACACAAACACTATCTACACAACAATACTACAAAGGGTGAGAGATGTGTGCATAATATAATCTTTATAGCCAAATGAATTTAAATATATTATAATATAATCCTAATAATCGTGTCAGGCTGTTGGAGGTGTTGGAGGTTGCAGAAGATATGGCCATTGATATTCCTCATATCTGGCTGTACCTGGCTGAATTGATCTGCCCTATGCTGCTTGAGGGAGGAATTCCCATGGGGCCGCTCTTCAGGTAAGCCTGCAAACCGCTTTACACGATTTCCCTGATGATGAAGCCACACAACAATCAATAAACAAATAAAATTGCCAATAAGATATAAGGTTTTAATCTGTTGGAGCTTGGAATGACCAAATGATCCTGCTGACCTCTGACCCCTGCGCTGTATTTGTAGGGAGGTGTCTAAACCACTGGTGCCTCTTGGGAAAGCTGGAGTTTTGCTGGTGGAAATCCTCAACCTGCTCTGTAAAGGAATGGTAGGATATTTGTGTGAACTGATTAATTAACGTCCTGACACTTGGGCTGCATGATTCATTGAAATAAAACCGAAAAAGCAATATTGCTTAGTGATGGCTGCGATTGATTTAAATAATGATGATGATCCACTGGTGTTTTCAGTGTCAGTAAATGCTGCTCCACAGAATCTGATCTGAGCTTTGGTTGCTTGTAATGTGCATTTGAAAACACTGTATGTGCAAAACCATCTCCTCAAATTTATAACTTAATGAGAAGCACTTATAAAGAAAAGAGAAGCTTCCCTGCAGTTTTCCACCACAATTAAAGCTTGATTGTTTTTTGTTTGAAAAATAATTCAAGACAGCCATAAATATAAGTTTTGTAATTTTACAGTGTAAAATATCTTATTTTTTTTATTTAAAAATGTAAATTACATTATCAATTTCATATTTTGTTTACTAAATTTGTTTAATAATAATCATGATAAAAATAATAAATATTGTTGTCAACAAAAGAGAAGCTTCTCTGGATTTCTCTAACAAAATTAAAGCGTGATGGATTAACATTTGAAAATGAAATTAAGACAGACATGAATATTTGTATTGTAATTTCACAGTTGTACTGTAAAATATTATTATAATATTAATTTTCTTTAATACTCATTTTATTTGAAAGTTAAATAAATTAGCAATATTGTTTTGTTTACTATTTCTGTTTTGTAATAATCATAATAAAAAATATATTATTTTTACATTTTATTTATACATTTATTATTATATTATGGTTATTTTATAGTCATCCTCATATATAATCACACACATTTTGACCAAATTTAGCAGCCCTACAAACAAGCACCACAAACCTGGAGTTTTTTTTATTGCTTTTAAAATCTCAATCGCAATTCTTGTCAGAAAAATAATTTGATTTTATTCCCCAAATCATGCAGTCCTTCCTGAAACTTGCACATCTCCCAAATTGCTTACCCGTTCACTACAAAGTGAGCGACATTGAGTTGAGCTAATTCAAAATGCTAATGTAAATACCTGCTGTACACTATAAAGTGCATTATGGGTACAAAAGAGTGAACTGCTCAGGGAAAACAATTCAAATTACCCAGCAACATGGTTTACACACCACATAGTGCACTATATTGGGAATAGGAAGTGATTTCAGCAGTGCTGTGCTACTTGTGTTCTGAATCAAGTTCTGAAAGTGTCTGTTCTGAACTGTTTCCTGTCTCAGAGTCATAAGAAGGTGGGAGTGATGTGGAGAGATGCGGGTCTTAGCTGGAAAGACTTCCTGCCTGAAGATGAGGACGTCAATAAGTTTGTCACCGAAACGGTGAATGAAATGACTGCAATTGCAGCACTCTGAAATTATAGTTGATTCTTGTATAATGTTGCTTAAGTATATGTTTAATGATCCGCTATATAATCTGTGTGTGTGTAGGGAGTGGAGTTCACTCTGGGTGAGGAGTGTGTCAGGAAGAGCAGTAAATCGTCTCTAAGTCCAGAAGACATCACCAGAGAGCTGGAGCGACTCCTGCAGGAGAAAGCCGACAACCAGAGGATCTTTGACTGGGTGGAGGTATGTGTGGTTTAAAGGTTGTTCTGGATTCAGTACTAGTGAAGCTGCATCTGTGAAAATAACATTGACTTTGAACATTGAACTTTACTACAGAGCCCCTAAGGGCACATGTGGTGGGAAAAAATATGAGATGAGAGGAAAAATTATATTTCGTTGCTTTTGCACTCGCTTGAGAACACAAAAGTTTTGCGAGTGAACTCAAAGTGGAAAGCAAAAGTTCTGGTGATGGGGAATAAAAATATGAGCTGGGAGGAAAAATCATATTTCAATGCTTTTGCGTTCTTCCGGGAAACTTTTGCTTTTTTTCTGAGAAACCTTTGCTTTCTTCTTAGAAACGTTTGCAATCTTCCGAGAAGCTTTCCATTCCTCCGAGAAACATTTGCGTTCTTCAAGAAACGTTTGCGCTCTTCCGAGAAACATTTGCATTCTTCCGAGAAACATTTGCGTTCTTCTGAGAAGCTTTTTCGTTCCTCTGAGAAACGTTTGCGTTCTTACAAGAAACTTTTGCTTTTTTCTGAGAAACCTTTGTTTTCTTCTTAAAAACGTTTGCAATCTTCAGAGAAGCTTTCCATTCCTCAGAGAAATGTTTGCGCTCTTCCGAGAAACATTTGCATTCTTCCGAGAAACATTTGCGTTCTTCTGAGCTTTTCGTTCCTCTGAGAAACCTTTTTCCTTCTTCTTAGAAACTTTTGCATTCTTCCGAGAACCTTTTTGTTCTTCCGAGAAATGTTTGCATTCTTCTGGGAAACTTTTGTGTTCTTCTGAGAAGCTTTTCGTTCTTCCGAGAAACTTTTGCATTCTTCCGAGAACCTTTTTGTTCTTCCGAGAAACGTTTGCATTCTTCTGGGAAACTTTTGCGTTCTTCCAAGAAACTTTTGCGCTCTTCCAGGGAGCTTTTCGTTCTTCCAAGAAATGTTTGCGTTCTTCCGAGAAACGTTTACGCTCTTCAGAGAAACTTTTGCATTCTTCTGAGAAACTTTTCTTTCTTCCGACAAATGTTTGCATTCTTCCGAGAGGCAATCATTCTTCTGAGAAACGCTTGCGTTTTTCCGAGAAGCATTTCGTTCTTCCGGGAAACGTTTGCGTTCTTCCGAGAAGCTTTTCGTTTTTCAGAGAAACATTTTGAGTTCTTCTGAGAAACATTTGTGTTCTTCCGAGAAAAGTTTGCGCTCTTCTGAGAAATGTTTGCGTTCTTCCGAGAAGCTTTTCGTTCTTCCAAGAAACGTTTGCACTCTTCCGAGAAACTTTAGCACTTTTCCAAGAAACTTTCACACTTTTCCAAGAAATTTTGCACTTTTCCTAGACACTTTTGTGAGTTGACACAAACACAAAGTTTCTCAATGGAACGTACAAGTTCTAGTAATGGGGAAAATATGAGCTGGGAGGAAAAATCTTATTTCAATACTTCTGCATTCGCTCACAAACATTTGCGTTCTGCCGAGAAACTCAAAATTTCTCAAGAAAATACAAACTATTTCCTAGTGAATACAAAAGCATTGAAAAATAATTTTTCCTCCCAACTAATTTTTTTCCATCTCCTTGTACCTTTAGGAGCGGTACTTTACAGCTACAAATATGATGGCACAACTCAGTTAGAGATGAATTATAGCTGTTCTGTTCAGCTTTTGCAGCTGTGTTTGTCACCTCAATGACCTTTGACCTGTCCCTCTGTGCAGGCCAATCTGGACGAGCAGCAAACAACATCTAACATGTTTGTCCGAGCGCTGATGACCGCAGTCTGTCAGTCTGCCATTATCTGTGAGTCACTTTTCTTCTCCTTTCAAAATAACACTGGGAAATAATGTAGGGCGGAGCTTGATTTTACACATCAGGATTTAATAGTGTACGTTAAGCCACGTTTCCACTATTTCCAACATTTATAATAATGTCACTGATGAATCATGTCATGTTGGCTTTAATTTTGTTTTCATCCTGTCATTGTCAAGGTGAGAATCCATATAAAGTAGACACTAAAGAAATTACCCAGAGGGCCAAGCTGCTGCAGCGCTACATTAAAGATGAAGAGAAAGAGCTGCAGGCGCTGTATGCGTTACAGGGTCTGATGGTACAAATGGAACAGCCGCCAAGTAAGTGTGTTCGTATGCGAGTATGCAGCCAGATATCTGTCGCTTCTCCTCTTTATGAATTATATCGCCCTCTTTCTCTCTGCAGATTTGCTGCGGATGTTCTTCGACGTGTTTTATGACGAGGACGTCATAAAAGAGGAGGGTTTTTACAGGTGGGAGTCCAGCAAAGACCCCGCCGAGCAGCAAGGCAAGGGCGTCGCCCTCAAATCCGTTACCGCCTTCTTTACCTGGCTGCGTGAAGCTGAGGACGAATCAGACAACAGCTAGGTCTTTGGCCACACCCACTACAGAGATGGATTGATGTGGAGGGCAAGAAAAAAAACAAAATATATTTGGGGATTGAAAAAAACACTTGGGAGATTTTCAACATTTTTTTTGTTTTGTCTTTTTGTTTGCGCAAGAAAAATGCCGTTGAACTGAAACTAAATAAAGTGATATTAAAAAAAGTATTAGAGGATGACAAGCCTTATCTGCTCGCTGCAGTTTTAGCCGTTAGAATTGCTACTTCCTGTTTCTTGCTCCTGCTGCCATGGAGACGGACGTTGATGACATCACTTCATTGAATTGTTTATGATGTCACTCCCTGGTGACAGAAAGCTGCTCAGAGTTCTATTTTCCGTTTTGAATCCCTTTATATTTGTGATCTAGTTTCGCATGGACCGGCTGATCGTGTGCGTGTTGCTGTAACGGAGGAGGATTGATTCGATTTGGGATTTTGTTTAGTTCTAGTGGAGTGATTTGAGCTCTTTTTTCTATGTTTTTTATGATAGAAAATCTAATTAAAAATGCAAATTGCATCACCCTGTTTCGGAGCTGCGGTTTTTCAGTTGTTTCGTTGCAGCTCTGGGCGATGAACTTGATAGAAACATTGAACTTTGACCTTTTTGCTGCTGCTGCTGCTGCTGGCCGCCGAGACGCTTCCGCCGGCCCGACCTGACCTGACGTGACATGCGGTTCATCACATCACACTTAATGGAGAAATCATTCAAACTTAAAAATAAAAAAATGTAAAAAAATAAAAAAAAAAAATAAAAAAATATGAGGTGGGCAGAGACTTCAGGGTGACGAGCAGCTCTTGTGGATGTGCTCTTTGCACCTGTAGTGGACTTTACAAAATAAATCACTATTACGACTTGAAAATATATATAGAAATAAAAGTGTTTAAGAGGAGAAAACTACAAAAAAAAAAAAAAAAAAGCTGGAGAACGAGAGTACGAATACTACATGCCTTTCAGCTCCTTGGAGTGGAGATGCATTTCAGGAGCGCCCTGTAAATACATGTTTTCTTTTTGTTTTTCTTTTTGTTTTTGTTTTTTCAATAATAAAAATGCTAACTTTAATGCCATGTATTAATTTTTGGCTTTTGTTTTCATGTATTTAATTTTTTTTTTTTTGCGGTTTAACCACCCGGCTTGTACAATTATCCTCCTCTAGTTATTGATTATAGTTTAATGAAATTATGTAAATATTTCTTTTCTTCTTTTTTTTGCGCTTTTTTTTCTTTTTTTTTTTGCTTTAAATATTTAATTAAGAGAAATTAATGCCTCTTTTCACATTTGAAACTGGAAAAGATAATAAAGAACATTGCAATGAAAAAAAGGACAAAAGCGTGTCGATGTTCCTTTTCTTGAGGGTTATCTTGCTTGAAGTACGTTTATCATATGCTGAATGCGTTTGGAAAAATATCTGCATTGTGTGCCGTTACAGTCAAGAGTTTTATGGATGAATCTCATGGATTATTTCATACAGATGAGTTTCGCCTTGTGCCTCATTTGTGTCTTAATGCAAATGATCACCAATAACGTTTCATCAATAATCAGCTCTGTTTCTATCTGTAAATGACTGATTTACAGCATTCAAAAGCTAGTTTATCAGTGTGTGTGAAGTGTTTGAAGTTTTGCGCTCTTTCAATTGGATTCTATATAGGGCTCTAGGGTTCTTCAGAATCAGAAAGAGATTTATTGTGTTTGCACACACAAGGAATTTGCTTTGGTGACAGAGGAAGCTTCCAGTACACAGACAACAACAGTACACAGATAGTAAAAAATAAAAGTGAATATGTGAAAAGACACATGTATATACATAAAAAAAAAAATAGATTATAGACCATTTGTATGTACAGGTGTGCAATATACAGCAGAATAGATTGGAATTTACAGGGAGTGGAGTAAAAAGAGGCAGATTATTGTCAAATAAATATAAGTGATGTAGAGGAAGAAGAGCAGTGGGGAGAACACACCCCTAGAGGGTGCCAGTGCTGATTGTAGTAGAGTGTTGTTGCCGCCATTTTACGCCGGACTGCTTCACAAACGAGGGTTCAATTCAACGCTGGATTTGCACAAAAGATTAACATGACGGCACATGCTAGTCGATGAGTTGAATCAACTCCACAGCAACTACATAAATTTATCCACTAACCATTCAGAAACGTCCAGTTTCATTCTAAAAGTTGTAACTTCTTCCTGAGTCTCTCCATCAGTGTCCGACTCCGGTTTGAACAATGTAAGGCTGAACACCGTTACTGACAATCCTCATTTTGGCTGCGTGAGATTCTCCAGCTTTGTTGTTGTTGAGCAACCGAAGCGTGAGCTGTTAAAGCTCCGCCCTCTTCTGGAAAGGGGGCGGGAGCAGCAGCTCATTTGCATTTAAAGGGACACACAAAAGCGGCGTGTTTTTGCTCACACCCAAATAGGGGCAAATTTGACAAGCTATAATAAATGATCTGTGGGGGATTTTGAGCTGAAACTTCACAGACACATTCTGGGGACACCAGAGACTTATATTACATCTTGTGAACGGGGCATTATAGGTCCCCTTTAAAGTTCTATATAGAGCCTATTCTTCTAAGAGTGTGGTTTAGAGCATTGAAAATAATCGTGTAAATATTTTTTATTCAATCTTTTAAAAGGCTCTCTTTGAGGAAGTGTAGCGCTATTTCTTGTTTTATAAAGGCTGAGGCTTTTACATAAGATTGTGTTGTGATTCGATGCACATCAGTTTATACTTTGTTCTTTGTCGTCTGAGATATGGTCAGTAATTTGTGTGTGTTATCTGCGTTATATAAGTGAACCTCTCATCTGTCTGATGTTATCTGTTGGTTTTTATCTTCATTTATGGCTCTTGTTTCATAAATGCTCATAAATCTCTTCATATCAGTCACTAATAATCACTAATAAATCTGGCACTGTTGAGTTATTCATGCACTTTACATTTACAGTCACTCATGAGTGCGTCTGTCAGTCCTTTACAGGTTCTCTGAGTCCATGAACTCTTGACTTGTTTGTGATCTGATTGGTGGAGATGGTGTTTGCATCACAGAAGGGTCAGAGGTTGCATGTCTGAACTAATTAATCCAGTTTCTTTTAAGTGTTTCCTGATTGTCCAGCTGCCGTCTCATCATGTTTGGTGTCCGTGTGTCCGTCCTCTGTTATCTGCTGGCTTTGGCGTCCATGACCTCTGGGACAGGTACGATTCACTTCTGCTACTCTTTTCATTAGTATTTATGTCTTTTCATCTGGGGTTTTTGGACATGTTTTTGTACAGACCATGGTAGTGCCTTCATATGTTTCGAATACCAAATTCTTTCATTCAGCAAAGATGCATTAAATTGATCAAAAGTGACACATTTATAATCTTAAATTTATCAAATAAATGCTGTTCTTTTGACCTTTCTATTCAAAGAATCCTGAAAAACAAAATGTATCACAGTTTCCACAAAAATCTGAAGTAGCACAACTGTTTTCAACATTGATAATAATAATGAACAGCAAATCAGAATATTAGAAGGATTTCTGAAGGATCATGTGACATGGCTTGCATGTTTTCAACATGTCACATGAAAATACATATGGTACCATGAAGTACCAAATATTATGATTGGCGGTTTTATAATAGTTTTTGGTCATACTGTAGTAGTGTGTCATAATATTCAGACAGACCGCAAGAGAGAGAGACGAGTAGTTGTGTAACCATCTCCAGTTTGAGCTGCGGGGTGTGTGTGTGTGTGTGTGTGTGTGTGAGCACTTTTCATCTGAAGAGTGTGTGTAGGTTTGAGTTTTGAGCTGTTTTTCTAATCAATGCCCGCGGCTCGCTGCCTACAAAGTGAATTAGATCCACTCCAGTCCACATTCAAGAGGATCCACTCCACATCAAAGTCATTTAGAGTCGTTCTGAAGGGTTCCTGCGCTTCTGTCTTCAGACAGCTGCTGTCTTTGATTCTCTGGGCTCGTTTTCCCACAAGAAACATCTGAGAAGCAGCAAGTTTTTGTCCATTTGATCTCACTGCTGTCTGGGAGAAATTATCGAGAAAATTGTCTTTCCTTTGCATATGAGAACAAACCGCAGAACAAAACAACAAAGCCAACGTGTAAAGACACGTATGTGATGTACTGCATGTATGAATTAGTCTGTGGTCCTCGTAAACCCTACGTTATGAGGACAAAATGTCCCCACAAAGATGCCAATATCCAAAATCCTTGTCCTTGTGGGGACATTTTTTAGTCTCCATGAGGAAAACATTTTAAAAATCATACAAAATTATGTTTTTTTGAAAATGTAAAAATGCAGTTTTCTGCAATGGGTATAGGTTTAGGGTTAGGGGAGAAAATATATAGATTCTACAGTATAAAAATCATTATGTCTATGGAAATTATCTAAAACATGGGAAAAAAACATAAAACATGGAAACCCAACATGTGCGTGTGTCAGTTTTCCCTTGGTTGGATGCTGTAGATTATAGGTGATATTCTTTCTCTATTCATGCATTCCTTCAATCATGCATGTGATTAAACATATTCCATCTTTTCATCTTAAAAATAAACATTCCAGGTAGAACCAGAGAGGGTTTTACAGCCCAATGGTGTCACTGGAGTTAAAGTCAACCTGAAATTGCATTTGCGACCTATTTTACCTCTATAATATGCAAAACGAAATTTGTTTCAGAACAGTGTTGTTTTAGTGTTATTAATATACTATTATAGTATTTATTCAAATTTTGGATCCACTTTTTAGTTTTGGTTTAAGTTTTAGTAATATTGTCATGTGCTTTTGTCAAGTTTTTTTTTTAGATAAAATATATTTTAAACAAATTTATAAAATGGTTGATAAATGTTTGTTTGCTTGAATGAAGTAATACACTATAAGTCATTTTAGATAAAATCGTCTGCTAAATGCATAAGCATGACAAATATTTCTATATAGCTTTAATTTATTTCCATTTTAGTAATTTTAGTACTTAATTTATTTCAGTTAGTTGCCAAAGCAATATTTCTACCCTTCGTATGTTTTTATATATATATATATATATTTCATTATATTTTACTTTAAGTTCCACAATGAACTTTTTATCCTGTAATTCTTTAGAAAACCATCATTTGGTTCCATGAATAACCTTTAATATCCATGAAACCTTTCCATTGCACAAACGGTTCTTTAGATTATTAAAATATTATACATGGTAAAATGGTTACTTTGTTACTTTTAAGGTTCTTCTCTGACATCACTGTGGAAACCCCTTTTGGTTCTTCCAGGCAACTTTTTAAGCGTATATCTGGTGTTTTAAAGAACACAAAACCAAAACACTGATCTGAAGAACCTAGACTGAAACATCAAGAACTTCTTTTTATCTCCCAAAATCCATAAAGCAACTGAATGTGGAGAAAACGGTTCTTGATGAGAACCTGAGAACCGCTGAAGAACCTGTATCTGTAAGAGTGATGCAAAAGAGAGAAAGTTTATTTTGGTAGTTGTGTTTTTATGTTCACATCTTGTGCAAAACTGTGTAACGTTTGTATGTCCTTCTCTCAGCTGAAGAGGAGAACCCAGAGTTCTGGAGGAGTTCGGCTCAGAACACGCTGCGTTCGGCTCTGGGCAGGACACTCAACACTAATGTGGCCAAAAACATTGTGCTGTTTCTGGGAGACGGTAAGAGTGATTTATGACATTCAACGAAGTGATACAACTTTTTATTAAAACAAGACACATACACATGAATAATGTAAGATCTCATCATACTTCCCCAGTTTCTTCATCACAGTACATTAAGACAATTGTGTCGTATTACAAGTTTTCTGAAATGTGATTTAAATATGCAAATGATGCATTTTTTTTTTTTTTTTTTTTTTTTTTTTTAAATAAATAGGCACTAATTTACATAAATTTCCAGAACAGAAATCTGATCATTGGATAAAGCCAAATTCTTTCAATTCAATTTATTTTCATTTTGTTGATATATTAGAGTTTTTACTGAGGGGATTTTGGATATTTTTATCACACCATAAATTAAAAAAATAGTTTTATTTTAATGATTATTTTTATATTATTTGTGAATTTTAGTTTTTTATTAATATTTTTCGAAAGCCAGAAGAAGAAAAAAACATTCTCACAATGTTTTAAGAATAAAATGTTAAATTTAAACCCTCTGTAAAAACATCAGATAATAGATAAGAATTTTTAGTAATTGTTATGTGCTTACAGTTTAAAACATATTTTTATTTAGGTTTAATTGATTTTATTTCAGTTTTAGTTTATTTCCAGTTAGTAATTTTAGTGCTTCAACTTAAGCTGATTTCAGTTAGTTGCCAAGGCAACATTTCTCATTTTTGTTTAGTTTAAGTTTTTCATCTGATAATTATTTAGCTTTATTTCAAATAAAACATGTTTTAATAGTATTAGTTGATTATTTTGGTATCATTTATTTACTATTATAGTTTGTAGTCATATTTTTCATATGTTCACCATGTTTTTAGAAATGAAATGGTAAATATATATCAGGCGAATGTTATATGAACAAACCCCTCAGTAAAAACCTTCAGAATATCGATGGGAATAAAACTGTAAATTTTGGTGTATGTAAGTGCTGCTGAAGTGGAGAAAAAACTTTTTAAAGATGTGCATTGAAATTAAAATTTAAAAATAGATAAAGTGCAGTAAAAACTTAAAAGTGTATTTTGGATGTTTTCTTTCCACTAGTCTAAATGTTATACAGAAGAAAATAGACCAAATATCTCCAAATTGACCAGTGCATGAAAAAACAATGGTTTTGCCTTAAAGCTTAGCACACTGTCCCGACCAATCAAAATCAGCCAATCAGATCAGGCCATTTCAGGTGTTGGTGTGCAACATGCAGCTGATAGTCCGTGAGTGTACTGTGGATCTGATGGAGTGTGTGTTTTGGACAGGTATGGGTGTGACCACCATCACGGCCGCCCGCATCCTAAAGGGTCAGTTACAGAAGCGCTCAGGAGAGGAGACCGTCATGAATATGGACACGTTCCCATATGTGGGTCTTGCTAAGGTAACACTGTCTTCACACAGGCTTCCTTAAGCCTGTCATTGGTCAGTCAAACAGGTAGTCCCATGTTATTAATATATATAATAACTCTGCGTCAATCTGCCAGTGGCTCACAGTGTGTGTTTGTGCTTGTGTGTTTGTAGGTTTACTCAGTGGACTTTCAGATTCCTGACAGTGCAGCGACGGCTACAGCGTATCTGTGTGGAGTCAAATCCAACCTGAACACGGTCGGCTTGAGCGCAGCCGCTCGTAACGGTGTGTGTCGCTCGCAGAAGGGCAACGAGGTCACGTCCATCCTCAAATGGGCTAAAGACGCAGGTACAGAAACACAGGATTTCACTCTTAAAAAAAGCAGACTGTCACTCAAACCCAAAGGTTTCTGTTTCCCAGAAAGATTACACAGCCAGCATTCTCACTTTATTCCTTCTGCATGCAAAATCTGAGTGTGTTTCAGGTGTGAGTTTATCTTCTCTTTCAAAATATTATCTTCTATCTTTGTTATTCAAGCCATAAACAGAGCAGTGCTGACACAAACTATATGTGTGTGTGTGTGTGTGTGTGTGTGTTTTTCAAACAGTAAATATTTTATATTACTGTTTGTGAGTTGATGTAAAGCTAACAATTAATTAAACCACAAAATTTACAATTAAAATTTTAAAATCAAAATAATCCAATTAAAACAAAAATAGATTAAATATTGTGTTTGTTTTCCTGCATGTCATGTGACCATTAACAGTCATCAGATTCAGGGAACATTTTGTAAACTTTATGTAAATGTTAAATAACATTTAAAGAATGTTCATATAGCATTATTAATAACTGTATTGAGCTGAACAAGGATATTATTATGACTCTTATTTAAATTTGCATCATAACTCTGTTCCTTTCCTGTTTATTTTTGTGAAGCTGCTTAGAAACAATTTCTATTGTATAGAGGCACTATAAAATAAAGGTGACTTGACTTTGATATGCGTTCTCATAATGTTGAGATAAGCACGGAACGTCTCTATGATGTTGTTTTTACTCAATGAACGTCATCATAACATTGAGAGAAAATGTTTTTAGAACATTCCTTATGAAGTTATTGCTATTTGCTGAATGTTAACATTAACGTTATCAGAACCTTTTAAGTAGCATCTTATAAAACAGGACATTTTAACATTTTAGAAACATTGCAAATCACTGTTCCCACAACGTTTTTAGAACATAAATGTAATAGCTGGGGAGAACCGTGAACATGCAAATGTGTTGTTAAATTATTGACATATTAACTTAAAATCCTCAATTAAATATTTTAGCTCAAATGGGTTCGGCTGGCAAAACAGTTTGGGAATCCCTGCTTGATATCATTATGAGCAGAGAGAGTGTTTTTGTTCATATTTCATGTGTCTCGTCCTCCTGTAAGTGTGTCTTTTTGCAGTTGAAGCATCTCTTTCCATCTGAAAATGCTTCAAAAATGAAGCTCATCAATCATCCATTAAATCTAGCCTGCTAAATTAATTCATTTATCTTCTTTCTCATTTCATTCATGATCACACTGAATAATTCAAGATTTTAAAAATAAATTTCATTCATCGTTGGCTGGTTTTCATGATGGACGCTGTGTTATAAAATGCTCTAATAATCTACATATCAGATAATTACTAGCAGTCAGTTGCAACAAAGAAAAAACTGAGTGATTATTCGGTTTTAATTTTAGTCTAATAATTTAGACAATATTTAATATTTAATTTTAATTTAATCTAGCGCTTTGGGTATGAGAAAATTATAATTTATTCTTATTATTAGACTAATTTCAGCATTTTTTTTAATTCTGTAGCTATTGTATCCGTTAGTATTCTTATTATTCTTCATTCTTCAACGTCTTCCACTCAAGTCAATTGCAGCCCATAGAACCGCTTGCGGGAAAATGGTGAAAATTGGCACACAGATGGAGGACCGTCTGAACATTAACCACAGCAAATTTGGAGTCTCTAACTCAATCCCTCTAGCACCACCAACTGTCCAAATTTGCACTTAGTTTTATGCTAATAACTTTTGATCCATAAAGGCTAAACAAAATTCTTTTTTCCTCCGATTTGGCTCAAGGCGACTCATTTCACATTCATTTCCAAACAAATTTGACAAAGAGCACTTCAAAATGGATGCGAGACTATATCTCCACAAAGCTTTAGTGTATTGTGACACATCTTGGTACATGTTATCACAAGCATGACCTGAGGCTACATGCAGCGTTTTGGCACAGCACCATCAACTGGTCAGAAGATATGAAAAATGAATATTTTTGCTCATAACTTATAAACAGTTTACCCAAAAATCATAAAACGTTTGATTTAGTCGAATGATACCCAATTTTCCAGTGTCGTCCATTTTGGGCATCAACCATTTTGAATTTTATTAATAAAAAATGCTGTTTTTACAAATTCAGTGTATTGTTACGAATTAGTGTATCGTTACGAAACTCATTGATGGCCATCAGCACCATGCCCTAAAGTTACTCAAAGATTTGGAACAGTGCCACCTTTAGGGTCAAAATTTATAATGATATTTTAAAAGTTGCTAATATTCTAATGAAACTTGATAGATTTCTTGAGTCATAGCTAGAACAATGATACCAATTATCCCATATTTGGTCGAATTTGCTGTCCGCCATTTTGAATTTCTTTGAAAACCTACTTTTTCAAACTCCTAGACCATTTGTCCGATTTTCACCAAAATTGGCTCAGATCATCTTCAAACCATTCCAAATAAAAGTTAATAAAAGCTTTTTGATTTGCCAAACTGTTCTCAAATAATGCATCATCAAACTTGATGGCATGATACCAAGCTTATTCTGAGGCTGTAACTCTGTACGTATCAGTTTGGTAAGAGTGCCACCTATTGGTAAAAAGTAAGCAATTAAATCGTATTACTAGTGATTGTATGATTTCTCAGCCTTTTTGCCTAAAAAACCCCCTAAAACTGTCTCTAAGTACTCATTGCAGTTGCTCTGAAGCTCCCAGCCATGCTTGCATAACTCATCATGCCTTTTTTCATGTTTGGCCCCTTGATTGCTGCTTGCAGCTATATTTATCATTATAGTTATCATCCTTGGTGTGAACGGGCCTTAAATCCGAGCGCTGCTGAGCTCAGGGCAGCTCAATATGTGTTTGTGTCTAAGTAATGTTTTTTGGGTGTCTCTTAAGGGAAGTCTGTGGGCATAGTGACAACAACACGCGTTCAACACGCCACGCCTGCTGCTACATACGCTCACAGCGCCAGCCGCACGTGGTACAGCGACGCCGACCTGCCGGCCTCTGCCGTCACCGAAGGCTGCATGGATATCGCCTCACAGCTGCTCCGAAACACAGACATAGACGTGAGTGTGTGAGAGAGATGTCTGACCCTAGGTGCATTCACGCCATGTCATAATTACCGTAATTACAAGATTCCAACTTGTAAAAAGTGTTTGTAATTGTATATCTGATCGGATCACCTGTAAACAGAGCCTGTATCAGTCTGTTTACATGATAAAAACTCCCGAGCAAACATGACTCTGTGTGCAGGTGATCATCGGAGGAGGTCGGAAGTACATGACACCTAAAGGGTTTCCCGATCCGGAGTATCCCGAAGACCTGAGCGCACAGGGACAGAGAAAAGACAACAGAAACCTCATCGATGAGTGGCTGAGCATGAAGGAGGGAAAGGTAAAGAGAGAGAGAGAAGCATGTGAAGTATTTCCAGGAGAAACATGAAATTTAGCAAGAGAGAGACACAGAAGGCAGGACTTGATTGGATGGATTTCAGAAGTGGAGAAAAATGCTGCATTCAAAGGATTTTCTGAATCATCCGTGACACGACACGCGACAATAATTTGATTTCGTGTCAACTTTAAAGAATACAGAAAACATATTCCAGCATCATCTTCACACACAATATATCTTGTGGCCAAATACTTTAGATATACAAAGACAGTGCACTCATATTACTTTGAATGGGGAAAGTGCAATGTGCAAAATGGCGGAAGTACCGCCTTCTAAATAAAAGAACCAATCACCAATTGGTGAAGTCATCACATGTTCTGAGACGCACGCTTATGACTGCACATGCACTGGTCCAGAGTGAAAAAAGGCAGTTTTATTGTCATGATTTGAGCATTTAGAAACAAAATTTATGGGACGGTTATTGTCAGACAAGAGTCAATTTAATCATAAACTTGGTGAACAGCTTTGGAGAATTTGATGTTTCCCCATTCAGAGAGAGAGGCGCTGCACTTGCATGACTGAAATAGTTGCCCGAGAGGCGTTTCAAAGATGGCCGCTGAGTGAAATTTTTTTTTTTTATTAAATCATTTCAAATAACAAACAGGCATTAACATATTATCAATGATAGACATTAACAATAAGACCAAGCAGCATACTGTAAACAAGATAATAGTAACATAAACAAAAAAACAAACCAAAACAAAACAAAAACAAAAAACTAACAAACATGAAAAGCAAATTATAACAGAGTAAATTAGATTTCAGGGGGGGTTAATCCATATATATTGCCAGTAATTTAGAGAGCTTTAAGGCACTCCTCATTTTTAGTTGTTTTAAGGATTTAAATAAAATTTTAAAGTCATTTTTAAATGCCTCAAAACATGGAGAAACTTTAACAAATCTACATTTGTGTAGGTAAAATTTGGCTGCAATCAACACATTATTACATAAAAATTCAATGTCTTTGTTGTCCAAAAAGACACCAAATTTAACAATATGATAGTCAAAGGCAGGTATTACATTTTTTGTCTCCAACCACTCATACAATCTGTCCCAAAAGGACTTAACAATCGTACAATTATAAAAAAATATGTTCCTGAGATTCAATATCTTTTTGACAAAATGTACAGACATTGCTATCCAAATTAAACCTTAGTCTTAGAAATTCGTTACATGGATAAATGTCGTTAATTGTTTTGAAATGTACTACTTTCATTTTAGGTATTAAAGGAAATGACAAGTATCTGGCCGCTGAGTGAAATGACTTGCCTTAAAGGGACTTTGCCTTGATGTGTTTGTGCAGGTTGCGCGATACGTGTGGAATAAGAAGGACTTTGACGCCGTGGACCCTGAAAAGACTGATTATCTGATGGGTACGAGAGATTCACACCAGAGATGTATGATCTCGAAGGGTTTGAGTTTCTGAACCAGAGGAACTGAGCTCATGAGCTTTATACCAGTCTAACTGTACTATTATTATATGCTATTATAGATTCTAATATTTAGATTTTTTTTTTTTTTGTAAATTTTATGTGCTTTTTTGTCATTTTGATTAGCTTTTTAATCTTTATTTAGATTGTTTTCCATTTAATATTTATTTTTAATGCAGCAAACTTTTGAACGGTAGTGTATTTCCAGGAGCAAAAAGATAGAAAGAAACACATGATTTGATTTTGATCAGTAACTGACTGAAAACTTTTACATTTTCATAAGGAATTATAACATTCCTTTAGTTCCTTTAGTTATTTTTCATCTAATATTTATTTTATTTATTTATATTTTTAATATTTAATACATTTATTTATTTAAATTCAGCTTTATTTCAATTAAAATAATCCTAATTATAAAAAATTAATAATAATAATAATAAGTCTACTTCATATTCCCATGAGTTTCAAGGTCTTGATTAAGATCCATAAAAAATGTGAATGTAAAATAGGAAATGTTCCCTCTCTCTGTCTCCAGCCCTCTTTGAGCCTGGTGATCTGAGGTTTGATGCGGAGAGAGACCACAGCATGGATCCCTCCATCTCAGAGACCACAGAGAAAGCCATTCAGATCCTGAAGAAAAATCCCAAAGGATTCTTCCTGCTGGTAGAAGGTAATCAATTGACAACCAACCAATCCATCAAACAAATAACAAATCAACCAAAAAACAACCCATTCATCCATCCATCCATATCCATCCATCCATCCATATCCATTCATTCATCCATCCATATCCCTCCATTCATCCATCCATATCCATTCATCCATCCATCCATCCATCCATATCCATCCATCCATCCATCCATCTATCCATCCATCCATATCTATTCATCCATCCATCCATATCCCTCCATATCCCTCCATTCATCCATCCATATCCATTCATCCATCCATATCCATTCATCCATCCATCCATATCCATTCATCCATCCATCCATATCTATCCATCCATCATCCATATCCATCCATTCATCCATCCATATCCCTCCATCCATCCATCCATCCATATCTATTCATTCATCCATCCATATCCCTCCATTCATCCATCCATATCCATTCATCCATCCATATCTATCCATCCATCCATCCATATCCATTCATCCATCCATATCCCTCCATTCATCAATCCATATCCATTCATCCATCCATATCCATTCATCCATATCCATCCATCCATCTTCATCCATCCATATTCATCCGTCCATCATCCATCCATCTTCATCCATTCATCCATCTATCCATCCATATTCATCCATCCATTCATATTCATCCATCCATATCCAACCATCCATATACATTCATCCATCCATTCATTCATCCATATCCATCCATTCATTCATCCATCTATTCATCCATCCATATTCATCCATATCCATCCATTCATTCATCCATCTATTCATCCATCCATATTCATCCATCCATCCATCTATATCCATTCATCCATTTATCCATCCATATTCATCCATCCATTCATATTCATCCATCCATATACAACCATCCATATACATTCATCCATCCATCCATATATATCATCCATATTCATCCATCTATCCATCCATATTCATCTATATCCATCATCCATAAATATTCATCGATACATCCATCCATCCATATTCATTCATCCATCTGTATTCATCCATCCATCTGTATTCATCCATCCATATCCATCCATCCATATTCATTCATCCATCATCCGTATTCATCCATCCACCCATATCCATCCATCCATCCATCCGTATTCATCCATCCACCCATATTCATCCATCCATCCATCCATCCTTCGATATTCATTCATCCATCCATCTGTATTCATCCATCCACCCATATCCATCCATCCCTCCATCCATATTCATCCATCTATCCATCCATCCATATTCATCCATCATCCATAAATATTCATCCATCCATCATCCATATTCATTCATCCATCCATCCATCCATCCATATTCATTCATCCATCCATTCATATTCACTCATCCATCATCTATCCATCCCTCCATCCATATTCATCCATCTATCCATCCATCCATATTCATCCATCCATATCCATCCATCCATCCATATTCATTCATCCATCCATCCATATATATCATCCATATTCATCCATCTATCCATCCATCCATATTCATTCATCAATCCATATTCATCCACCCATATTCATCCATCCAACCAATCTATCCATCCATCCATATTCATCCATCCATGGTTTTCGTGTTCTTTCACAGGTGGCCGTATTGATCAGGGACACCACGACAGTCGCGCCTCCATGGCACTGCATGAGGCGGTTGCCCTTGACGAAGCTGTAGCCCGTGGACTGGAGCTGACCAATGAGGAAGAGACTTTGACAGTCGTCACGGCTGACCACTCCCACGCGTTCTCCTTTAACGGCTACCCGTTCAGAGGGAACAGCATTCTGGGTATGTTTCTGTTCATGTGTGCATCTGAGACTGATCATTATTAGGGGCGTTTTTATACAGAAAATATTTGTTGCGAGCATAAATTATTTATAAAAACTATAATAGTATCTCAGTGACTGACCTAATCATTCTAATAATCCTCACTTGTCAATCATCTCTGTTGTTTCTCAGGTAAATCTCCAATCTTTGCCTCAGACTTTTTACCCTACACAACTCTGATGTACGGAAATGGACCGGGACACAAAATCGTCAACAACAAGCGTCCAGACATCCGCAACGTCAACACTGGTAAGAAAATCAGCACTTGGCTCGCTGAAAACACCGATGTTCTGTGAGTATTTATTCTGGTTCTCTCTCTCAGCCGATAAGGATTACGTTCAGCAGTCGGCCGTCCCGCTGGAGTCTGAGACCCACGGAGGGGAGGATGTGGCGCTGTTGGCCCGCGGCCCCATGGCTCATCTCTTCCAGGGTGTTTATGAGCAGAACTACATCGCACACGCCATGGCTTACGCGGCCTGCGTCGGTGAAAATCAGCAGCACTGCAATGTGACTACTGAGCCTCCTAAGTTTGACTACACAACCAGTGACCCGAGGAGCTCCGCCCCCGACACGCCCCTCTGTGCCATGACGACAGTGATGCTGAGCGCATTGATGAGTGTTTTACTGCACTGAGAGAGAGAGACAGCAGCAGATATTCACCAATCAATCATAATTTGAGAATTTGAAATAAACCCTTAAAGGGGTCATGAACTGCGTTTTGTTTTATTGTTTTATAATGTTTCCTGGGGTGCACTAATGTTAGTATGCTTTTTACATCAAAAATTGTCATAATATAGAAATAAAAGGCATTTTTCCTACCCTGATTTTATTTCTCTTATTTGAACGCTCTGTTTGAACGTTCTGTGTCTGCTGTGAGACTTCAGTGTAAACGCCCATTGCTCTGATTGGCTGACATCTTTGCAATATGAAATAGCTTTATTCTCTTGAAAACTTTTAGCACGTTTTTACTATTACAGCTCTTAAGGTTAACTAATCGTGCTGCATTACATTTAGAGCTATGGCATTATATTTAGATTGTGGCATGAAAGGTTGCAGTAATGAACATTGTAGCCAATCACAGACATGTTGTTGAGCGCATGAAAGCAGTGATCTCGTCATTGCAACTCGATTTCTGCACACTAATGAATGCTTTCATCATAACTAATAGTGCAAACTCGATGTAACTAAGAGATTCGTTGAATAAAACGGGAGTTTTGGCGAGAGTCCAGAACTCAGTCACTGATAAACTCGCGCTGTTTGATTGGCAGCTCCAGCGATGGCAAAGGGAGCGCTCTTTGATCGCTTTCTTTATATAATTTAATCACCGTTTAAATAACAGATTATTTTCATCCTACTAAGAGAAACAACATGAAGTTGAGCGTTTAGTCACTGGTTTGAGTTACTGACACACAGACAAAGAACATCTGACTGTACATGAATCATTAATATCAGATCAGGCATTAGAATTAACGCAGTTACTCACATGTTGTCGCATTACTGTCGAGTCCATATCGTAAAAGTCTGTTTGCAAAGCATGCGCCGAAATGCGATTGATTTACCAAAGAATCCACAGTGAAATGTACCGAATACAAATAAATAAAGCTCAACTGAGACATTCACATTGTTGAAAATAAATAACCATATTCCTAGCATTAGGATCCTTTGAAAGGTAATGTTATTTTAGTCCTGTATCGCTCTTCTCTCCTCCTCATCTCACTAACACACCAGTGGGCGGGGCTAACATTGCAATAACGGAAGTAGGTGTTGATTTCTTCTGTGGAGGCGGAGTTTCACCTATAGGACAACGAGTCGTTCGCAGGGCCTGGTGTCAATAAAAGCTTTTATTAGACTAACAAGTTTTCAGTTTTGAAACTTACAGGATATTCTTATAGTACGATGACCTCTTCTATATATCAAAAGCTCAAGGAAAAGTTGATTTCTCAATTCACTAGGCAAGACACTACAGGCAAAAACTTATTTTGTTATGCATTGGTCAGTTTTGAGCTCTATTTTGTTTCCATACCATGTCTTCTTTCCGACTAGTGGAAAGAAAACATTTAAAATACAATTTTAAGTGTGTATTTTATCAGCTACACTTTATCTGTTTGCGTCTGTAAAGTCCTTTCACTCTGATATATGTCAGTGGAGTAGAAAAATGATCACAAGTTCTATTCTATACTGACTTTAAATTTAATAAATAAAAATGTTAATACTGCATCCTAAGTTCTCTGAACGTTCTGGCAAACATTCTTCCAGTAACATTTATAGATAATTCGTTCAAAGTTATTCAGTCTTTAATAATGTTCTCAAAACATTAGCACAAAAATGTTTATTTAAATGTCATTCATAGTTGGACGTTCTTCTAACATTTTTAAATGTTACATATTTTAGAACGTTCAGAGAACATTCAAATGTGACATTCACAAAGTTCTAAAATGGAATGTTCCCTTAAAAATCACATAACCAAGAGAAAATGTTTTCAAAATATAATAACTGGACAATTTGAATGTTCAAAGAACGTTTTCATAACTTAATGAGAACATTAGAATGTGTTTTGGTTAGTTGGGATGTATGTATTATTAAAAGTTATGTATTACTGAATGAAACTGAATTTTGAGTGAGAAATAAATAGTATGGGACTTGATTGTATCAAAATATGATTGGATTAATATTATAAGTTTGTTTGCTGTGCACTGATTAATCATGAAATTAATTATAAAATTAAACAGAGCATTTTGATTTTATGTTGATTCTTAACTTTAAACTGAATCTGAATGTTATTGATGAAAACCTTTCATGAATATCCTATTGACGTCATCTCAGGCAGAGTCTGTAAACGACATGCGTATTTCAGTTGTGTTTCTTACGTATGTTTCTCTCGCTGTTTGATCTCTCTGATCGGTGTGGCTAATTAAAGACAGGTGGGGGCGGGGCAGATTTGATGTCATTATCACACACACGCTCATGAATAATAAATCACAGCCAAAGACTGGTTATTTTTAGCAGCCCGTGAGTCACTAATGTAACAGTTAGAACATCTGCTGTGCTTCTCATCAAACCTGAGAGAGTGTGGCTGTCTTGGTTAAGCGTGTTACGGTGCATTTGCATGGATTTGTTACACCTGTGACAGGTAGACAGGAACAGGCGAGCTGTCGCGCGGCAGATGAAGCGCTCCTTTCCACAGGGGAAAAAAATCACAAATCCTCATGGTTATCAGAACGCTTTCTCTCAATGTCATATCAAACATTAATAATGTTTCATTCTGTGAATGTTATTTTAAGGACATTTTATCTTAAAATTTACATAACGTTACGTGTTAGCTGGGTAGGGAGCTAGTGTGCCTAAGTAGACAGCATTTCAATACATCACACAGGTTTAGTACACTCCTGCTGTTCTAGGCGGTAATTATGCTGCCTTAAAATGCCTGAAACCTCTAACAAGAAGTGCGAATAGCAATAAATTATAAATATATATGCATATGTAAGAGCAATAAATAATTTATGGATTTAAGATGCAGATGGTTGACCAGTCAGTGCAAATAAGTAACAGTATATACAGAAGATGCTGTGAAATGGTTGCTTATTGTCGATGAAAAAGAATATATAGAGTGCAAACAGATACAGCACTGATTCAGAGCAAGTTAGTTAAAGTTATACATGCTTATAACTACCTATATAATGGCACATATGAAAACCATACGTTCAAAACCATCTTGACCATCTCAAAAGCTTGTAATAATGTTTTATAATTCGAGCGGTACTGGTGGGTTTCCACGGGAAATTCGAAACATCCCGCCGTTCGTCTTTGCGTCATTACGTCACGTCTGTACATAAAGAAGGAGTCCCAGCTAGGCTATATCACATGTGATGGATCATTTATAGCCTTTTCTCACAGCAGCTGGAATAATTCAACTTATAATTTTGATGGCAGATTGTATGGTATGACAAATTAACGTTAGAGATTAGACTGTACAGAAATTGAAATCTACAGGTAACGCTAATACACACTAAATACACATAGTCACGCATTGCTGATGTTGTTAACATTGACAATTTGAGAACAAAGTATAACAATAATGATAATTTGCATAGTTTGATGTGATATGAGCTAAGCGATTGTTAGATTTAATCACCATTGGCAGTGCGATTTATTGTAATGCTTTTTTCTCCACAAAAGTGGCAGACATGTTACTTGTTCAGATGACATTTTCCGGTGAAAATTCTTATTTTGGTCATACTTCCAAGACTACAGTCTGTGATTCCGAAGTACAGTATCCACCGTTATGGTGACTGACAGCAAACATTAGATTCATCCACGCTGAGGAGTCGTGCCGATGCACAACCCACGTAAAGATGATAATTCTGCGAATAACTGCTATTGCAGGATTCAAACAGAGATGGCGGCGAAGAGGCAAAACTTACGGACTGCAGCTTTAAATACACTATATTGCCTAAAGTATTGGGACGCCCCTCCAAATCATTGAATTCAGGTGTTCCAATCACTTCCATGGCCAAAGGCGTATAAAATCAAGCACCTAGGCATGCAGACTGCTTCTACAAACATTTGTGAAAGAATGGGTCGCTCTCAGGAGCTCAGACAATTCAAGCGTGGTACCGTGATAGGTTGGCACCTGTGCAATAAGTCCATTCGTGAAGTTTCCTCACTACTAAATATTCCACGGTCAACTGTTAGTGGTATCATAACAGTGGAAGCAATTGGGAACAACAGCAACTCAGCCACGAAGTGGTAGGCCACGTAAAATCACAGAGCGGGGTCAGCGCATGCTGAGGTGCACAGTGCGCAGAAGTTGTCAATAGCTACAGACCTCCAAACTTCATGTGGCCTTCAGATTAGCTCAAGAACAGTGCGTAGAGAGCTTCATGGAATGGGTTTCCATGGCCGAGCAGCTGCATCCAAGCCTTACATCACCAAGTGCAATGCAAAGCGTCGGATGCAGTGGTGTAAAGCACGCCGCCACTGGACTCTAGAGCGGTGGAGACGTGTTCTCTGGAGTGACGAATCACGCTTTTCTGTCTGGCAATCCGATGGATGAGTTGGCAGTTGCCAGGAGAACGGTACTTGCCTGACTGCATTGTGCCAAGTGTAAAGTTTGGTGGAGGGGGGATTATGGTGTGGGGTTGTTTTTCAGGGGTTGGGCTTGGACCCTTAGTTCCAGTGAAAGGAACTCTTAATGCTTCAGCATACCAAGACATTTTGGACAACTTCATGCTCCCAACTTTGTGGGAACAGTTTGGGGATGGCCCCTTCCTGTTCCAACATGACTGCGCACCAGTGCACAAAGCAAGGTCCATAAAGACTTGGATGAGCGAGTTTGGTGTGGAGGAACTTGACTGACCTCAACCCGACAGAACACCTTTGGGATGAATTAGAGCGGAGACTGTGAGCCAGGCCTTCTCGCCAACATCACTGCCTGACCTCACAAATGCGCTTCTAGAAGAATGGTCAAAAATTCCCTTAAAAACCTTGTGGAAAGCCTTCGCAGAAGAGTTGAGGCTGTTATAGCTGCAAAGGGTGGGCCAACTCCATATTAAACCCTACGGATTAAGAATGGGATGTCATTAAAGTTCATGTGCACGTAAAGGCAGGCGTCCCAAAACTTTTGGCAATATAGTGTACCTTATGTTCTTTGTAGAGAATCTGATGAGCTCAGTGAAAATGTTACTATTCTACACACTATCTGTGTGTGCTGTATATTTTTATGCTTATTAGTCTAGTGTTTCAAATGGATCTAAGCTTCCATTTCAGTTAATATGATGCTTCCTTATTAGACAACAAGGCAACATCTTTTTCTCTCTCTCTCTGTGGCATTGATGTGCAATCAGGTAGATGAAGAGATTATGTTGACCTACAGGTGGCGCTGTAACACAGCACACTCTTACACTGCAGAGAATGAGTGCAGAGTTGAGAGAGAGAACATGCAGAAAGCATCAAAGAGAATAAAAGCGTATAATCATTAAAAAAAATTGAGTGAAAATGTTGCTGCTGATTTTCTCTGCTGTATATTTGTACTTCATACAGTACATCCCTCACACTGTTGATTTAGATCTTCAGAAAAGCTTGTCACTGTGGTTTTTGAGCGAAAACATATTTTATTTCAAAATCAAACGGGTATAAATGAGATTTATATTTTGTTAATGCATTTACTAATGTTAAAGGGGGATAGTTCACCCAAAAATGAAAATTCTGTCTTCTTTTACTCAACTTCAACTTGTTTCAAACCTGTATAAATTTATTTGTTCTGCTGAACACAAAGGAAAATATTTGGAAGAATGTTTGTAACCAAGCAGATCTCGCCCCCCATTAACTGCTATAGTATTTTTTCTTTCCTAATATGTTAGTCAATGGGAGGCGAGATCTGCTTGGTTACAAACATTCTTCCAAATATCTTCCTTGGTGTTTGGCAGAACAAAGAAATATATACAGGTTTGGAACAACTTGAGGCTGAGGAAATTATGACAAAATTTTCATTTTGGGTTGAACTATCCCTTTAACCTTATTTTAAAGTGTTACCATTTCTTTTGATTTTGGGGTGTTGTAGATTTGAAAAGTTTTTGTGTGTCAATCTTTGAGCTTTTCTCATTTGGTAGCTGTAAAAGCATCAGTGACAGAGGTGATCTGATACGACACAGAGGACAAAAATCTGAGTATTCACTACATGTGAAAGTTCATTCTGTAACCGTCCTCACTCAGACACACGAGTGTGTGTTTGTAACTGAGAATCCGTCCTGAGAACTTTCCCTCTGTCACTGGCCTCGTCTTCAGCTCTCAGATTTCTGGATTGGTTTCTCTGTGTCGGACCTCTAGCCAAACTTCACCTGATGCACGTCCTGATGACGTCAGTTACTAAAACAGGTTTTCCATCAGGATACTAGCAAACCAGTGTTCCTGATAACATCTTGTTTTTGCAATGTTCCTTGTATCATCTACATTACAAATCTAAAAGATGATAAACATGGTTTTATTCAGAGCTATAGGCCTATGATGAAAGATATTTCCTCCTACAGCATCAATATCTTTCAAAATCTGTATTCTTGTACGCCCTGCAGTAACTGCAGAGATGAGGTTCAGTCCCAGAGAGGCCAAACACGACAGTATCAAAAGAAGAGATGAACACGCGCTTTTATCCCGCTGTAAACAAGCCGTGCATCTGTGATCACCCCAGAGACCCGAGGAGCGTTCACGAGATGAAGATGTTGCACAAGTAAGAGAATTATTGCACTCTCCTCCTGTGTGTGTGTGTGTGTGTGTGTGTGTGTGTGTGTGTGTGTGTGTGTGATGGATTGAGGTTAAACTTGCTGACTTGAGAGCAAAATATGACTCTCACAACAGATTTATACAGTATAAATATCTAAATAGAGACTTTTTCCAGCTATTTTGTGCATTTGATACGATAATTATGATAAAAAAAAAACAAAGACAAAACTAGTTAAAGTCTCTGTGGAAAATAAACATTGTTTAGCCTATATGAGTTATTTTATTTATTAAATAAGCACTATTTATTGTATTAGCCTATGTATTATTTTAATTTGTCACTTGAAGGAGGTTTTGGTTTGTCAGATTCATTACATAAACACTATTTAACGTGTTATTTACTAATCATGATTTATTTATTTAATTTGTCCTGTGAAGGAGGTTTTGGTTTGACAGATTTAATTTCTGGAGACATTTTCAGCTAAAAAGTTTTTTTGTTTTTTATTAATTATTATTTTACATTTTTTACATTTGGTTACATTTAGCTCACTTATGAGGAAAATTTTGTCCACACACACACACACACACGCTTGTTTCGCTCTCGTACAGCCACACGGTCCATCTAAAGCGTTGTGGGCGGGGTCAGAACTGGATCTGTCCAATCAGAGCTCGTTGCGCACCCGGTGGCTCGTTTATAAGGCTTGTTTCCGCATGTGCTTTTCATCCTTTAATGCCTCCAGCTCGCGCGCAGGAGAACGGAGCTGTTCGCTCACTGAGGGCTCTTACCGGTGTGTGTCTGGACTTCACGGGGGTGTGAACGGAACCGAGCCGCGGGAGACGCAAATGCGTGAGAGCTCGAGGAGAGAAACGCTGTCCATCCGCCCCGCGTCATATAGAGGTGAGATTCACTATACAACACTACAGCAAACCATATGCATGCACACACACACGCACATTTTATATATATATATATATATATATATATATCTCAGATTCTTTGAAAGAGGTGATATCAATAAGCAAAACAGCTGTTTAGTCTCTGTCAAGGGCAATTTATGAAGAACAGCAGAATAGTATGTACATGTTTGAAGAACAGGGATTTAATGTATATGTGTTGGTAATGACAGTTTAGTCTGTTTTAAGAAGAACAAGTATGTCTGTGTTTGAAGAACTGCAGTTTGTTTCTGTGTTTTTTTGGGAGAAAGGTAGTTTATCGGTACATGTGTTGCAGTCATCAGTTTAGTCTGTCTGGGTTTGAAGAACAACAGTTTGCATTTATGAGAAAAGCTGGTTTAGTTTGTATGTGTCTGAAAGAACAAAAGTTTTGTTCTGGACAACAGCTTAGTCTGTATGTGTTTGGGAGATTTCAGGCATATTAGTATGTATATGTGGTGAACAGCAGTTTTTAGTGTGTTTTGTGCTTGAAGAACAGTAGTAGAGTTCATATGTGTGTGGAGAAGGTGTTTGGATTTGAGAGAAATGCTATAGTCTGTATGTGTTTGAAGAACATCAGTTTTGTTTCTATGTATCTGAGAGAAGGGTAGTTTATGTGTTGCAAACATTAATTTAGTCTGTCTGTGTTTGAAAAACTGCAGTTCAATCTCTATATATGTGGCAAACAACCGTTTAGTCTTTGCATTTGGGAGAAATGCTGGTTTTGTGTGCGTCTGGATTGGAAGAAAGGTAGTTTAGTATATCTTTGGCCAACAATAGTTTAGTCTTTGCATTTGTGAGAAAAGCTGGTTTTGTTCATGTGCGTGTGGGAGAACAACAGTTTGTTCTGAGAACAGCTTGTTAAGTCTGTATATTTGTGGTGAACAAGTTTTTATTGTTTGTGTTTAAAGAAATGTAGCACTTAAAAATAAAGGATCTTTATGGCAATTGATGGTTCTATTTAGAATCTTTAACATCCATGGAACCTTTAAATTCCACAAAAGGTTCTGGAAAAAAGGTTTTTAGAATGTTATTCAAAATGGTTCTTTTAAGAACTGATCACTGAAAGGTTCTTTGGGGAACCAAAAATGGCATTGCATCAAAAAACCCTTTTAGAACCTTTGTTTTTAAGAACAGTTTAGTCTTTGCATTTGGCAGAAATCCAGGTTTAGTCCGTGTGTGTTTGGGAGAACAGCGACTGACCGGTTTTCCTTCATCCTCCAGCAGCGCAGGACTTGAGTTGAGAAGCTAGTGCAGACGGGATGTTTGTGAGAACGGCAGGAGAGAGAGATGGAGGGAAGGCTACGCGAGCGCTTCTTAGCATTTAAATCAGTTCATGCTTTACATTTTGCCACGTAATAACCTGGAGCATGGGTTGCGTCGCCTCCAGAACGCCAGTAGGTGAGAATCGCACCCTCCGTTTTCCTCTGAGCATGAAAAGCAGGCGTGAACGGCTCACATCAGAGCGCGTTTCTGAAACCTGAGCTCGACTGCAGCCCACACACACTTCTGATGGAGAGCGAGAGAGATGTGCACAAATTGCAGGCTTTTTTCTGCCCTAGAGTGCTTGCGAGTGCATGGATGCAGCGTGTACGAGCCGATCGCAGTGTTTGGATGATCAGGCCAGGTTACGGAGGGTTTGCACGCTTCTGCATGCATCTGCATTAAACCTGCATCAGTGCTCGTTCATCACATGGAGGATTCTCGGATCAGGTTACATTAGAGAAGCTTGTGCTTCATCGTACGTGCGGCAGGAGTGAGGCAGTCATGCTGCATGTACAGTACGCAGTAAACCAGCAGCGTTTTGCCCTTGTCCCTGTCTTTGTTTACAGCATGTCGACGACAATTACAGCCGTTTCATCCTTCAACTACAGCACTTTTATGTCCTGGAGGTTGATTTGTATTAAAAATAACAGGCTTCAGGTTTTTATTTAATTTATGAAGGTCACATTAAAAGTGCATTGGAAACTTTTTACAATCCATTTTTCTTACTTTTCAAATGATTAGGCTATATGTAGCTATAGATTTTACCTTTTCACCCAGATTAAGGCAGTTTTCAAACATAAAAAATCCATCTTAAAAAAATTAATTCAACTTTTGGAGCTATGAGTGTGAATAAACCATTTCAGAATTTCAGTGTCTATTCTTTTATATCAAAAAATGTCATTGCAATTAAGCACTATATAAAATTCAGTGATATTTTTTGCATGACGTTACTGAAGAAAATTTGACAGAATATAAATCTATATTTGAATATGAATACATGCAACTAGTGCTTGTTCGTTTAATTCTGTCAATCATGATTAATGTCCAGGTCTTTCCCCACATTCCCTACAAGAAATGAGTACGGAAAAAACTAAATCCAACGCCTTTCCACTCTGGGAGTTCCGAACAAATGACCTCAGATTTATTTTCACCACGCAAATCGTTTTTTAATCTTGTGTTGTAATTATTAATGACATATCAGGATACCGGAGCCATTCAAAACCTGCACGCGCCATTACCTCTGTAGCGTGAGACTTGTCCCGTTAATTGCTGATAAACGTGCCGGTTAAGGTTCGGCATCCTCGCTGTGACAGGAGAGATAACTGATCATGTTCCTTTATCTGTGAAGAATTATACTACACTTACAGTAAAGGTTCTTTATTGGCATTTGAGGTTCCATCCATTCCACAAAAGGTTCTTTATAATGGAAAAAGGTTCTTCAGATTATTAAAATGTTCTTCTCACTAAGAAAATAAATGTTCTTTTAAAAGGGTTAGTTCACCCAAAAATGAAAATGTTGTCATCATTTACTTACCCTCATGTCGTTTCAAACCCGTAAGACTTTAGTTCATCTTCGAAGACACAAATAAAGATATTTTTGGGTCTCATATACTATTAATTGTGTGAATTATTCATATTTTACACACAGGAGAACTAATTCACAACACTAGCAAACACACATGAATTTGTTCTTAACCTCGTTCTAACGTTAATGTATTCTAAATGAGCGACCAGGTGCATAAGGTTAGTAATTTGCATAAACACACCCAAACATGTCCATATAAGGGCTTTCCACACATTCTTTTCATCATTCTCAGAAGAATCGGACTCTCAGGTCTCATTTTATTCCAAAATGTTTGAAATTAAATGCTATACTAAATTTGTGACATTCAAAGTCAAGTTCACTAGCATGAATTAGCACGTTACTAGCATGTATTATCACATTGTTAGCATGAATTAGCATGTTTGCTAACACGTTTTAACACGTCGCTAGCATGAAATGGTATGTTGCTAGCATGTTTTAGCACATTATTAGCATGAATTAATGTTACTAACACGTTGCTAACATGAATTAGCACATTGCTAGCATGATTTAGCACGTTTCTAGCATGGATTAGCACATTGTTAACATGATTTAGCATACTGCTAGCATGTTTAGCACACTTTTAGCATGTTATAAACAAGTTTTAACACCTTGGTAGCATGAAATAGCATGTTGCTAGCATGTTTTAACACATTGCTAACATGAATTAGCACATTGCTAGCATGATTTAGCATACTGCTAGCATGTTTAGCACACTGTTAGCATGAATTAGCATGTTAGCAAGTTTTAATATTGTTACTATGAAATACTGTTGTTAGCATGTTTATCACAATGTTAGCATGATTTAGCATGTTGCTAGCATGTTTTAGCATATTGATAACATGCATTAGCATGTTGCTAGCATGTTTTAACACATTGCTAGCATGATTTAACATGTTGCTAGCATGTTTTAACATATTGTTACCATGATTTAGCATATTGCTAGCATGTTCTAGCACATTGTTAGCATGAATTGGTATGTTAGCTAATTTTAACATTGCTACCATGAAATACTAGCTGCGTCCAAAATCGCGTATTGTTGAGCAGGTACTACATTTGAATTTAAATTTACTTCACAACCGTTGAAAAAGTATGTTCTATATAGTACGAATGCATGTAGTATGAATGAATTCGGATGTACTACATCCGCTATGTTGTTACTGTCACATGACCTACCAGTGCCTGTTACATCCCTTCAACTTCATTCACAAATCCTCACCCATGGCCTCATGGGATAGTAAAGTGTCCATCGTTTGCGCACTTCAGAATCTCGCCGGAAGTAGTAAGTCATCCGGGTACTTTTTGCCTACTGTTTTTCGAATACTATGAATTCGGACATACTACTCTTTTCGCATACTGTTTCTCGAATACTATATAGTAGAGAAGTATTCGATTTCGATGTTGCTAGCATGTTTAACACATTGCTAGCATGTCCTAAGCTAGTTACTAGGCTTTGCTAGTAATAGATGCTTGGTGAAATAAACTTAAATACTCTATTAGAGATATTGTATAAAAGTTTTGACCCCCTCAATGAAAGTTTATGGGATTTTTCATAGTTTTGAGTATCCATTTAGCAAAAACCGTAAGTCTGATCAGTTAGAAAAGATATAGCAACCCGAGTCAGACCGCTCTGAAGCTCTTGGAGGAGATACTGACTAAAACTAGTCTCAGAAGAAAAAGCAGCTTTTAGTATGTTGGTTTTGTCAAGGTTGATGTAAACTTCATTAAATATGAGACAAATTCAAATTCTGCTCAATTATGAAATCAATTTGATTCAGATATAAAGCAGTTTTGTCTCAAAAATGAATTGTAGGAATAATGACTTTCAAAGAGGCTTGCTTCGCCTTCCAAAAAAGTGTCAAAAGTAGCAGCGGAGTGAGATTACATCAGCTTTGACCTAAGATCGGCCACGCATTATAAGTTCTGCTGTCATTCCGGAGAGGACAAGGACTTGTTTCGGTACGGTTATCAGGACAAGGACGGAGAGTACGCTCATAAAAGCGCTTCACTGTGAAATGTATATATCGAGACTGAGTGAGGTCATCTCTTTCGCCCCAGATGGCTCGGCCCGCCGGTGGCCTGGAGTCTGTCCGCGGCCTGGTGTGGGGCGGCGACCAGATGGATTTGATACGGTTTGCTAGAGAGGATCGTGTGTTCGAGGACCAGGGATTTGGAGAATGTTTAGCACTGAAGTGCTCTGAATACTGTACACAAGAAGGCTGTAGCTTTATTTTTCAGCTCTCAGTCTGGCTCTCATCAGGTGGTGCTTCTATTTGATTTGTTTGTGGGTCACTCCGCTAGAACTAAGCGTCTGTAAAATCGTGTCGGTGAGTCAGCGAGGCACCCTATCGATTTCATGCAGAGACACTAAAGTTGGAGTCCTGCTGGTGTTTTTGTAGATAATATTGGCCTCTCTGTTTTCAGCAACAGGTCTGGCAATCAATCTGCCATTAGTTTATCCAGAGAGAATAACAGGGTGAATCGCACGAAAATATCTCTAGGTTAAGTTTCACTTCAGGATCAAAACAAAATAAGAAATTATATATAATTTGCATAACGAAATGTCATATGAAGAGACCAGAGTCCGTTTTCTGAATGGATGTCAATGGAGGAGAGGCTTCACTACGTGAGCCCATAAACTGCTTTTGAGGGAAAACGGCTTATTTAATGAATCGACAGGCTATCGGCTAATCTTCAACATGTTTGCTCTTAAACACTAGTTTTGGATTTATCTATTTTTATAGTTTACACTGGGGAAAAAAATGCAGTTTTATAAGAGAAGTCACGGACAATTGCGCGGCAGGTATGATTCAGTTTACGGCACTTCTCATTCATTTCTATGGTATCCGCAAACAGTGATTGACTGTCGCACAACTCTAAATGAAATTCAATGACGTCAAGGCTGTAATGTGATTGGTTATCAAGGCACATGTGATTCAAGTTGCCTGTTACTCCCGATATTCCCTCGTATCTCCCAATAATACGACCATATACACACTCACCAGCCATTTTATTAGGTACATCTGTTCAACTGCCCATTAAAGGAACACTCCACTTTTTTTTGAAAATAGGCTCATTTTCCATCTCCCCTAGAATTAAACAGTTGAGTTTTACCGTTTTCGAATCCATTCAGCCGATCTCCGGGTCTGGCGGTACCACTTTTAGCATAGCTTAGCATAGTTCATTGAATCTGATTAGACCGTTAGCATCTCGCTCAAAAATGACCAAAGAGTTTTGTTATTTTTCCTATTTAAAACTTGACTCTTCTGTAGTTACATCGTGTACTAAGACCGACGGAAAATGAAAAGTTGCAATTTTCTAGGCCGATATGTCTAGGAACTATACACTCATTCCGGCGTAATAATCAAGGAACTTTGCTGCCGTACCATGGGTGCAGCAGGCGCAATGATATGCTAACGGTCTAATCAGATTCAATGAACTATGCTAAGCTATGCTAAAAGTGGTACCGCCAGACCAGGAGATCGGCTGAATGGATTCGAAAACGGTAAAACTCAACTGTTTAACTCTAGGGGAGTTGGAAAATGAGCCTATTTTCAAAAAAAGTGGAATGTTCCTTTAACGCAAATATCTAATCAGACAATCACATTTCAGCAACTCAATGCATTTAGGCATGTTGACATGGTCAAGTCGATCTGCTGAAGTTCAAACTGAGCATCAGAATGGGGAAGAAAGTTGATTTAAGTGACTTTGAACGTGGCATGGTTGTTGCTGATCTGAGTATTTCAGAAACTGCTGATCTACTGGGATTTTCACATACAACTATCTCTAGGGTTTACAGAGAATAGTCCGAAAAAGAGATCCAGTGAGCGGCATTCTGTGGGTGAAAATACCTTGTTGATGCCAGATGTTATCAGACTGGTTCGAGCCAAGTGTGCTGCATACGTCCTGTAAAGTGAAGCCAAAACATTTCGATTGCCCCTTGGTGGCTGGCTGCAGTATAGGTCATAAACCACGCCCTCTCCATGTAATCGAATGGGACACGAGCCAAACTAAAAAATTCAATTACACTTCAAATTATTTTTTTTATGAAGATGGTTTGTCATTTTAGGTAGTTCTTATTACTCTGAAGTATGTTCAAGTGTTCGTTTTTCCAGTAAGTTTGGATTTAGTTAGTTATCTGATGCTATAAAACGGGAAGTTTCGAGTCGGAAGTTTGAGCTCCACCTCAGGATCACTACAGCACAGACTTGGGCTCCGAACTACGTAACCGGCAAGGACCGTTTCTGGGATATTTTGGATTCGTTTGTTTACAGCGGAAGGAAGTGGAGACGTGTTGTCCATCTTTCTTCACAGTCTATTGTTCGAGCTGATAGAAAGGCAACAGTAACTCAAATAACCACTCGTCCAACCTTGAAGCAGATGATCTACAGCAGCAGAAGACACACTCCTGTCAGCTGAGAACAGGAAACTGAGGCTATAATTCACACAGGCTCACCAAAACTGAACAATAGAAGATTGGAAAAACGTTGTCTGGTCTGATGAGTCTCGATTTCTGCTGCGACATTCAGATGTTAGAGTCAGAATTTGGTGTAAACATCATGAAAGCATGGATCAATCCTGCCTTGTATCAGCGGTTCAGGCTGCTGCTGGTGTAATGGTGTGAGGGAGATTTTTCTTGGCACACTTTGGGCCTCTTAGTACCAATTGAAGATTGTTTAAACGCCTCAGCCAACCGGAGTATTGTTGCTGACCATGTCCATCCCTTTATGACCACAGTTTACCATCTTCTGATGGATACTTCCAGCAGGATAACGCACAAGCTCAAATCATCTCAAACTGGTTTCTTGACCACGACAATGAGTTCAATAAACTCAAACGGTCTCCACAGTCACCAGATCTCAATCCAGTAGAGCAGCTTTGGGATGTGCTGGAATGGGAGATTCACATCATGGATGTGCCGCCGACAAGTCTGTGTGATGATATCATGACAATATGGAGCAAAATCTCCAGCACCTTGTTGAATCTGTGCCACGAAGAATTAAAGCAGTTCTGAAGGCAAAAGGGGGTCCGACCCGATACTAGCAAGGTGTACCTAATAAAGTGGCCGGTGAGTGTATGACCTGGATGTGATCTTGGCATAATCATGAGGTTCACCCATTAAGTTAAATGGTGTTATTGAGAGAAACTAACACCACTGCTGGAGTCCAGGCTGACTGATGGGCCGCCGCGGTCGTTGACATCCGTCACTGTTATTGTCTGCATGTATTGGGTTTTATTGAAACTCATTAGGGAAGAGGTTTGAGACCAGGTGAAACCCAACCTGATTCGAGCCCGGGGTGTTAACAGGACCGTAGGGGACATGGATCAGCAACGCAGGAGAGCGAGCAAAACCTCAGGGCTTTAACCTCTGACCTTTCCCATTTATCGCTATCGGTCAAATGTGTGTAATGTCTAGTATCAAAGGATCCTCTGGAGTGCATATGTCTGGTTCATATTTCACCCTGAAATCAAAAGAAAGAACTGAGAAATTATATGTTGCAATAAGGAATTACATTTGTTTGCATTGTGACATTATTTTCATGACAATTAAGGATAATGTCTAAATTATCATTATTATAATGTGTCTGGATATTTTATTTTTTGTCATTTTAATTATTGTCCAGGCTGATATTTATAGTGTTTTTATAGTTCGCATAATTTTTACACACAGTTTATACTTTTTTTGCCATTACTGTAATGAGAATTGTTTTTTTGTTGTTGTTTGCATTAAAATAATGTGAATTGGTGAGGGCAATTGTTGATTTTCATGATATTATATTGATAAATGATAAATATAGATTTTAAATATTGTTTCAGTGCTTAATAATCCTACATTTAGTCTTCATTTTCTTTATGTAAAATGTAATTTCTTTTCTTTTTTTGGGATGATTTTGTGATGAAATATGGCCTGTTCAGACACTTAGAATGAAAACTATAATGACAATATCGTTCCTTATTATCGTTATAGTTGTGGTGTGGATTCTGCTATTCTTTTACATTTAGAACGAAAAGAAAATACAAATAAAGTGATCCAGAATGGTTTATTGAACACTATAGTTGTTGTTTCCCATCGATATGTTTCTTCTGTAGTCAACATGCGCTCTGGCTGGTGTAAGTGTTAATGATTTGGGCCGGGTAAATATTCCCACACATGCACACAGGAAATGATGTCATCTTGCTCCATTAAGCCTCACCTAAGGGAGTGTAGCGTTTGACATTTGATGTGAGGTGGCCTGTGGTGTTGATCCGTTCGGGTCCGCGTGTCTGTGACGTGTGAGTCAGTCGCTCAGGGACAGAGATGCTCGAGCTGGTGCGTGGAATTAAATGATACAAAATCAGAGTCATGTATGAATGGATCTTTTTAAATAGTCTTTTTTCAACGTCACTAACCTGACAAAATTTATTCCTGTAAAACTCTTGTTGCATCACGCAAATCCAGCCAGTCAGTTTAGAGTTTTCCAGATGAAGATGGTGCATGTTTGTGTGCATCAGTGGCAAAAACTAAAGCAAAAGTTTGTGTTTGGCCATATAGGTTGTAAATGCATCTTGACTGCATGTTCATGCATGAGTGCATTAGAGAGAAACACGTCTGCTGGTCTGCCATGGTAACCAATCAAATGAAGTGATCAGGAAGGGCTCTGCTGAAACTGTTGATATGTAGTATTAGGGAGGCCAGATGACCATGATTTAAACAGGAGAAATAGTTTATCTATCTATCTATCTATCTATCTATCTAATGTCTGACATTTTTCTTTTAAATGAGCATTTTTATGTTTTTAATTTTACTCTTATCAGTGACATTTTTGAAAATAAGTAACAACCTTTTTATTGCCATTAAAGTGTTATTACTGAACCTAAACATAGAAGCCTGATAAAAATGCTCATTTATGTATTTATTTATATTTATTATATCTATCTGTATTTAAATGTATAATTTATTATATTTAAATACATAAAATGTTACTATTATTGCTATTATTATTATTATTATTACTATTCTATTTGTTATTGTTGTTGTATTTTAATTAATATAAAATAATCAATATAATAATATTATTATTTATTTATACAATATCCAAATATCTATCAGATATTTTAGGTAGCTATATATGTAGATGCATATATAAATACACACACATACATGTATATTTTTAAGAAATATTTCCATGTATACGTGTGTGTGTGTGTGTGTGTGTATATATATATATATATATATATATATATATATATAATATGTAAATATAAACATTATTTTATCATTTATTATAAATTATTTATATTTATTATATTATTTTATTTTAATATTATTTATATTTATATATTTAAGAAATATTTACGTGTACATGTGTATATTTATATATAATTTATATTATATATAAATATAAATATTATATATTTTTGTTAAATATATACATGTATATATGTGTATTTATATATACATAATAATTATACACAGTACGCACACATGTAAACAAACTTTTATTTTGGATGCGATTAATTGCAATTAATCGTTCGACAGCACTATTTTATATATATATATATATAATATTAATTCATATAAATAATATTTTATATATATATATATATATATATATATAATATTAATTCATATAAATAATATTAAATAGCACAATAATAATATCAATTAATGCAAATATAATTAATATTATTATTTATTTATATAATATCCCAGTATCAGTCAGATATTTTAGGTAGCTATCTATAGTTTTATATATATCTTATTATGATATGTAAATAATAACAATTGTAATATATTATTTAAATTATAATCTTTTTATTTGTATAATATTAATATAATATAATTGCTTTTATAATATTATAATATTATGCATATAAGACCCCAGTAGCAGTCAGATATTGATGGTTTGGTTGCCGTGGCAGTGTGTGTTGGGTCGTTGGGTCAGTAGTGAGTGGCTCAGCATCCTCTCCTGCTTCCCCACAGTGGCGGGCGACAGGTTGCGTGTGGACTGGAGCCCGAGGAGTTCCTACTCCGACCTCGCACTGCTGGGCAACACACGGACCAGTTTGGCGCGCGGCCTGGGCACGACATTTGGGTACTCGGACCGTTACCTCAAGGTGCCAAAGTTCCTCTCAATCTGTTCCATATCCATTTATATTTCACAGCGTCCGGAAACGGCACTCGCCTTTTTCCTTCCTCTGTTATTCGCCCACCGTCGAGCGTCGGCGGGTTAGAAAGTGAAAAGTGGGCCACAGATTCTGCTTCTGCCATCTCGCTCCAAGGCCTGCCGTTCACGAGCTATTTCTGTCATCATTATATGGTTAGCGGTCGCGCTGCACCCTACATTCACATAACGTCTTCTAAACGCCCTCACTTGTGGCTGCGCGCGCGTCATGAGAGCAGCGCGAGGAAGCGAAATGCTGCTGTCAGATCTGAGCTGATTAAGACTCGAGACGAGTTTCTGAGCGATTCTGCGTTCGGAGCAGAAAATTGTTTTCTCAGCTTTTCTCGGATTGATAATGATCTAATTAACCGGGGCCAATTGCACTGCACTCGGTTCCTCGCTCTGACTTTCATTAAATGTTCACTAGTTAGTTGACTAATCATTCACGAGTCATTCTGAGTAATTAGCAATTAATTCTTAATGTGTTTTTTAAAACCGAATTCACAGCGTCGCTGCACTAATGTGTTTTGCCTTTAAACAGTCCCACTGCAGTGAATAAATCCACAGGACGTCTTTAGGGTTTCAGCATGTAAAAACACTGTTTTTTTCTGTTTATATCAGTATGTATACATTTATACTTATTTTATATTTAAATTTATACTATATAATACTATACTTATATATAATACTATATTTATACTATATAATACTATATTTCTCTAATTAAAAGTATAAAAAATAATTTATTCAAAATATTAATATATAATATCACATTTTTAGTTAGGAAAATGGTTATTTTATATAGTATAAATTTACATATAAAATAAGTATAAATGTATCTAAATATATATATATCTAAATATATATCTTTATATATATATATATATATATAAATATATATATATATAATCAATTTTATGTGTAGAATAGACGAAAATAGAATAGACGAAGATAGAATAGAATAGAGTAAGATAAAATAGAATAGATGAAGATAGAATAGAATACAATAGAATATGTGAAGATAGAATAGAATAGATGAAAATAGAATGGAATAGAATAGATGAAGATAGAATAGAATTGATGAAGATAGAATAAGATGAAGATAAAATAGAATTGATGAAGATAGGATAGAATACAATAGAATATGTGAAGATAGAATAGAATAGATGAAAATAGAATGGAATAGAATAGATGAAGATAGAATAGAATAGATGAAGATAGAATGGAATAGAATAGATGAAGATAGAATAGAATTGATGAAGATAGAATAAGATGAAGATAAAATAGAATTGATGAAGATAGGATAGAATGAAATAGATGAAGATAGAATAGAAGAGAATTGATGAAGATAGGATAGATGAAGATGGAATAGAATTGACAAAGATAGGATAAAATAAAATAGATGAAGATAGAATAGAATTGATGAAGATAGAATATAATAGATGAAGATAAAATAGAATTGATGGAGATAGAATACACAGAGATAGAATTGACGAAGATAGGATAAAATAAAATAGATAAAGATAGAATAGAATACAATAGAATATACAAAGATAGAATAGAATTGATGAAGTTAGAATATAATAGATGAAGATAAAATAGAATTGATGGAGATAGAATACACAGAGATAGAATAGAATTGATGAAGATAGGATAAAATAAAATAGATGAAGATAGAATACAATACAATAGAATATACGAAGATGGAATAGAATAAATGAAGATAGAATAGAATAGACTTCAGTGCATCTGAACACAAGTAACAGTCTTGACTAGATAGAGAGAATAGGAAAAAAATAGAACAGAATAGACAAAGTCCAATAGAATATATGTGTGTGTGTTTGTGTGTGTGTATAGTATACATTTTTACCTAATAAAATATATCATATATCGGATAAATGTGTATTTTATACAGTAGGCAAGTATATACAATATTTTTATTAATATATTTTTTTCTTATCAGATCTATGACCCATTTTTGAGTCATGACCCACCAGTAGAGAACCATAAAGTAATACAAAATAAGTCATATAAAAATATAAGCACTGTAAATTGAACAGTGGTGTGGTGCTGCAAGGATCTAACTGTAGGATCTAATTGTGGAACTCACGAGAGAGAGAGACGGAGAGACAGGTGTCATGACGGGGAATGCAGTTGGTGTGTGTGTGTGTGTGTGTGTGTGAGTGTGTGTGTTGCATGTGCGTAACGTGCTGTTTGCATGTGTGTTCATGAGAGAGAGAGCGAGAGAGACAGTAACCCTGATCAAATGTGCTGCATGTGACGTCATCGAGCATCCATTCCACCGTATCCTTGGAGAAATCATTCCATGGTGACTGGTTGCTATAGAAATGCTCGTTTCCCTCCAACTTCCAACGGAATAACGTGGTGTGCGCTCGACGTGGCATGTCGGTGAGGACAGACTCCATGGAGAAGCTTTTGTTCCTGTGTGGAGGGAGCGGAGAGCCGGTATCACTGCTCAGTATTCATCATTCCTGCCTGTCTGTGTGTGTGTGTGTGTGTGTGTGTGTGTGTGTGTGTGTGTGTGTGTGTGTGTGCGTTTGAGAGGCAGATGTTTGGGAATGTTCTGAATCGGGTCTTTGGTCGTTTGCCGTGTTCGTGTGTCTCTGAAGCGCAGGACCCGTGGGGTTCGTGTCCCCGTTGATCACTGTCTGTTGCTCTGATGATATTGCATTGCATTCCAGCCTCACAGACAGACGGAAGAGACTCCTGATGTCGACCTGCTCGTTCACAGCGCTTGTGCTTTAATTACTGTGTGTTTGCTGTTAGAAAACCTGTGGATCTGTGTGTGTGTGTGTGTGTGTGTGTGTGTGTGTGTCTCCGTCTCTCTGCTCAGAGGGTTGGTTTGCATGCAAATAGAGAAGTCAAGATTCAGTCCGACACTAGATTAGAGTAGAATAGTCTATTCTGTTTTGATGTTTTGCAGTCTAATCTAGTCTAGTCTGCTGTTATCTGTTCTGTTCAATACTATTCAATTCTGTTCCATTTTATTCTATTCTACTCTACTGTACTCATATCCATCTAATATAGAATTAAGTCCTCTTTTATTCTATTCTATTCTATTCTATTCTGTTCTGTTCTGTTCTGTTCTGTTCAATTTTGTATTATTTCTCCTATTCCCTCCATCAAGACTGTTATTTTTTGTTCTGCTGCACTGAGGTTCATCTATTCTATTCTATTCTATTCTATTCTATTCTATTCTATTCTTTTCATATTTTTGTATTCTTTTCTTTTCTATTCAGCTGTACTCATTCTCTTCATCTGTTCTATTCTATTCTATTCTATTCTATTCTATTCTATTCCTATTCCCTCCATTTAGTCAAGACTGTTATTTTCTGTTCTGCTGCATTGAAGTTTGTCTGTTCTATTCTATTCTATTCTAGTTATTTCTATTATTTTATATTCTGTTCTTTTCTATTCAGATGTACTCATTCTCTTCATATGTTCTAGATTTTTATTTTCTGTTCTACTGCACTGAAGTTCTTCTATTCTGTTCTATTCTATTCCATTCTTCTATTTTATTTTCTATTTTAGTCAAGTCATCTAGTTTATTATTTTCTATTCTATTCTGTTATATTTTATCTTCATTGTTCTATTCTATCTTCGTCTGTTCTATTCTACTCTTCTACTCTATCTTTATCTGTTCTGTTCTATATCTTCTATTCTATTCTATCTTCATCTGTTCTATTCTATTTTCATCTATTGTATTCTGTTTTCATCTATTCTATTCTATTCTAATTTCATCTGTTCTATTCTATCTTCTACTCTATCTTTATCTGTTCTATTATATCTTCTATTCTATTCTATCTTCGTCTGTTCTATTCTATTTTCATCTATTATATTCTATTTTCATATATTCTATTCTATTCTAATTTCATCTGTTCTATTCTATCTTCATCTGTTCTATTCTATTTTCATCTATTGTATTCTATTTTCATCTATAGTATTCTATTTTTATCTATTCTATTCTAATTTCATCTGTTCTATTCTATTTTCAACTATTGTATTCTATTTACATCTATTCTATTCTAATTTCATCTGTTCTATTATATCTTTGTTCTATTTTATTCTGTCTTCATCTATTCTGTCTTCATCTATTCTATTCTATCTTCATTTATTCTATCTTCATCTATTCTATTCTATCTTCATCTGTTCTATTCTATTCTATCTTCATCTATTCTATTCTACTTTCATCCATTCTATTCTATCTTCATCTGTTCTATTCTATTCTATCTTCATCTATTCTATTCTACTTTCATCCATTCTATTCTATCTTCATCTGTTCTGTTCTATTCTATCTTCATATTTTCTATTCTATTCTATTCTATTCTATTCTATTCTATTCTATTCTATTCTCCAGTGAGTGTCTGGGCTGTGGTTGATGTCACTGTTTTATGGAGGTAACAGGTCACCAGCTGCAGTTTTAGTAAACAAGACAACTGTAAAATGGCAAAAGATCCTTTAAAAAGCTCCTGCTGAATGGAGTTCATTGAATTTGTGCTGTTTTCCTGGGCTTTGGCTCTTCAGGGACTGAATCTCGGCTCGGCGTTCAGTAGGGCAGTAGGCGACGGTCTGTACGTCTGCAGGAGTGTGTGTGTGTGTGTGTGTGTGTGTGTGTGTGTGAATGGCAGCAGACTGTAATGGTGTTATTACCTCCACCTCATGTAGGGAATTATCAGCGTGTATCTCGAGAGCTCTCGGGGACGGTGCTTGCGTGCTTTTTATTTCAATATGTATCCGTTGTTATTTTGCCGCCCGCTCCATTAATTTTGCCATGACGTGTTCGCTAATGTGTTTAACCTCATACCTGCTCAGGAGGGTTCAAACACGCCAGGTGCACGTGCCGACCGCGAGTCCCTGCGGATGCTAAAGACACGAAACGACTCGACACAGAAACACATGTGACCTTACACACGCACCGTAACCTCTAGAGCCTCATGATAGGTGAAAAAAGGCAGCTTTGCTCTTGAGGGATTCTCACTTTGAGACAGAATATTGCAATATTTGGCTGCAAAATCAGGTGAAAAAAAATCCCACAGACACACATTTCAGGAAGAACCCGAGCCACATCTACAGATCAGAAGATCACAGAGACTTGAGCATTGCCGTAGCAAAAATAAATATGAAGTCTTTATAGACAAAAAGATGAGAAATGCAGAGAAGAAATCTTTGTTTTGTTTTGCTGAAATGAAACTGTTCTTTTAAGCTTTAACTCAGTGTTTTGTTGTCTTCTCTCAGGTAAATGTTGAGGACAGCAACGACATGTTACCTAAATCCAGACGAGCTCTCACCATTCAAGAGATCGCAGCGCTGGCTAGATCTTCACTTCACGGTAAAAACACACAGATCACGGCTCTCTCGATTACTTTCATTGGTTTCACTGACAATAACTGTGATCCTACACCCAAACCATATTTAAAGCATATTTAAATACATATGTAGAGAATTATTTGTGATAAAAATGTTTGTCTTCATAATCTGTCAATGAAATGTAATAATTAATTTGCTCTGTGACTGTCTCTTAAAACAACTTTCTGTTTTCTAAAGTCACATAGATCGCACGGGATGCTGGTTAATGTTAAAGGATTAATTCACTTCAGAATTAAAATTTCCTGATAATTTACTCACCCCCATGTCACCCAAGATGTTTATGTTTTTCTTCTTTAGTCGAAAAGAAATGAAGGTTTTTGAGGAAAACATTCCAGGATTTTTCTCCATATAGTGGACTTCACTGGGGTTCAACGGGTTGAAGGTCCAAATGTCAGTTTCAGTGCAGCTTCAAAGAGCTCTACACGATCCCAGACGAGGAATAAGGGTCTTATCTAGAGAAACCATCTGCCATTTTCTAAAAAAAATTAAAATGATATACTTTTTACCCACAAATGCTCATCTTGCACTGCGATGCGCCACGCATTAGGTAATCACGTTGGAAAGGTCACGCGTGACGTAGGCGGAAGTACCGTGGTAGGGCAAAAAACAAATTTTCTCCTCCAAATTCAAAATCGTCTGACATCGTTGTTTTACCTTATTTTGTAAAAACACTTGATCGGTACTTCCGCCTACGTCACGCGTGACCTTTCCAACATGATTACGTAATGCGTGGCGCATCGTAGAGCAGTGCAAGATGAGCATTTGTGGTTAAAAAGTATATAATTTTTATTTTTTTTAGAAAATGACCGATAGTTTCTCTAGATAAGACCCTTATTCCTCGTGTAGAGCTCTTTGAAGCTGCACTGAAACTGACATTTGGACCTTCAACCTGTTGAACCCCAGTGAAGTCCACTATATGAAGGAAAATCCTGGAATGTTTTCCTCAAAAACCTTTCTTTTTGACTGAAGAAAGAAATACATAAACATCTTGGATGACATGGGGGTGAGTAAATTATCAGGAAACTTTAATTCAGAAGTGAACTAATCCTTTAATGTTAACCAATAGTCAAATACCTGTTTAGTTTATTTTAAGCTGCTGTTGTAGGCGTTGCACCTTATTAAAACCTTGTCAATAGTTAACAGTAATTTAATGATGATTAATGATAGTGTAATAAAAGTTACAGCAACAATGGACAAATAACAATAGATTTGTTAATGAAGCGTCTCCAATGGGACACATTGAGGTGCTGTATTGTTCTCATAATGTAGGTCATTTGGTCTCCACAAATATCACAAAACCTGACCCTCACACACACACCTTACATAGAGATACAAGAGATCTTCACGGTAAACACACACGCGTGCTTTTCATTGCACGTGACGAGTCCTTTGTGTCGCACTGACTGACACCATGACAGTGACCTGCATTAGTCCTCATGTATTATGCAGTATTCGGGTCGCTGACCCCTGCGTCTGTGTGCAGGTATCTCGCAGGTGGTCAAAGATCATGTGACGAAGCCCACGGCGATGGCGCAGGGGCGCGTGGCCCACCTGATCGAGTGGAAGGGTTGGTGTAAACCCACCGACACTCCCAGCGCTCTGGAGTCCCACCTCACCTCATACTCTCATCTGTCCGAGGGCGAGCAGGAGGCGCGCTTCGCTGCCGGTCAGTGACCTCTAGACAACCAGTCCTTATTTAATCACCTCCAGTATTTTAGGCATGTCACAGTATAAACGTTTCGGTTACAAGGTTTCTTTGTTACACTGTAATTATACATTTAAGTACTGAGTAATATTAAGTTACTATAGGGTTATGATTAGGGTTTGTTTTAGGGTTAGTTGCATGTAATAATGCATAATTTATAGTTATTATTATAGTAACTACATGTAACAATGACACTGTAAAATAAAGTGTTACCAAATTTTCACATTACGATAATTGCTAAAGCTTTTATCATGGTATACAGTATTGAAATAAGCTACAGAAACTAAAGTTTTATCCAAAGTGCGTGGCATGGAGGCGCCGGTGCGATCACTTGGATTTTTTGTAATCAACTTAAAATATGCTGTCATTTTTGGTCATACAGATAAGAGTAATACATCATTCGAAACTGTAAAGTTTCTTTTATTTGTGTAAACTCGCAATAACAAGAAAGCGTTGCGCCTTTGTAAAATAAAGAAAACAAACAGAATGAGCTTTCTGCCGTCTCAGTCTCTGTGAACTTGAGCGCGTCAAAAAAATAAACCAAAACTCAGCATATACTTGCCTCACAAACAAGAAAAATATATCTATATAAAGCTTGAAATGTCAAGCGATTGTCAACCAATTCAAGTAGAAAACAAATATTCTCAGATTGTGTAATCTGTAGGAAATGTACATATACTGTAGAGGCATCCACTACGGTGGAGATGACGACTTCATCTCTGCAGCCGAAAACACAGAAAACATTCTCAATTAATTATTAAAATGTTTAAACAGTCTCCTTGCTGTTTTTTCACGACACGTTCATAATCATTACTTTTGCCGGTGCACTGTGGCAAGCTTTATGCGTGTGCTTGAGCGCTGATTAGGCTATGTATTATATGTAGGCAATTACAGGCTCATTATTATGATTTATATGGCTAATTAATATACATATGCGATTAGTCGACTAATCCCTTAAATGAGCTAGTGTTGTGAAAAGTACTGACTTCAGTACCAAGTCGGGAATGACATTTTAAAAAGGTGATGATACCAACATTTCCTTCTAGCATTTTGAGCGCTGTTAAACGGATTAGTAAACACCTCTGATTGGCCATTGATATGTCTGTGATTGGCTACAATGATCAACACTTCAAAAACATGTTGTAAATAGACATCTTTGAGGGCCGAAGACCAATCAGAGAGCCTATAATGACCCCTGTCCATCGTAGAAAGCGCCTGCAAGCACCTTTGGGCAGTTGTGGCCTAACGGTTAGAGAGTCGGACTTGTAACCCGAAGGACGCGGTTTCGAGTCTTGGTACCGGCAGGAAATGTAGGTGTGGGAATCAGAATCGGAACGGGAAAATTTCTTATGACTCCCAACCTTACCTAAACATCGTCGCAGACCAGGTGGACACTGCAGAAGTCATATGAGGCAATAAATAATCATTCGGTTGCATTAAAACTGCCCAACCCATTCTGATTAATGGAGAAATCACTCTTGATGATCTCTTTGGTCTCTTTTTAAAGAGGACGCTCGGATTAATGCAGAAGTGAAAGCAGCTTCAAAAAAATGAAAGAGTAAAAGCAGATGTACACTTAGTTTTTAAGTTAACAAATAATACCTAATTTATGATGATTACTAAAAATGTGAAAGGGAAAAAAGGCAATAAATAAAGCGAGCCAAGGAATAGTGACAGTTAACAGGCTAGTGAAGTAATCAGACTTAATTCCACTTCCTCATTTCCTCACAATTCCCGTCCGCACCTCTGAACTTCCCCAGCATGAGGAAGAGGTTAGACGGGAGCCCGTCTGCTTTCCTCAGCTCGTCTCTCTGAAGGTTACGTTCTGTTGCTCTCTGCTGTGACGAAGCGTTTTCTCTCAGCAACAGCATGACGAATTACGGGCAAACCTGAGAGGAATTCATTCACCGCTCGCTCTCTCTCTCTCTCTCTCCCTGTCAGTCAATGTCGTAGGATTTCCCTTTTCATAAAGTGACTAAATATTCATGTCATTTTGTTTGTCTGTGAGTTTTTTGTGTGTACAGTATATGTCCTTGTCAATGTGTGTGTTTGTCTGTTTACTGCAGAAACACACACACACACACACACACACTGTGATGCGGTGGGTGAAATTGAACTCTAGGAAAACTGCCAAACCTCAACAAAACTTGCTGTGAGTGAGTGTTTGCTGACGAAGCCTTAGCAAAGGGTGAAAGATGAATGGAAGGATGAATCTCTGAATTAACTTGTGTTGAGAGAGAGAGAGAGAATATATTCAGAACATTGATCTGTTTGTTTCAGAAGCCTGACATGTCAACTTCTGACTCAACCAATCACATTAGGGGCGGGGCCATCTGTTTGACTGACCAGTGACAGACAGGGAAGGGTTTTAATACTCTGATTATTTTTGTAGCTGGATAGAAATTGTTTGTTTTTTGTGAAATTCATTCATTGCTAATTTCCATACTGGTTCATGCTTGTTAGCGCTGGTTTAATGCTGGTCATCCGAGTTATTCAGATGCAGCTGGTTGACCAAAAAAGTTTTGCTTTTATTTTTTGTATTTTTTATTTATATATTATTATTATTATTATTTTGTTTTTATTTAGTAATGTTATTATATAATTATATATTAAGTAATATATATATATTTTAAAAATCTAATCTAATTTAGTTTAATTTAATGTTATTTTATTGTATTTTGCACCTATTGAGATTTTAATTGTTATTTTGCTTTGTTTTGTTTCACTTTTATTGAACTTTATTTTATTTTGCACCTATTCAAAGTAATTATTTGGCTTTATTTTACTTTGCTTTATTTTTAGTTTATTCTATTTCACATCTATTGAGATTTTAATTGTTATTTTGCTTTATTTTATTTCACTTTTATTGAACTTTATTTTATTTTGCGCCTATTGAAGATTTCAGTTATTTTGCATCTATTGAAATTAATTATTTTGCTTTTATTTTATTTTAATTGTTATTTTTATCTTATTCTATTTTGCACCTATTGAGATTTTAATTGTTATTTTGCTTTATTTTAATTTGCTTTTATTTTTATTTTATTGTATTTTGCACCTATTTAAATTTTAATTGTTACTTTACTTTATTTTATTTTAGTTTTGCTTTTAGTTTTTGTATTTTTTTATATTATTATTTTGCTTTTGCTTTTTGCTATTTTATTTTATTTTTTTTAATCTAATTTAATTTACTGTTATTTTATTTTGCACTTATTGAGATTTTAACTGTTATTTTGCTTTATTTTGTTTCACTTTTATTGAACTTTATTTTGCGCCTGTTGAGATTTCAATTATTTTGCACCTTTTTAAATTATTTTGCTTTATTTTATTTTGCTTTTATTTTTATCTTAATCTATTTTGCACCTGAGATTTTATTTGTTATTTTGCTTTATTTTACTTTGCTTTATTTTTATTTTGTTCTATTTTGCATCTATTGAGATTTTAATTGTTATTTTGCTTTATTTTATTTCACTTTTATTGAACTTTATTTTATTTTGCGCCTATTGAAGATTTCAGTTATTTTGCATCTATTGAAATTAATTATTTTGCTTTATTTTATTTTAATTGTTATTTTTATCTTATTCTATTTTGCACCTATTGAGATTTTAATTGTTATTTTGCTTTATTTTAATTTGCTTTTATTTTTATTTTATTGTATTTTGCACCTATTTAAATTTTAATTGTTATTTTACTTTATTTTATTTTAGTTTTGCTTTTAGTTTTTGTATTTTTTATATTATTATTTTGCTTTTGCTTTTTGCTATTTTATTTATTTATTTATTTTTAATCTAATTTAATATACTGTTATTTTATTTTGCACTTATTGAGATTTTAACTGTTATTTTGCTTTATTTTGTTTCACTTTTATTGAACTTTATTTTGCGCCTGTTGAGATTTCAATTATTTTGCACCTTTTTAAATTATTTTGCTTTATTTTATTTTGCTTTTATTTTTATCTTAATCTATTTTGCACCTGAGATTTTATGTTATTTTGCTTTATTTTACTTTGCTTTATTTTTATTTTGTTCTATTTTGCATCTATTGAGATTTTAATTATTTTGCTTTATTTTATTTCACTTTTATTGAACTTTATTTTATTTTGCGCCTATTGAAGATTTCAGTTATTTTGCATCTATTGAAATTAATTATTTTGCTTTATTTTATTTTAATTGTTATTTTTATCTTATTCTATTTTGCACCTATTGAGATTTTAATTGTTATTTTGCTTTATTTTAATTTGCTTTTATTTTTATTTTATTGTATTTTGCACCTATTTAAATTTTAATTGTTATTTTACTTTATTTTATTTTAGTTTTGCTTTTAGTTTTTGTATTTTTTATATTATTATTTTGCTTTTGCTTTTTGCTATTTTATTTTATTTATTTTTTTAATCTAATTTAATATACTGTTATTTTATTTTGCACTTATTGAGATTTTAACTGTTATTTTGCTTTATTTTGTTTCACTTTTATTGAACTTTATTTTGCGCCTGTTGAGATTTCAATTATTTTGCACCTTTTTAAATTATTTTGCTTTATTTTATTTTGCTTTTATTTTTATCTTAATCTATTTTGCACCTGAGATTTTGTTATTTTGCTTTATTTTATTTTGCTTTTATTTTTATTTTATTCTATTTTGCATCTACTGAGATTTTAATTGTTATTTTGCTTTATTTTGCTTTTATTTTGCACCTATTGAACTTTTACTTATTTTGCTTTTTAATTTTTCAGATTTTCGTTTCAACATCTCTACTTGCACTATTGTTATTTTACTTATTTTGCAATTTCTCATTGTACGCAGATGTACACTTCTGTGGTACAAATATAGTTTTTGTCCTGTCAATTAAACCATAGAAACAGCGAGAGCTTTAATTAGCTAATTGCCTCTATAACTCAATCACCACACATATGTGAGCATGTCTGGACAGAGCTGTGTGTGATATGAGCTGCTCAGCAGTGGTGAGGTCACTTCTTGCTCACTGCGGACACTACTATGATGTCATAACAATTTCAAATCTAGGCAGTGTTCCCTTTCGAATGACCTGTCAATCAAATGTGGGTTCTATGTGGCAGCCAATAAGAAGGATCTATCATCCTGTCCCCACAGTGACACATCATTCACACCCTCTGCTACATTTGTTAAAATTACTGCAGTGCCTAGCAACCAATATGTGTGATCTAGTTATAAATGATGTATGCAATTTCATTAATTGTATGTGTTTTTATCAGGGGTGGCAGAGCAGTTTGCCATTGCGGAGGCAAAGCTTCGTGCCTGGTCTTCAGTGGATGGTGACGAGTCTAACGATGATTCTTACGATGAAGATTTTCTACCTGCAAATGATCCCGTTACACAGAGCACAGGTACACAAACACATTCACATTCATAAAACACACTCTAAAGTCAGTGTTCAAAAACACATGCACACCTCTTAGTGGATTTGACGTCTATATTGATGCACCAAGTTGCTATTTATTTCAATATTGTTAATGGATGTATTGATTTGTTATAGCATCTAATTAATATTTTTGAGTTTTGTTTTTTGAATTAAGGCTAATGGTGCCTTTTTCTTTTTCTCTCCCCCTCAAACTAAACGCAGAAACGCAGCACAGACATTATTGTCCTAGTGCCCTACTTTCATTCAGAAAACATCTCTCCCCCCCTCCCCCTCCCTTTTAGTTTTGCTCTCCGCCGCTATTTGATATCCCAGCATTCATTTCTCCTGCAAGTTTAATGTGTTCTGCTGCGGCAGACCGTAGAGAGAGAGAGAGATTGAAGGGAATAAAGTTGTACCACATCCAGCTTGTTTCTTTGTACAGCTACAGTTTGCAAGTTTACACCATGTTTCACGGTACAAAACATTTCCAGTGCCAATTAAAGGGATGAAAAAAATTGTCATCAATTACTTACCCTCATGATGTTCCAAACCCACAAGACTGAAGATATTTTAATGAAATCTGAGAGATTCCTGTCCCTCCATTGACAGTCCACGCAACATTGGGTCTTGGGTCATTGGGTCTTGCTGAAGCTCAAACGTGCTGCGTAACACGAGAATGAAGCAATTTAGTCCAAATTTTCTGAAGAGACTCGATTGCTTTATATGATGAACTGATTCAATTTAGGCTTTTATTCACATATAAACATTGATCAGCGAACATAAACAGAAGGATGCGTAGGAACAAACCTCATTGGGTCTTGCTGAAGCTCAAACGTGCTGCGTAACACGAGAATGAACCTCATTGGGTCTTGCTGAAGCTCAAACGTGCTGCGTAACACGAGAATGAACCTCATTGGTTCTTGCTGAAGCTCAAACGTGATGCGTAACACGAGAATGAACCTCATTGGCTCTTGTTGAAGCTCAAACGTGATGCGTAACACGAGAATGAACCTCATTGGTTCTTGCTGAAGCTCAAATGTGCTGCGTAACACGAGAACGAACCTCATTGGTTCTTGCAGAAGCTCAAACGTGTTGCGTAACACGAGAACGAACCTCATTGGTTCTTGCAGAAGCTCAAACGTGTTGCGTAACACGAGAATGAACCTCATTGGTTCTTGAGGAAGCTCAAACGTGATGCGTAACACGAGAATGAACCTCATTGGTTCTTAAAGAAGCTCAAACGTGATGCGTAACACGAGAATGAACCTCACTGGTTCTTGCTGAAGCTCAAACGTGCTGCGTAACACGAGAATGAACCTCAGTGGTTCTTGAGGAAACTCAAACGTGATGCGTAACACGAGAATGAACCTCATTGGTTCTTGCTGAAGCTCAAATGTGATGCGTAACACGAGAATGAACCTCACTGGCTCTTGAGGAAGCTCAAACGTGATGCGTAACATGAGAATGAACCTCATTGGTTCTTGATGAAGCTCAAACGTGATGCATAACACGAAAATGAACCTCATTGGTTCTTGAGGAAGCTCAAACATGCTGCGTAACACGAGAATGAACCTCATTGGTTCTTGAGGAAGCTCAAACGTGCTGCGTAACACGAGAATGAACCTCACTGGTTCTTGCAGAAGCTCAAACGTGCTGCGTAACACGAGAATGAACCTCACTGGTTCTTGCGGAAGCTCAAATGTGCTACGTAACACGAGATTGAACCTCATTGGTTCTTGAAGAAGCTCAAACGTGCTGCGTAACACGAGAATGAACCTCATTGGTTCTTGCTGAAGCTCAAACGTGATGCGTAACACGAGAATGAACCTCATTGGTTCTTGAAGAAGCTCAAACGTGCTGCGTAACACGAGAATGAACCTCATTGGTTCTTGATGAAGCTCAAACGTGATGCGTAACACGAGAATGAACCTCATTGGTTCTTGCTGAAGCTCAAACGTGATGCGTAACACGAGAATGAACCTCATTGGTTCTTGCTGAAGCTCAAACGTGATGCGTAACACGAGAATGAACCTCATTGGTTCTTGCTGAAGCTCAAACGTGCTGCGTAACACGAGAATGAACCTCATTGGTTCTTGCTGAAGCTCAAACGTGCTGCGTAACACGAGAATGAACCTCATTGGTTCTTGCTGAAGCTCAAACGTGCTGCGTAACATGAGAATGAACCTCATTGGTTCTCGCACGTCAAGCAAACACGATTGAGCTTCCATTTACCACAACTGATGTGTGAGTTTATCAATGTTTATATGTGAATAAAAGCCTAAATTCAGTCTGTTCATCATATAAAGTGATCGAGTCTCTTCAGAAAATTTGGACTAAACCACTCAATTCATATGGATTAGTTTTATGATCTCTTTATGAACTTTTTGAAGTGTAAATGTGGGAGTAGCTGTCTATGGAGGGACAGAAATCTCTCAGATTTCAATAAAATATCTTCAGTTGTGTTTCGAAGATGAATGAAAGTCTTACATGTTTGGAATGACATGAGGGTGAGTAAATGATGACAGAATTTTCATTTTTGCGTGAACTAACCCTTTAAAACAATGATAAACTATTTGCCAGTCGGGTGAGGAAAAATAAACAATTCTTTCTCTGAAAGTCTTGCTGTTTTACCATGTTGCTTCCCAATACAAATATGCAAACATTCTTAAAACAAAAATATTGATTAAAATCTTTGCAGTGCTTTGATTCTAACACACCTGTTGTCTCCTCAGATCTGTCTTCGTACCCTCATTACCTGAGGGATCTCTTACACACTCAGGTGTGTCAGGCTCACCTGCGGGGTCGAGGCCTGTGTGAGGCCGAGAGCGGGGTGGGAGCTGACCTTTCACCTCCTGTGGGGTCACCGGGGTCGCCGTCGGAAACGCTCTGCTCCAGCATGTACAGCTTGGACGAGAGACACCCGTTGCTGCGGGACCTCGGCCGCCACATGGACTCGCCCGCCGCCGACCTCACCGCCAAGATTCTCGGCGCTCTTCAGGGAGGGGAGGAGCTACTGTTGGCCCGCCTACACAGGGCGGGGCACAGACTAGGCCACTCCCCCTGTTGCTTGGAAACATATTCCGAGACATTCGAAGATGAGGACACGCCTTGTAAGGACTGTGGAGGCGGAGTCTGTCTTCCGCCTGAATATTCCGCACGTAGAAAGGTGTCGGACGTGGCCTCGTCCGGCATCGTCTCGCTCGACGAGGAAGACGTGGACGCGGAGGAAGAAGAGCGAGAGGAACAGTGACGTCTCTCAGCCTGACGTGACGTGCATGTTTATTTTGGACTCCGCCCACTAATTTGCATTTTGCTCCGGGCGTCACTTGCTCTCGTGGTTTGAACTTTTAACTCTGTTTTTTCGTTATCGACTTTCAACGCGAGACTGAATTTTGGTTCTCAGGCTCTCAAAAAAAAATGCATCTTGATGAACTAAAAAACAAAAAGGTTTCGCAAAAAGGAGGAACATAAGACTGACGTCGACCTAATTATCGCTGCATGTATTGCAAGTGCCGAACTGAACTTAAAATCATAAATGTTTGGATCTGGACGTCCAGTTGTTTAGCACGGTTTGTGGATTTGGCTGTTGTATAATCCTGCTCCTTATGTGACATCAGGCCCCATTGCATTCTGGGACTTGATCACATGACGCCTGTTCCCTGGTCCCCGGTTGCATCTTTTGGGCATGGCTTGCTGATTACGTCAAACTCACTATCTGATCGCTTATGAAGCGACGCACGAATGCAGAATGTTTATACCGTGACAGAAAGATGTATTTCAAAACATAGAATGCGTAAGAATACTGATGATCAAGTTATGTTTTTTTTCTATTATTATTATTATTAGGTAACACTTTATTTTACAGTATCCTTGTTACACGTGTTACATGTACTTATTATAGTAATAATAACAGTAAATTATGCATGATTACATGCAGCTAACCCTAAACCTATAATAAGTACATGTCATTAGTTATTATTAATCAATGCTTAATTTTATAATTAAACCATAACAAGGACACCTCAAAATAAAGTGTAACCTATTATTATATTAAATTTGATTCATATTCTTGAACTTTTTCACGTTTGGTTTAATTTTTAAAAGCATTATTGTCTTAAAACGAACACAATGAATGTTTAGGAGTTGATCCAGTGTTGTGGAATCGATGTGAGTTTCGCGCAGTTTGAAGGACTTTCGGAGAGTTGCTCTATTTTTGTACTGTGTGGTTTTTGCGGTGAATTGCCTATTTGGACTAAGTGAGTAACGCTGTGGTTTGTTCACAAGATGCTTGTTGATTGCTTTCTTTCTTTCTTTCTTTATTTCTCTCTCTCTTTCCGTCTCTGAATTATCACTGTGTGATATTGTCTACATCAGGAAAAAAAAATAATACTAATGTGAAAAGAAACAAATGGCCCTTTTTCTTTATTTGTCTCTGGAGAGGGAGCTTGTGTGCAGTATAATTTTGTTACCGTCGTACGTCCTCGTTTTGTTCTTTGCGTTCGGTAAATGTCAAGCACTCTCTCTTTTTCTATAAGGGCCACTTTCATTCTCAGACATTCACTTGTTACCATGGAGATCCATGATTCACAAAGAAATTATGGCTATAGTCAATCAGACAATTCTGACAATCTAATTAGCCCACTCACACACACACACACACACACACACACACACACACACACACACACACACACAGAATATCACAGCAAAGACGCATGTTTCTTGCACTCCTGCCCTGAGCAGTTTTTTTTTTTTGTTAGTTTGTGTGTGTATAAGATTTCTCCCATTTACTCACCCTCATGTCATAAAAAACATATTTTTTTTTTCTGTAGAACACAAAAGGCTGTTTAGGTGAATGTTCATGCTGCTCTTTTCCATGCAACGATCACATTACAGTGACCAGGGGCCGTCAAACTCCAATATTTAGTGCATTTTATTCAACAAATACAAGTCATTATTAACTGAACTGCAGCGCTCAAATCTCATTTGTGTTTACATATTCAAATATAGAGCATGTCTGCCGGGTAGGACATCAGTTAACGCTCTAAAAATTGGCTGAGCGTAAAAAAAAGGTAATTTTATCTTAAGAAATATTTATAGTAAACATATTCAGTTCAATGCATCATAAAAGGATGTAAATATGGCTCAGTTTCTAACGCATTATGAAAGCGTTTTTCCGCCATTGAATAAAATATAAAAAAGGTAATGGCGACTTTTTATCTTACAATTGTGACTTTTTTTTTTCTCGCAATTGCGAGTTATAAACTTATAAGTAAGTATAAAGATAAACTCACAATTCAGAATTTTGCGAATTCCTGAATTTTCACTTTTTAACATGCAATTGTGAGTTATAAAGATATAAACTCGCAATTCTGAGTCTTTTTTCCCTCACAGTTGGACATAACTCGCAATTGTGAGTTTATATCGCTTGTCCTTTTTTAAGCTTAAAAAGCGTCAGTAGTTGTGGAAAAGAGCAGCCTGTACGTTCTGCAATGTTTCTCCTTTTGTGATCCTTTGAAGAAAGATCATACGAGTTTCTCAACATAAGGATGAGAAAATTACAGAATTTTCAATTTTTGGGGAAAATTATTCCTTTGACTCAAACCAAACCAAAAGATGGGCTAGTGATAATCAGAGATCTGGCCACAGTCCTCTCACACTGAATGGATCTTTTGCAGTTGCAGTAAATGATATTCAAATCCAAGACTGCACCATCTAAAACTCATTACATCACTTCCCCCCTACGGACCAGCCACTTCCTGTCTTATGCCACATAGAGTGTTTCCATAGCAACAGCAGAGGACACAGCTGCTCATTTTGAAGACAAGAATAGTACCAGGCAAGAATGTTGGGCACGTTTGTTTTAATGGTGATATTTACTGCATTTTAGTGGCCTGGGATTATTGTAGCTGACAGTTCAGAGTCTTTGAGCATGTGCTCCAGATCATTAACATGAACTAACAATCAACAGTTGAGTTTTTATTAACTAAATAATTATTATGTTAATGTTAATGCATTAACTAATGGGACCTTACTGTAGTGTTTCCATTATAGTTTAAATTAATATTTTGAATTCTTTTTTATATTATTTTATATTTTATAAATATATTGATATTGCAAGAAAACATCTAAGGTGTTCAAAATGTTTTATCACGTTGCTATGCAGTTGCTAAGGGTGGTTAGAACGCCATAGAGTGCAACAGTCGGGTTCCAGAAGTAACTCCATAGAGATATTGATTTTTAATGATAATTTATAAACCTTTGAAGATAGCTTAATTATGAGCTACGAGGTTGTTAATTGATGGTATTTGCTTCTGTTGAAGCCGTCAGCCTGGATTATTTCAACTTAAATGCGAAATTTGTGGTGAAAAACTACATTACCCATGATGCTGTACAGAAAATTGCACCAATCAGAGTCAAAACAAGCAAAATGCGCCAAAATAGTTTTTTGGCCCCGACCACTCTCATTATGTAAGCAAGCTGATCTCCCTAAACTCTCAATATATATATATATATATATCACCCCTCCTGTTCAAACTGCCCGCTCTAAGCGGGACTCGAACCCAGGTCCGCCGGCATGGGAGTCGGCACTCTAACAAGGAGGCTAAAGAACGCAGTCTCTAATGCACCTCTTGAGATCTGGGAAGTGAGGTTTACACGCACAGCTCTTACTGGTCTACATCCGTTACACTCTCCCCCCTAAACACCACTCCCATCCGGGTCACGGCACCAATGTCACACCTCCTGTTTGAACTGCCTGCTCTAGGCAGGACTCGAACTCGGGTCCGCCGGCATGGGAGTCGGGCGCTCTAACAAGGAGGCTAAAGAACGCAGTCTCTAATGCACCTCTTGAGATCTGGGAAGTGAGGTTTACACGCACAGCTCTTACTGGTCTACATCCGTTACACTCTCCCCCCTAAACCTCACTCCCATCCGGGTCACGGCACCAATGTAACCCCTCCTGTTTGAACTACCCGCTCTAAGCGGGACTCGAACCCAGGTCTACCGGCATGGGAGTCGGGCGCTCTAACAAGGAGGCTAAAGAACGCAGTCTCTAATGCACCTCTTGAGATCTGGGAAGTGAGGTTTACACGCACAGCTCTTACTGGTCTACATCCGTTACACTCTCCCCCCTAAACCTCACTCCCATCCGGGTCACGGCACCAATGTAACCCCTCCTGTTTGAACTACCCGCTCTAAGCGGGACTCGAACCCAGGTCTACCGGCATGGGAGTCGGGCGCTCTAACAAGGAGGCTAAAGAACGCAGTCTCTAATGCACCTCTTGAGATCTGGGAAGTGAGGTTTACACGCACAGCTCTTACTGGTCTACATCCGTTACACTCTCCCCCCTAAACCTCACTCCCATCCGGGTCACGGCACCAATGTAACCCCTCCTGTTTGAACTACCCGCTCTAAGCGGGACTCGAACCCAGGTCCACCGGCATGGGAGTCGGGCGCTCTAACAAGGAGGCTAAAGAACGCAGTCTCTAATGCACCTCTTGAGATCTGGGAAGTGAGGTTTACACGCAAAACTCTTACTGGCCTACATCCAGTTCGGAGTAGTTTTATATTTCTCCATCTTTTTAACTGGATTATGCTGTTCGCAATGCTTCATGGGAATGTAGTTCTTTCCCTCACTAAAGCCGTTAAATTCACAGTCTTGTATCTTTGTATCAAACACTTTTTTGCTTCCAATCAAAGTTTTTAATGTTGTGATTAGCCTCATAGCTGATTGGCTTGGTTCAAGGCTTATAACGCTTTAACGAAGACTTTTTTTTTGAAATCCCTATGGGAGAAATGAATGAAATAAATATTTCCAGAACCAACTCTGCTGAAAAAGTGGACGGGCGCTGTTGCGCTCTATAGCAGCTGCATAACAATGCACTCAAAACTGTTTTGAACACCATTGTATGATTGTAGTGGCGAGCTTTGCGCTTGTCTTTTATGGGATTTTGTTTCTGGCTTCCAAACCGATGTGATGATCAATATCTCCCTCTCACTGCAGGACTCGGTTATGTAACGCACTGGATGCTCCATTTGCCAACAGGCTCTTACAGTCTGATTATGAATCATCCCTTGGACTCCATTTCAAACACAACAAGTGTCTTGCTGTTTTTCTGTTTCATCCTCCATTTGGTCTTTTTCCCCCTCAGCGTTTCACCTTCAAACTCTTTAATCTCACTGTTTCTCCTTATGTAGCCTACTGTACGTCCTTTATCCCAACGCTTTTCTCTCTCTCGGCAAAGATTAGCTCTTTTTTAAGGTTAAATTTTATAAAAAGCGTCTTAAGTTTCGGTCACACCACGCTCTGATTGGCCGGATGCTTCCCATTGTGACGTACGGTTACCCGTCCAATCATGTCGATGGGCTCCTGTGGCCACTTTCCCGCGGCCAGAGACGACATTGAGATGTGTGTGAGTTTAAGCGTATATAAATAGACATTGACCTCCTGTCTAAAATCAGCAGTCAGGAAGTCATTATGCAAGAGCGAGCTGTTCTGTGTGTGTGTTCATTTTGGGGTCGGAGTGTGTTAAACATGCATTTGTCTCTCTGCTGTTACACTCTTAATTAGAGCGGTTCATGGGCCTCCAAAGGTTTCATTCTGGAAATGACACTCGCTGGGGACGTGAAGTGTCAGTCAGCGTTTAATTAGACTGTTCATTCCCTTGATAATGAAATGTACGCGTGTGTGTGGGCGCTCAGACACATTACAGGTATAATCTTACGCTTTCATTTTCTTTTGTATGTCTTTCTTATGAATATCGGACTGCTGCTTATTTTAATATCAAAGTGATTGTTTTTGCATCTTGCTTGGGTTCTAAATAAAATCGATTAAAGTTGCTGTGGATATTTACTGCTTTAAAATAATGTTATAAAACATCACCACTGAACAGTGAAACTGATATATTAAAACATATATTAAACATTGTAGGTTTAAAGGCCCGTTCATGCCAAGAACAATAACTGTATTAGCGTCCACACCAGCGGATGATAACATTCTTGCTGCGTCCGAAATCGTGATCTCGAAATCGCGACTGTTGAAAAGTATGTTCTACATAGTGTGATTTTGGGTAGTATGAATGAAATTTGGATGTACTACATCCGCCATGTTGTTACTGTCATGGGAAAGGATTTATGAATGCCACTGAAGCGACGCAACTGACGCTGGAAGCCCTGACAGCAATATAGTGTCGGCCCAGATCCGGCCCACATCTGGTCCGCATGTAATCCACATGTATCAGATGTGGGCCGGATCTGGGCCACACTATGTTGCTGTCTGGGCTTCCAGCATCAGTTGCGTCGCTTCAGTGGCATTCATAAATCCTTTCCCATGGCCTCATGGGATAGTAAATTGTTCATCGAATGCGCACTTCAGAATCTCGAGGGAAGTAGTAGGTCACACTTTTCGCCTACTACTTTTCGAATTCAAACATACTACTCTTATGGTTTACTGTTTTTCGTATGCTATATGGTCTGTTTATTATAAGCATGCGCTGCAGTTTTATCTTCTGCCACTTCAAATACTCAAGCTCTCTAAAGCAGGATGGATTCTGATTAGCTGTCAATGTTTTTATCATTCATTAGCTGGAAAAAATCGTTCTGAAAGTGATTCCAACGATATCGTGTCTCTGTGCCGTTATCGTTATAGTTGTGTGGACTTTGCTACTCTTTTATATTTGCTTTACTCATTACATCAAAAAGTAATCTGATTACGTAATGCATGTTACTTATAATGCATTACTTTACTCGTTACATCAAAAAGTAATCTGATTACATAATGCTTGTTTCTTGTAATGCATTACTGTACTTGTTACATCAAAAAAGTAATCTGATTATGTAATGCACATTACTTGTAATGCGTTACTGTACTTGTTACATCAAAAAAAGTAATCTGATTATTTAATGCATGTTACTTGTAATGTATTGCTTTACTCGTTACATCAAAAAGTAATCTGATTACGTAATGCATGTTACTTGTAATGCATTATTTTACTCGTTACATCAAAAAAGTAATCTGATTACATAATGCTTGTTTCTTGTAATGCGTTACTGTACTTGTTACATCAAAAAAAGTAATCTGATTATGTAATGCACATTACTTGTAATGCGTTACTTTACTCGTTAGATCAAAAAAGTAACCTGATTACGTTATGTATGTTACTTGTAATACTTTAATTGTTACATCAAAACGTAATCGGCACACATGCACACATTACTTGTAATGCGTTACTTGTTACATCAAAAAAAGTAATCTGATTTTGTAATGCACATTACTTGTAATGCGTTACTTCACTCGTTACATCAAAAAAGTAACCTGGTTATTGTAATGCATTACTTGTAACATCGAAAAAGTAATCTGATTACGTAATACATGTTACTTGTAATGGCTGTCAATGTTTTTATCGTTCATCAACTGGAAAAAATCGTCCTGAAAGTGATTCCAACGATATCGTGTCTCTATGCCGTTATCGTTATAGTTGTGTGGACTTTGCTATTCTTTTATATTTATTTATCATTATAGATGTCGTCCTTGGTGTGATCAGGCCTTAATAGATAATACTTTTATTAGATATTAGTTTTATTGACATGCTCAAAGAATGATAAAACAATGTAGGCATCAATTTTTCTACAGTTCTATTTATTTATTTAGCTCTAATGTGACACTGACTGGGTTTATTGTAGTTGATTAATAACAAAAAATAATAATATGTAACTTATCCCTTTCACTAGGGGGGTAACGGTACCCTTATGTCACGATTCGAGACATATCACGATACTGAACTCACGATACGATATTCTTTAAAATAAAGTTGGCCACTTTTTACTTGTAACACAAGACATTTTTCATTATCAGGACCCACAAATATTCCCCCACTGCATTATTATACATTATATTAACATTATGTATAGTAGTTTAATGTAGTACTGACTCTAAAACTTCTGCCATTTCTTGCATATGCATGGGTTTTGATTGCACAGTTGCACATCAACCTCTACAGTGGTTACTAGTACATCATCCTATACATTGCCACCAAGTGACAAGCCATTGTATGTGGAATTGTTTTTCCTCCAAACCAAGATGGGAAAAGACAGTTAGAAATGGCAAATTGCTCTGGAATATCCATTTTTCTATCCTAGGAAAATTTTGCAGGTAAAATAAAAAAAATTGTAACATCAAGTAACATCTAAGGAGTCACAATTGTTAAATTTTCCAAGTATAATTTTAGATTGGGAGGAAATTCTGATCAATCATCTAAATTGGACATCATGCATCACTAGCTATATTTCAGCTACAATTAATACTATTACTGTGACTGTTGTTCTTAAAAATACTTCATCTGCAGTCATTTTTTTGTTTACTAAATGTATTAAATAAATGCATTTGTGTAATGCGTTACTGGTTACATAATGCATGTTTCTTGCAGTGCATTACTTGTTACATGAAAAAGTAATTGATTATGTAATGCATGTTACTTCTTATGCGTTACTTTACTAGTAACAACAAAAAAGTAATCTGATTATGTAATGCATGTTGTTATGCGTTGCTTTACTCATTACATTAAAAAGTAATCTGATTATGTAATGCATGTTACATGTAATGTGTTACTTTACTGGTTACATCAAAAAAGTAATCTGATTACGTAATGTTACTTGTAATGCTTTACTCGTTACATCAAAATGTAATCTGATTACGTAATGCACATTACTTGTAATGTGTTACTTTACTTGTTAAATCAAAAAATTAACCTGGTTATGTAATGCATGTTACTTGTAATGTGTTACTTTACTTGTTAAATCAAAAAATTAACCTGGTTATGTAATGCATGTTACTTGTAATGTGTTACTCCCAACACTGCTCATTTCAGATGAGATTGAAAACACCTGATCGCTAGTTTTTCCACAGTCTGAAAACATCAATAAATCAATGTAGATTTCAGTCTGAGGTTTTCATAGAGAGGAGAGCTATGGGAGAAATCTGTTCATTTTGAACATAATCAGAAATATCAGCTGATACTGGTAAATCGATGTACTCTGTTAGACTGGATGGAGTGTGAGTGTTTTCTACATAGTCTGAGTTGAGTTTCCACAGAGCTGTATCTCCACCAGATCTTTGATGGAATCACATCCTCATGTTCTGATATCAGACACGCAATGTTCAACTTGTATGAAGTTTTTCTCTTTCTGCTAGTCGAACAGGAACAAACTCAATTGCGTTTGCAATAATTAAAACTGTATTATATTTTTTGTATATATTTTATAGTTTTCACATGATTTTTAATAATTTTATTCATTGGTTTATTAAATATACACAGTAGTACTGTTATTACTGTATAATGTTTAAACAAAAAAAAGTTCAGATCTTGTTTTTCATGCCATAAGAACAATAAAAACAGGAAAAAATCTTGACTGATGTTGTCATAATTCATGCATGAGAGGGTTAAACACGCATCTATTTATTGGTCTTGACACTGATTAGGTTTACTTGTATTTGATGAACAGACACTTGTGTTTAAGTTACAAATTTATACATTTTACTTATATATTTATTGTTCCTACTTGACTCTGACTGGGTTTACTTGTAATTGATAAATACACTTTTAGTGTTTAAATTTTATTATTATTTATTTATTTTTTATTTGCAGTTTTTCGATCAGTGGGATTCTTTCTGATAACACTGTCTCCCGCTCATTTGGAGAAGTTTTCCATGTCTTATCTCGTTGACCGTTATTCCAGGAGTGGATTCCAGAGCCAAGGCCTTTTATGGAGTGGTCAGAGTGTCCAGATGACCCATAATGCACTGGGTCTGCTCTCTATATGAGACCCGCTCACAGCAGAGACGGCGCTTCTCTCCTCCGTCCGTGAGCCCATGGCTTCTCTGAGCGCTTCTTCAGCCTCGTCGTTCCAGCGCTCGTCACGGTACAGCACGAGCACCGTCAGGTCCTTCAACGCCGATTCCCTCCACCCGAGACTTCACAGTCAGTTTGGAGAAGAAACATCCATCAGCTCCATCACAAACAGGTTCGAACCCGAGTCCTTCAGCCGTTGCCATGGTGATGCACAGGATGAGTCATCGTGGGGTGAATCCTTTGGAGGTTATCAAGGTAATCAACTGTTTAATGGGTTACCACAGAGATCAAGAGTCTTTTATGGGTTATCAAGGTAAACAAGTGTTTTATAGGTTATCAAGGTGACCGAGAGTCTTTTGGAGGTTATCATGGGGACCAACAGTACCAGACCACCCAAGGAGGAAACCAGGATGACTGGATCCTTGGAGATGACATGCAGGGTAAGTGAGGAGAACCCATTTTTCATGCATAATGTAAAGTTCACCTGGCAATAGAAAAGCATTGGAATTAGAGAGCATGCAGGTAAACTGATCTCAGTTCATATATTCTCTGAGAATCCTTAGAGTTTTTTCATTATGAGACTTGAGCCCTTGGAAACAACTGAGATATTAAAAAGTTTTGATTTGTTTCATTTCAGTGTTCTTTCCAATGAGTTTGGAGTAGAGTGAGTAACAAAACACACTAGAGAGCATTAATCAGCGCTCAGAGCCCGAACTAACCAGAAAAAACGTGTAAAAAACACTGATGTACAGCTGCTGTGAGACCTCGGCCGTCCGCGGAGAGACCTCAGAAATGAGAAATCAAAATTATATTGTGCACTATAAGAAAAAACCTGAAGATAAATGGAAAAGGTACAGGTAATTTTCTGCCAGGACATTATCTATGAAGTTTACAGACATTTCCTTTAACCATAAAACACAATACAATGCATATTTCAAAATATGGGTAAAACACATGTGAACACTTAAAAAAACTAGTTTTGGCAAACTTTTGTTAACTCCTTATGTACTTGAAAAGTATCATTTTTTAAAAACAAACAAACAAACAAAAGAAAAAACTGTACTTGCAAGCAGTACTTGCAACTGTACTTGCAAGTAAAAGTCCACTTAAGTGCACTTAAAACGAGCACACTTTCATGATTGTTTCTTAGCACACTTAAGTGCGCTTAAAGCAAGTACACTTTCACGACTGTTTCTTAGCACACTTGAGTGTACTTACAGCAAGTACACGTAACACACTTAAGTGCACTTAATGCGAGTACACTTTCACGACTGTTTCTTAACACACTTGAGTGCACTTAAAGCAAGCACACTTGATGACTGTTTGTTAGCACACTTAAGTGGACTTAAAGTGAGTAGACTTTTGATGATGTTTCTTAGCACACTTAAGTACACTTAAAGTAAATACACTTTTGATGACGGTTTCTTAGCACACTTAAGTGCACTTAAAGTGAGTAGACTTTTGATGATGTTTCTTAGCACACTTAAGTGTACTTAAAGCAAGCACACTTTACTCAATGACTTTGTTAGCACACTTAAGTGGACTTAAAGCGAGTACACTTTCACGGTTGTTTTTTAGCACACTTAAGTGCACTTAAAGCGAGCACACTTTCGTGATTGTTTCTTAGCACACTTAAGTGCACTTAAAGCGAGTACACTTTCACAACTGTTTCTTAACACACTTAAGTGCACTTAAAGCGAGCACACGTTCGTGATTGTTTCTTAGCACACTTAAGTGCACTTAAAGCGAGTACTCTTTCACAACTTTTTCTTATCATACTTGAGTGCACTAACAGCAAGTACACGTAACACACTTGTGCACTTAAAGCAAGCACACTTGATGACTGTTTGTTAGCACACTTAAGTGGACTTAAAGCGAGTACACTTTCACGATTCTTTCTTAGCACACTTAAGTGCACTTAAAGTGAGTAGACTTTTGATGATGTTTCTTAGCACACTTAAGTGCACTTAAAGTGAGTAGACTTTTGATGATGTTTCTTAGCACACTTAAGTGCACTTAAAGCGAGTACACTTTCACAACTGTTTCTTAACACACTTAAGTGCACTTAAAGCGAGTACTCTTTCACAACTTTTTCTTATCATACTTGAGTGCACTAACAGCAAGTACACGTAACACACTTGTGCACTTAAAGCGAGCACACTTTCGTGATTGTTTCTTAGCACACTTAAGTGCACTTAAAGCGAGTACTCTTTCACAACTTTTTCTTATACTTGAGTGCACTTAAAGTGAGTAGACTTTTGATGATGGTTTCTTAGCACACTTAAGTGCACTAAAAGCAAGCACACTTGATGATGTTTCTTAGCACACTTAAGTGCACTTAAAGTGAGTAGACTTTTGATGATGGTTTCTTAGCACCCTTAAGTGCACTTAAAGTGAGTAGACTTTTGATGATGTTTCTTAGCACACTTAAGTGCACTTAAAGTGAGTAGACTTTTGATGATGTTTCTTAGCACACTTAAGTGCACTTAAAGCGAGTACTCTTTCACAACTTTTTCTTAGCACACTTAAGTGCACTTAAAGTGAGTACACTTTCACGATTGTTTCTTAGCACACTTAAGTGCACTTAAAGTGAGTAGACTTTTGATGATGTTTCTTAGCACACTTAAGTGCACTTAAAGTGAGTAGACTTTCTTAGCACACTTAAGTGCACTTAAAGTGAGCACACTTTCTTAGCACACTTAAGTGCACTTAAAGTGAGTAGACTTTCTTAGCACACTTAAGTGCACTTAAAGTGAGCACATTTTCTTTGCACACTTAAGTACACTTTTAAAAAGTGCTCTTTGTAATGTCAGTTTAAGTTTTACTTTGAAGTACATTTTAAATCATTACATTTTAATAATCTTTTGTTGTGCTTTAAAGAAATACACTTATTTTGATGTGCTGACTAACATACTAAAGCACATGTGAAGTACTTTATTACAAATATACAGTACTTAAAAACATGACTTCACAACCAAAACCAATAGGGAAAATTTCTTCATATTAACACCAACATATTTTGTGGACTTTTGTGTGTTTTAAAACCACTGGATCAACCAATCAGCATCCAGAACCACAACTATCTGTGTTATAGAATTATCAAGCCTGTCGAGTTCAGCTACACATTTGGATAATTTCCTAAGAGACATCATTTAATGAGCCTCAGCATGTAGGAACGGCTCATATTTATTTCTCATCAGTGTCTCTATTTCAGCTGGCGGCTCTGGTGTGGGCGTGGTCAGGACGATGGGGAACAGCTACTTCCTGTCTGCAGATGTCAGCGGGTTCGAGCCTCATGAAGTGGTTGTGGTGGCGTATAATCAGAGTGTGGTTATTCATGCGGAGAAGGTTTGTGTAATACACAGCCCTTGTAATAAAGAAGCGTGCTTAATGTGTACTTCAAATCTTAAAAATATATTTTTATAAAACTGTAATTGCAGATAACATATTATTTATGAAATAAAATGCCACTTAAGTGCACTTATACTTTCATGACTGTTTCACTTAAGTACACTTTTAAAAACTTATCTTTGTAATGTCAAATTAAAAGTCTTTTAAAGTACATTTTAAATCGTTATGTTTTAATAACTTTTGTCATGCTTTAAATAAGTACACTTATTTTGATGTGTTGACTAACATACTAAATCACATGTTAAGTACTTGATTGTAATTGTAACTGTATTTCTGCATTAAACTGAAAGTTAATACATTTCAAATGTACTTAATTGCAACTTTATTACAATTTTGTGATTACAAATATATTTAAAAAATGACATGTAAGTTTCAATAACAATTACATAAAAGCAGATTTAGGTTTACCATAAATTCTTGTCAGTACATTCAGCTGTACACTTTAACCATATTTAAAAGACAGCAAAATTATGAAATTAAAGAATTCCTATTTAAGTTCAAAGTTCTTAAGTTTAACTAATTGCATTTAATATGAATTTAAACTCTCAGACATTTTCTTTTCATTACAAATAACATTAATAACAAATAACAAATTGTTCTTTTGAACTAACTTTTCAAAAAGAATCCTGAAAAATAAAATGTATCACAGTTTCCACAAAATATGAACTGTTTTTAACATTGATAATAATCAGAAATGTTTCTTGAGCATCAAATCATCATATTAGAATGATTTCTGAAGGATCATGTGACACTGAAGACTGGAGTAATGATGCTGAAAATTCAGCTTTGATCACAGGAATAAATTACATTTTAACATATATTCACATAGAAAACAGCTTCTTTAAATTGCAAAAATATTTCACAAATTTTAATGTATTTTTGATCAAATAAATGTAGCCTTGGAGAGCAGAAGAGACTCTTTCAAAAACAAATCTTACCGACCCCAGACATTTGAACCAGACTGTCTCTTGGTTTCAGATCGGAGCAGATGGGAGTGTTTCAGGCAAGTTTACCCATAAGTCTGTGCTGCCAGCAGACATGGACCCTCTGTCTGTGAGCAGTAAGCTGACCGTAGACAGGATGTTGCTCATCAGCATCGGCCGGATCCGTGACCCCTGTCTTCCACCCTGAAACTCTGACCTCTGACCTTCTGTGATCTCACATCTCACAGTCAAACCAAGTGTGTTTTCAAACTCCTCCAGAGTCCAAACACGAGGTCAGGGAGGATGTGTAAGTCTCAGGTTCCGTCAAGCACTTCATATATAGAAGCTTTAGGGGATCATTTTATGGATTTAGTTTTATTTTATTTTAATTAAATTGTATGAATTAGACAACATACTTAACATACTTTATCACTAGAAAAAAAGTATTATGCAATCATGTAAGACACTTCTTTTGTAGAACCATTTTGCGATTAAAAGAGTTCTTTAGAACTGAGTCAAGAACCCTAGAGTTCCATATAGAACCTTTTGTCTAAGAGTGACACTCTTTGATTTCTACTCTTTACACGAGGAATGTTTCTGTGTTTCAGTAAGCAGTGAGAGCAGAAGTTAGTGAGAAATAAAGATGATCAGAAACAGAAGATGTTCATCTGACGACACAACATAAACACTGCAGTTATTTGTGACTCTACTGTATATTCACATGCATATTTCTGTAGAAGGTTTTAATTGGCACCAAAAACATTTGGTTTTGCACATGATGAACCTGAACTTACAAACTCCGCCATGTGTGTATGGAACCAATAATTTGATCTTTCTTGAGAGTTTCTTCCCTGATGTTTTCACAGTTTTGTGTAACAGGTATAAAATACATCTAAACCTTGAGACACATTCACTGGAAAAAAAAATATTTTTCAAAGATTAGAGTATGTTTTCCAAACAAAACACCATTTTTTTTTTCTACTTCAGAATTTCATGTTTAATTCCATGTGTTACTTGCAATTTCTTTGTATATGTGTGAAATTTACTAACAATTTCTGAGTAAAGATTGTTTCTACACAGTGTGAGTCACATACAGTATGTTTGTGAGTGGAAAATCAATATTTAGACCATTCAACAATCATCTCTTTCCAGTTTTCTATCATATTTTCCTGTGAGGTTTTATGTTAATCACCATATATAATCATTTTGTATATCTTAAATGAGCCCCATTTATTTGTTGTTTCGTTTTTACTGTCCCTTTTTCTTCCATTTCCATTATTTTTTTTATTTATCTCACTCTGTATATTTCAAATCCTATAAACTCTAAATGCTCAGAGTTTTGCCAATAAAGTTTACAGAGTCCGACTCTCATGTAGAAGATGATGACGAAGGTGACTATAGAGGGGAAAGATGTGATTTTGGATTACGAAGGCAAAATGCACTCATATTAACACTAACTATATCAAAACAAAGCGAGGTTATGCTTAAAATAATAAAATATCTGTCAGTGAGGTATGAAAAATAATCTTGTTTTCCCTTTGAATTAAATTTATTCATTTACAGATATTTTGTCTAAGCTCTTAAAGGATTAGTTCACTTCAGAATTAAAATTTCAACATGTTCATGTCTGTCTTTCTTCAGTCAAAAAGAAATGAAGGTTTTTGACCTTTCCAACATGATTACGTAATGCTTGGCGCATCTCAGAGCAGTGCAAGACGAGCATTTGTGGTTAAAAAGTATATAATTTTTATTTTTTTTAGAAAATGACCGATGGTTTCTCTAGATAAGACCCTTATTCCTCGTCTGGGATCGTGTAGAGCTCTTTGAAGCTGCACTGAAACTGACATTTGGACCTTCAACCCGTTGAACCCCAGTGAAGTCCACTATATGGAGAAAAATCCTGGAATGTTTTCCTCAAAAACCTTCATTTCTTTTCAACTGAAGAAAGAAAGACATGAACATCTTGGATGACATGGGGGTGAGTAAATTATCAGAAAATTGTTTTCTGAAAAATTCAACTCATTTTTCTTCTCCAATAAATGTATCTTGATTTAAGAATGTTTAGATATTTGTACTGGAAAACCAGACAAAAATACTAAATATTTTGCAGTATAACTTCAAGGGTGAAGGTTAAAGCTAAAGGGTTAATGACAGTCTCTCACACATTGCTGATCACTTAAGGAGACGTTTCTATGATATTGAGATTTTTTTGCTCATTTACGACAGATGGGATATTCCTCTGAGTGAACGCGTCCCGCACCTGAAACTCTCACAGGGGCTTCATAACCTACTTAACAGAACGACAGCCAATCACACGATCGAAGAACAACACAACCAATCAGAACACATGCAGAAATACAAAACTACAAGAGAAAACAGCTCCAGTGCCAGAGCACATGCTGTTTATCTGGAAACACACAAGACAGAGAGTGGAAAAATGTGTAAAATTCACACCAGTCTGAATGTTCTCATGTTAAAATCTCTTTATTTATCCCTGATGTACAAAAACTTTTTGTTCTATTGCAGAGCTTGATTTCTCTCTCTCTAAAAACAGCAGGAGTTTTGCTGTTGTTGTTTCAACGCTTGCTAAAAATTCATGAAACTCTGAGAACGGGCCGGATTTACTCTGTAAACTGAATGTGTGTTAAAATTTCTTACAAGAGTTTTTGAACTAACACTGTTTTTTGTGGCAATGGAATATTTTTGGCCCTCGCAGAGTTTCTAGAGCTCTACACTGGCTTAGTTTGTATTTTAGTCTCGTTTTCCAGTACAAACATCTAAACGTTCTTAAATCAAGATACATTTACTGAAAAAGCAAAATGATTTAAGATATTAAGTCTTGTTTACAGATCAAAATGAAGTGAGTTTGTGCTTAAAACGAGGAAAAATATCTGCCAATGGGGTCAGAAAAATAATCTTGTTTTCCTTTTGAAGTTTAACACTGACATTTATTTTTTCCAAGCACAAACTCCATTTTTCAGTAAACAAGACCTTAATATCTTCAGTCATTGTGCTTCTCCTGTAAATGTATCTTGATTTAAGAAAGCTTAGATATTTGTACTCGAAAACAAGACAAATACTGAGCAAGAAAAACATTTTTCGCAGTGTAAAAACATCAGCAAACACTGGAAACACTATCAGACATACAGCTCAGCTCTTTTTCTTTAGAAAAATATGGTTATCTCCCCACAAAGTCATTAATTCTGGTTACTAATGAAGAAAAAAAAAATGTTATTGCACAAATACATTATCTTCCAATTACTGAAAATAATGACAATGATATCAAAAATAAAATCACTTGATCTACTTTGTTGATCACATGTAAGATTGTTAATAAATATGATTCTCAGAACAACATATTCTAACACATGAAATGAAACGGACCACCACAACATGAAATAAAAACAGAAGCGATCATGATTTGCTCTTTTGGTCCAGATTCAGGAGGAAAAACAAGCTACTTATGGACATAAAGGAGTGTTTCTGACAGTACTAGATAAAAGTCATTTCAGAGATGATACTGGCACCATTTTGTAGACTCCATAAACACAAAACAATCTCACGTTTCCATAAAGTTCAATCCAACCATTACATATTCTTGAAATAGTCTGAATTTTGCAGCTTTATGTCACACAAACAGGAGCAGGAGGCAAAATGACAAAATAAAAGAACAAATAAATGGCAAAAAGAAGAAAATATTTAAGTTAACATGATATTATAAATATATTAAAATCTGTAAATCTACATGAATCAACACAGAAATAAGCCTCTCCTCCACCGGCGAACAGATTAAAGCTTATTGGTCAAATCTGTCAGTTAAGAATCAGAATTAAATAAATTCAATTCAACGATCAGCTAACGAAATGTGAAGTCATGAAACACTTATAAATCACAACAGACATTTACAAGAGTGAATAAAACACTCTCAGATTTCACTTCTTGTTCTATTCGGCTGTTGTTTGTAGAAATGCATGAACACGTTTGCAGGTGAATCTGACAAAACCTGTCAAGAGCACATCTGTGTCACATTAAAAGAGAAATATGATGATATGCTAAAACTTTATGCACTATAAAGGTATTCATAAAGTATGTTACAATGCATTAGATCTCCTCATAAATAATTGTAATCAAAATTAAAATGCATTATAATATTTGCAGATTCCATGTTACATCTGAAACGTTTGTTTTAATGCATTTTACTTTCGAAAGGTGTGTTCAATTAATAAATAAGCATTATAATGTATTATAACCATGGTTACAATTATTCATGATATCATACAGTGCATTATAATGCATAAATAATGCATTCAAAATACTTTTATAATGCATTGTATATAAAGGCTTTAAGTATATAATATTTAGCGTAAATAAAATATATCCTACTTTGAGGACCATTAAGATTTTTTTGCATTAAAAATAATTATACACCATAGTTGTATTTTTCGATACTTTTTTTGTATTTTTTATTATTCTCAATGATTTTTATTTAAATTCTTGTTATAGAAATTTGTATTTGTTGTTTTTGATGTACTTTTTTTTTATTATTATTCTCAATGATTTTCATTTAAAGTCTCATTACAGAAAAATGTGTATTTGTTATTTTTTTACTGTACTTTGTTACTTTTTTGTATCTTTTATTATTATCAATGATGATTTAAATTCTCATTAGAAAAAACAAAAAAACGACAACAACAAAAAAGTACATTAAAAAATTACAAATGCAACTATAGTGTATAAATACTTATTTCTTGGTAATGAGAATATACATGAAAATCATCACTGAGAATTACAAAAAACACAAAAATGTCCAAACATATTGTAATAAAAATGTAGAGGAAAAACATGAAATTTAAAAATCTCACAATGCTAAAAAAATCTTAATGGTCAATTGCCGAAAACATTGATAATTGGTGTTAAACATGAGCTGGACATGATCTTGACAGGTTTTGTGAAATTCACCGTCAGTCATCATAAACGTTTTTAAAAATGTAAAGTTTCTGCCAGAGAGAAAGAAAGAGACAGAGAGATTTTACAGTGTGACGTGGTTTCTTATATACAGATAAAATTGTGATCTCATCTATCGCAACACAAATCACATGGGTTCCTGCTTTAAGTGCTAAACCGTTTACATCCTCCTGGATCAATGGAAAACAGTGGGAAGGACAAAACATATCAAAAATTAGTGGTTATTGCAAAGCAAATATTAAGTTCTCACACAACAAACTCTCACCGTTAGTTTGTTCATAATTTGTATGAATAAAAGTATTGTCAGTTCAAATGTCATGGTTGTGTTTTGACTGTGACTGATTTCATAGTGCAAACATGCTAAAGAGAAATGGTGCCAAATCTTTCAGAAAGGCACGTTAGTGTGCAGGCGACGTCATTTTCAACACAGAAACCCATAAAAAGTGTGCATTCTTACATAACAGTATCAAACCGTAATGAGTTGATTCTGCTGCGTTGGCGAGATTTGCTGTTTGTGACCAGATAACATACAAACACTTTGGCTTGAAATGGAAACTAAATCTCCTTTTGAAGAGGAACAAAGGCCAACAGCAAAAAAGAGTTTTCAAAAAGTGAAAAGAAATCACTCCCACTCCGTCTCGTTCTCTCCATCACTCTTTCTCTCTGCCCCCTCCTGCGCTCCGCCTACACCGCTCACATCCACTCTTTATTTAGTGGAGAATTTAATGCCCACAGACATGAAACACGACAGATGAAGCGTCCAAACAGATCTTGTGTATCACATTTTTTTTGGTAACACTTTACAATAAGGTTTCATTTGCTAACATTAGTTAATGCTCTGTGATGAACTCACATTAACAAAGGTTAATAAATGCTGTGAAAATACATTGCTGTTGTTAGTTAACTAATGTTAACAAATGAAACCTTACTGCAAAGTGTTATCACATTTTTTAAAAAGTGACTGAAAGGTAACATATGGATCTGTCTCACAAACACACATATAAACACACACACTGTCCAGGCACACGCAAGTCTATTTGGTCCCTGATTCTCCAAAACTAGTGTAGGAAGTAAAGACAGGAAGACCTGAAAGCGAGCGGAGAATCCGGCCAATAAAAAGACCGTTTTGGATGCGTCTCTATAAATAGTTTTCGTGCGGTCACTGGGACTTGTCGTCGGAGTCGGAGGTGTTTGGTTGGTGTTCTCTGGGCAGCGTGAGGCTGGTGTGACGGTCCCACAGTTTGTGGAGTTCAGTGGCTTCGCTTTCACTGCTCGTGCCGCTCGTCCCGCTGTCTCTGAAGCTGGCCAGAGGGGGGCGCACTTTCACGCCCTTCACCGTCATGGAGCCCTCGATGGCTTTACGCAGCTACGACACAAACGAGAGCTGGTTAACAACCGTTCAAAAGTGTCATACATTTATTCAGCAGTGTTATTTTACCATTATTTATATACTTGCGGAGCCCCGCACATGACATGTGGACAAAAAAATATGTATATCATGGCCAGAAATTAACAATTCTTTCCATGACTTATCAATACATCAGCACGTTTTACTAATTCGTTCCCTCGTTTTAATAAATCGTATGCATGATACAATTGGTTCCCTCGTTTTAAGTAAATCATGCACGGTATAATAACAAGTTCCCTCTTTTTACTAAATTGTATGCACAATATAATTCGTTACCTCATTTGAAGAAAATCGAGCGCACAATATAACAATTCATTCCCTCGTTTTACTAAATCGTTCTCAAAATATAATTCGTTCTCGTTTTACTAAATTGTGCGCACAATATAATTCGTTTCCTCATTTTCCTAAATCATGCGCACAATATAACAATTCGTTCCCTTGTTTTACTAAATCGTTCTCGCGATATAATTCGTTCCCTTGTTTTACTAAATTGTGCGCACTATATAACAATTCGTTCCCTTGTTTTACTAAATCGTTCTCGCGATATAATTCGTTCCCTTGTTTTACTAAATTGTGCGCACTATATAACAATTCGTTCCCTTGTTTTACTAAATCGTTCTCGCGATATAATTCGTTCCCTTGTTTTACTAAATCGTTCTCAAGATATAATAATTCGTTCCCTTGTTTTACTAAATTGTGCGCACTATATAATAATTTGTTCCCTCATTTTCCTAAATCGTTCTCAAGATATAATAATTCGTTCCCTTGTTTTACTAAATCGTTCTCAAGATATAATAATTCGTTCCCTTGTTTTACTAAATCGTGCGCACTATATAACAATTCATTCCCTTGTTTTACTAAATTGTATGCACAATATAATTCGTTACCTCGTTTTAAGAAAATCGAGCGCACAATATAACAATTCGTTCCCTTGTTTTACTAAATCGTTCTCAAGATATAATAATTCGTTCCCTTGTTTTACTAAATCGTTCTCAAGATATAATAATTCGTTCCCTTGTTTTACTAAATCGTGCGCACTATATAACAATTCGTTCCCTTGTTTTACTAAATTGTGCGCACTATATAACAATTCGTTCCCTTGTTTTACTAAATCGTTCTCAAGATATAATTCGTTTCCTTGTTTTACTAAATTGTTCTCAAGATATAATAATTCGTTCCCTTGTTTTACTAAATCGTTCTCAAGATATAATTCGTTCCCTTGTTTTACTAAATTGTGCGCACTATATAATAATTCGTTCCCTCATTTTCCTAAATCGTTCTCAAGATATAATAATTCGTTCCCTTGTTTTACTAAATCGTTCTCACGATATAATAATTCGTAGCCTTATTTTACTAAATCGTTCTCGCGATATAATAATTCGTTCCCTCGTTTTACTAAATCGTTCTCAAGATATAAAAATTCGTACCCTTGTTTTACTAAATCGTGTGCACTATATAACAATTTGTTCCCTCCTTTTACTAATTCTCACGATATAATAATTCATTCCCTTGTTTTACTAAATTGTGCGCACAATATAATTCGTTCCCTCCTTTTACTAAATTGTTCTTACGATATAATAATTCTTTCCCTCCTTTTATTAAATCGTGCACACAATACAATTTGTTCCATAGTTTTACTAAATCATGCAATATAATAATATTATAATATAATTATATTATATTACAATATAATTCATTCCCTTGTTTTACTAAATCATCATCATTCCCTCGTTCTGAGAAGGAGGCATTAAATTGATCAAAAGTGGCAGTAAACACATTTATAATGTTACAAAAGATTCTGTTTTAAAATAAATGCTGTTCTTTTGAACTTTCTATTCATCAAAGAATCCTGAAAAATAAAATCTATCAGTTTCCACAGAAATATGAAGCAGCGCAACTGTTTTCAACATTGATAATAATTATAAATGTTTCTTGAGCATCAAATCATCATATTAGAATGATTTCTGAAGGATCATGTGACACTGAAGACTGGAGTAATGATGCTGAAAATTCAGCTTTGATCACAGGAATAAATTACAGTTTAACTTATATTCACATAGAAAACAGTTATTTTAAATTGCAATAATATTTGACAAAATTACTGTTTTTATTTTATTTTTGATCAAATGAATGCAGCCTTGGTGAGCAGAAGAGATTATAAAAGATATAATATTTTCAGCTCAAACTCTCATGGTGTTTTTGTGTGACTGCTGAACTCTCACCTCTCTCAGCGAAACAACTCCAATAAGTCGTCCGATACTGGTGACGTAAGCGTGATCCAGACCCAACAGAGAGAAGATGGTGTGAGTCTGTCAGAGACAAAGAGGTTCATCATGAAACATGATTTTTTTATTTTGGTCTTTTAAAATAAATGAGTTTAGGCACATTTTTAGATTAGAAATCATTCACTATACTTGTAGCACCAGTTATTTTTTAAGTACAAGCCACAATAAGACACAAAAAGCACGTTTGTCTCGAATTAAGCAGAAAGAAAAATCAATCTCAAATATCATTAAGGAGATTGAACTTGCATTTCTGTAGAGAATCAATACGCTATTAACAATATTAACTGGTGAAATTATATTGTTCATTTTATACTGTATCATAACAGGAAGTTAAATGGTAGATATTTCAGTTATGTTATCTGAAATGCATCACCTATTAATACTAAAAGCTTAAAAGCAAATCTGCATAGGACAAGAATGAATGATTACTGCTGGGCTTGGTTCATGAATGAAGAATTTAAAAATAAATCTTCTTTCCTGCACTTCACTGCTCTGGCTTGTTTCCTAATCTAGCTTTCTAATAAACCTGGCATCATATACTATGAATATCACTGGCACTGTAATAAACAGATTGTTATGTTCCTTATTTGTAAGCTGCTTCAGATAAAAGCGTCTTCTAAGTGAATAAATGTAAATGTAAATGAATATAAATTAGGTCATGTGACTGGATAGTATAGGAAGTATGTTACCTGGCAAAATCAGCACAACAAATGAATTTTAAATATAACGGTTTGCTACAATGTTTTGCAGCACATAGCTAACTTGCATGTGAAATTAAGAACAAACAAACATCTGGCAACACTGCAGCAAATTTGCCACAAGGAAGAAAATGTGAATAGAATGAACAATAAATAAATAAATAAATAAATAAAAGTTTATGTACATAAATGCTAGTGTTTTCATGAAAAATTTACTGGAAAACTTACTACATTGATAACTAAATTCTGACCACAAATTTAATACGTTTTTCACTTGAAATGTTCCCCAAAGTGTCATGCACCATGCACACAAAACATGTAAATTCATATTCATAAGAATATTATTCATAAGACATATCTTTTTCATCAACACCTGACCCAGTAATATTAGCACTTACTCTTTATTTATATTTTACTTTCCTTTTTTAATTTCTATTCTCTTTCTCCATCTATTTGTATTAAAAAACAAAAACAAAAACAAAAAAACCTTTCTACGAGCACTTTGCTGATGAATCTGTGACTTGACACGGCACTTACATACTGTTGTACTCATGTTGATTTGATTGCTTCTACTATTCTCATTTGTAAGTCGCTTTGGAGAAAAGCGTCTGCTAAATGATTAAATGTAAATGTAAATTCACTGGAAAATTATTAAATTTACTGGAAAACTTACTAAATTTAAAACTAAATTCTGACCACAGAATTAAGTTTTAAATTTAGTAAGTTTTCCACCTGAATTGTTACCCAAAGTGTCGTGCACCATGGACACAAAACGTGAATTTACAGGAAAACTTACTAAACTTCAAACTAAATTCTAAACACAAATTTAGTAAGTTTTCCAGTGAATTTACATGTTTTGTGTGCATGGTGCATGACACTTGGGTAACATTTCAAGTGGAAAACTTAATAAATTTTGTGGTCAGAATTTAGTTTTAAGTTTAGTAAGTTTTCTAGTAAATTTAGCAAGTTTTCCAGTGAATTTACATGTTTTGTGTGCATGGTGCATGACACTTTGGGTAACATTTAAAGTGGAAAACTTACTAAATTTACTAGAAAACTTACTTAATTTAAAACTAAATTCTGACCACAGAATTAAGTTTTAAATTTAGTAAGTTTTTTTTAAATTTACTAAACTTAAAACTTAATTCTGATCACAAATTTAGTAAGTTTTCCACTTAAAATGTTACCCAAAGTGTCATGCACCATGCACACAAAACATGTAAATTCACTGAAAAACTTGCTAAATTTACTAGAAAACTTACTAAACTTAAAACAAAATTCTGACCAAAAAAGTAGTACATTTTCCACTTGAAATGTTTTCAAAATGTCAAGCACCGTGCACACAAAATGTGTAAATTCAAATATGAAGCAACACATTGCACACAAAACGTAAATAAACCTGTAAGTGTGTGTAAATGAGAGAGATAAAGGACAGTGTGCATGCAAGTGTGGAAATGTGTAGGTGTATATGAGAATGAATGGACCACATTAAGTACATTCACCGCTGCCGGCAGGAGAGAATGATGCATGTGTGTGTGTGTGTGTGTGTGTGTGTGTGTGTACCACTGCAGAGCGAGTCTTAATAAACACTTCTGTGCTCTTGCCACAAGTGAGTTTGCAAAAGCAGAAGATAAATCCAGTGTCAGCATGCGTGTGTGTGCCGCACAAAACCCTTTATTAAAAACGTCAGCTCATATTCATATAGATCCTGAATGTACACACACACACACACACACACACACACACACACACACTAGAGTGTACAGCGTTTCGCTCTAACACCCATTCTGACCTTGTGCAGTGAGGTGCGTTCCACCAGCTGGAAGGGGGCGGGGTCAATCTTGCAGTTGTTGAAGTTCACCTGCTCGTCAAGCTGTTGCTCCTCCCACTCCTCAATCTGCATTCAGAAACATTTACTTGTACTTACTTTTTTTTGTATTCTTTAAGGTCATGTTTTATATTTCTGGTAGCACTTTACAATAAGGTTTCATTTGTTAATGTATTAACTAACATGAACTAACAATGAGCGATATATTTTACAGCATTTATTAATAATAAAAATCATATAATGTTAAATGTTCATGTTCATGGTAGTTCATATGTTTACATACAACTTTTGTATCTTAAAAATGTATTAGTAAATGCTGAGATTAACATAAAGATTTATAAATGCTGTATAAGTATTGTTGATTGTTAGTTCATGTTAACATAAAACCATATTGTAAAGTGTTACCATATTTCTTTGTCAATTACACTGTATTCTCTTCTTAATTTATGTTCTTTGCACTATTTTATTCTTTCTCATTATTTACATTGAAAATTTTGCAAAAAAAAAGTAATAAAAAAATGAATGTACTTTATATTGTGTTATTATATTATCCTTAAATTGGATAAAACACTTTACAATAAGGTTCATTAGTTAAACATTAATGTATTAACTAACATGAGCAACTAACCATGAGCAATACATTTGTTACTGTATTTATTAATCTTCGTTAACATTAGTTAATGAAAATACAGTTGTTCATTGTTTGTTCATGTTAGTTCACAGTGCATTAACCAGATGTATTAGTAAATGTTGAAATTAACATTAACAAAGATTAATAAATGCTGTAGAAATGCAGTTCATTATTAGTTCATGTTAACTAATGTAGTTAACTAATGTTAACTAATGAACCTTACTGTAAAGTGTTACCAATTAAATTACAAAAAAAGTTAACACTAGTTAACGGTTAACTACTTGTGGAAACACTATTGTGTTTTTCTTTTTTCTATTAGATTAAATAGTAATGTAAAAATCTACTATGACAACTTGCACTTATGAAATTGTGAAAAAGTTTATAAAACACCTTAAACTGAAACGGGCCCATCTAGCAGTCAGATATCATAATTATCATACACTTCACTTAAAAACTGCTCTGCACCTACAGATTCAGCAAGTTTACATGCACTTATTTTCGTCAATCCAAATTAATCCAATCAGATTTCAGTCCTGTTTATACCTCAAACCCAAACTTTGCAATCTGATTGGCATATTTGTTTACATGTGCATTACATGTATTTCCAACAAAAACTGCTGCATGAAGAACTGAAGAAAGCGATAACCTCACCAGAGCTACTGTGAGTATAACTGTTGTTTTTGACTTGACTTTATTTTATTATCATTCATTGACATAAATAAAAAAGTAAGCTGACAAATATGTCAGAAGAGCTTTTTTTTAAGCAAATACGCAACATTTGCAAGTTCGCAGATCTTATAAAAAGGTAAACATACACATCACGGCACTGCACGTTTGCAAGGCAATGGGTTATGAATCCTATTGAGAAAATTCAAGTGTTTACATGCTTAATTTTCAGATTATTTCAGATCTGCACCATCCCTTCAGATTGAGCTGAATCGGATCGACTGAGGTGTGTACATGAAGGCTTTTCAATCAAAACAGTTACTAATGGATCATTTGGGTGCATGTAAATGTATCTATAGGTTTTCACTAATCGGTCTGCATGTTAAAATGTCCTCACCTCTCCAAGAGTCATGTCATCCTCTGCGTCTGGATCCTCCTGAAGAGAAACAGACACACACACACATTTGTTTCACTATATTAATGAGGACATTGCATAGACCTCCAATGTTTTCTTATCAACCCCAACCCCTAAACCTGCACATCATAGAAACATGCAAAAACACTAGATTTAAATAAAAACATGTTTTGGCTGATTTAACTAGTGAGGACCAGTCAAATGTCTTCACTAGTCTGGTGTCATAATATTTCACTATATAAGAGTATACTATAAACAAATCATTGATTTAATCAAGCTTCAAAACAGCTCGCTTTGATATTGGGTGACCTGTGACATCACACAGGCATATACATTTGCATATGACATCGACGAATAGTTATACATCATCGCACCATAGGCCCCGCCCACTGGCGCTTAGTCTCTTAACGTTTAACATTCGCCTATACTGGATGTGAGCGTCGCTCAAAAGCAAATAGTAAAAAGTCTTACAGGTTTGAAACGACATGAGGGTGAGTAATCATTTTTTAATATTTGGGTGAACTAACCCTTTAAATCATTTTGCCTGTTTATTACTGAGAAGCTGCTTTTTTTTGAGTACAGATTTTCTACACCAAATTTTTTCAGTGCATTTTGAGTTTAATATATGGCTGTGTTTTGACGATTTGTAATGTTAATATGTCGTGTCACTGGAAACACAAACATCTGATCAATAGCTCCGAGCGCTGATTTGGCAGTCGACAGATTACAGTTCATCTCATGGATACTAAATTTAATCGATGAGATCACCCTGCAGTTGCACTTTTTCACAGAAAAGAAGTACATTACACACACGCATATTAGCGAATAAATCTTTGCAGCACTCTCTGCGCATTAATAAAACATCCATCCATTAGCGCTGGTTTTTGTAGAAATGTGAGCGTAATCTAATGAGCAGACCGAAGGCCTGCGGGTCAGGATCATTCTCTCGCTCACATACAGCCTTTACTGCACGAGTACCTGAGAAACAGAGTGTAATGATGAGAGATGTGTAAGTCTGTCATGTGGGTTTGTGGCCATTAGATGTATTTGAAAATCATGCCTGTGGAAACGATCAGCGCAAAACAACTAGAACACACATAATTCAGTTCTTTTTCGACAGTAAAATCAGCAAGATCCATATAATGCAGATTTCCATTGCCGTCACAGATTTGCATGATGAAGGTCCAGGTTTATCATTATGTAGCCGTTATGATACGTTCATCATGCTGAAAAGTACACAAGTGTATTTCCATAGCAACATGTCTGACATCACTAATGACATACTAGTTCAGTTTTCAGAAATATATTTGGTTTCGTTTACAGAAGATGTGGATCATTCAACAGCTGCAGTGACAGACGCTATAAATGTACATCATTCCATGAAATCTAGGTAACGTACAATGAGCAGTGCATTTTACAGTTTTTATTCATCTTTGTTAATGTTAGTTGAAAAAAAAATACAACTGTTGACTGTTAGTTCACGGTAGTTCAGGTCCATTAAATAATATTAACAGATTATTTTAATAATGTATTGAAATTAACATTAATTAAACTTAATAAATGCTGTAGAAGTATTTTTCATTATTAGTTCATTTTAACTAATATAGTTAACAAATGGAACCTTATTGTAAATTTTTACCGAAAACTATTTATGAAAACATTAACTTAAACTTAAAAATAAGTTACAATATAATATAATTTAGAAGTTTTAGAATAATTGTTTCAATAAAATGATTGTACTATATTTTAGTTTGATAACGTTTTTTTATTTATACAGTAGTTATAATCCATTTATTCACTTTTTAAGCATATCTGAAAATAAAATGTCTAACTTAATTAAATAATTTGCACCTAATAAATAACATAAATCTTAAACGTTTTGGAGCACAGAGTGAAGATTAGAGTCTTTTTAAAGACGACACTTGGCAGATTATTGCTAAAAAAAAAAAAAGTGAACTTAAAAGTTTATATTTGTTTTTTGTTTTTTCAATTTCTATATGAAATATATATTTTCCAAAACACTTTTTACTTTAAAACTCTGAGAAAATCAAAGCCATAAATCTAAACAAGTTGTGTTCCAAATTTGAGGTTGATATCTCAAAAAATGAGCTTTCAGTAAGAATTTGTTTGGATGCAGTACCAAACGCCTCCACTAGATGAAATTCATCTCCCATTCATTTCCAATGCACTTATTTTTGACTGCATAGTACAACAGTGTCTTTTTAAGGACCATTTAACCTTTTCGAATCATGCCTATGATTATTTTGTGTTCACAAGGCAAATAGCAAAAACTTTACATTTTGTAAATACTGTTTCCTTAAAGTTTCGTACCATTCCGATAAAAAAAAAATTCTAAAAAACAAAATGTAAAATTTTCAGTCAAAAATGACCAAACAGCACCGGAGGATTAAACGTTAGGATTAAGTTATTTATGTTTTCATAAACTTTACAATAAGGTTCAATTTATTGACATTACTTTATTAAAATAAATATAATATTTAGCTATTCATTTCAAAAGGACCTTGAAAACTCAAGGAAAACAGACAAAAAACAACACTGGACCCCACTGACTTTCATTGCATGTACAAAAAACAAAAAAACAAAAACAAAAAAAAACAACACCACTCATACAGAATTGGAATGACATAAGGGGGAGTAAATGATGACAGAATGATCATTTTTAGGTGAAAATACTAAGATCTAAACTCTACAAGAGTATTGAGCTTTACATTGGGTGAGTAAGACAAGTCTTTCATTCATTGGCTCCACCCACGTTTTATGGAACTCACACTGATTGGGCAGTTTTGATGTCATGCTGATGATTGACAGCTACGCATGCTTGGTCGTCCCCCTTGTTCTTGCTAGTGTTAGTGTGATTGATTGATTACACTGACCTTTGAACCCTGCTCCAGTGCAGACCGATCAAAACAATGAAACTGTGCTGTGTAATATTTATAGTACAATAAGAAATAATAACGACTCGGAATCTTGGCAAGTAAATCTGTTACTATAAATTCCAGTGAATCTTTATTTGCGTATCAGGTCAAAGGTCAGGAGCAGGTACAAGGGAGACGTGATGACAGATGATGACGCGATGATTTGACGAGCCAGTGTTTTATCGTGGCTCTTACCAAGACCGAAATCCTCACACGCTTGGGCGGCCTGAAGTCAGGAGCCACTGTGTGCTCCACGTTATTATTCTTCCGTAAGGAAAAAGGGAAGGAAAACATAACAGACACACAAAAAAATGATTACCCTTATAGTACACACACATACGATTACCCTCATATTAAATAAAACTGAGTAAAACATCACTACAACACAGCAGCAGATGAAACGGACGGCTCGCAACTACAGTGATGAGATTTACCTGTAGCAGATATGTGTGTGTTTGTGTGTGTGTGTGTGTTTGTCGTGAGTCTCACCTCCATTACATCTGTCTGAGGTCGAGCACACAACAGATTCTTTAAGCCAATGCCAGAATCATGAGGACCTGACAAACAGAGAAAAGATGGCCAATTTACATACTTCTGATATGAATATAATACAATATAATTTATGGAGAATTATTTTAAGTTTCCACTCAATATTAGAAGTTATCTTCACTAGTGGCAATTTATTTTCAAATGTGTACATTTTAACTCTTTCCCTGCCATTGACAGGCAATCCATGTTTTTGCTGTTTTATGGTAGGGGGCGCTGTTACACATCTTCTGAAAAAGTACAGAATCTCAGGATCAAAACACAGGCGAAGAAGAAGCAGAAACAAGCGATAGAAGCATTGTAAAATAACGCAATCATCAAACATTAAACAGCATTAAATCAAAACTCGGGTGTTGATGGACTCGATCTAATCCATCTATGTTTTGATCATCATTCTGTATCCAATCCAGATGAAGTCGAAAAAATGCGATTTTTTTGTTCAAAATGTTGCTTTTTGTTTAATGAAACTTGTGTGTTGATAAAAAAAAGAATGCACAAAGCTAAAATAAAATGTTTTTTTGTTTTGTTTTGTTTTAAAGGGGTCCTTGATTATGATTTGACTTTTTTAACTTTAGTTAGTGTGTAATGTTGCTGTTTGAGCATAAACAACATCTGCAAAGTTACGACGCTCAAAGTTCAATGCAAAGAGAGATATTTTCTTTTACAGAATTCTCTGTTTAAGGACTACAACAAACGGCTGGTAGGGACTACAACGAGCTTCTTCCTGGGTTAGTGACATCACAAACCCTAAAATTTACATAAACCCCGCCCCCGAGAACATACAACAAAGGGGGTGAGGCCATGTTGGGCTGCTTTAGAGAAGAGGAAGAGTTGTTGTAGTCATGCCGTCATTTTACGCCGGACTGCTTCACAAACGAGGATCAATTCAACGCTGGATTTGCCCAAAAGATTAACATGACGGCACATGCTAGTCGATGAGTTGAATCAACTCCACAGCAACTACATAAATTTATCCACTAACCATTCAGAAACGTCCAGTTTCATTCTAAAAGTTGTAACTTCTTCCTTCTTCCATCAGTGTCGACTCCGGTTTGAACAATGTAAGGCTGAACACCGTTACTGACAATCCTCATTTTGGCTGCGTGAGATTCTCCAGCTTTGTTGTTGTTGAGCAACCGAAGTGTGAGCTGTTAAAGCTCCTCCCTCTTCTGGAAAGGGGGCGGGAGCAGCAGCTCATTTGCATTTAAAGGGACACGCACAAAAGTGGCATGTTTTTGCTCAAACCCAAATAGGGGCAAATTTGACAAGCTATAATAAATGATCTGTGGGGTATTTTGAGCACTGGCTGGCAACTTTTTAAAAAAATGCTGGCAGGGAAAGAGTTAATTACCACTATTATCTTCAACATAATTTGGTACCATATTCTTCATCATATAAATTAAATTTTCTTTTACTCCTAAAGTTGGGAAAGCAATTTGGTAGAAAGCATTTAGGAACATTTTCACTATATTCACTGTATAATTTAAGAGGTTGGGTAAAGGTGTAGCTTTTATAATTAGCTTCATATTAAAATCAACATGAAATCAAAACTGACCTCGCAATAAATGTTCCTGGTACAATAAACCATAATCTTTTATCATAATGTAAGCATTTTCACAGCCTCTGAATTGACATTTCTGCGGACATAACCAATGCTGCAAATAATATTAATAAAAATATAAAACTTAAAGTCAACCAGTAATAATGATACCCACTTTTCAAAATCCAATCAATTAAATAATGATATTTACAAAGTTTCACTGAACACTATTTTAACATTTGGTTTTGCTCAGATTTACATTATATTACTAAAGTTCAATGCACTGAGATTCACTTCATGTCTTCAAGAACAACAGAAGTAAATACAGTAGTGGCCAAAAAGGGGATATTTGTTTTTAATGACCCTACAAGTTCCATTAAACCATCAAAATATGAGAAAATAATATGTAGTGTGAAAAGCATACAAATCAACTTGAATTGAAGAGGTCTGAATTGCGTGTGTGATATTACTTGTAGGGATCTCTATGTTCTTCTCGGCTGTAGACGTCCTCTTCAGTGCAGGTTTGAGAGGTTTAGGAGAGATGGGACGGGTGGGTGTGAACGACGACTCTTCTGTGGAGATCTACAATTTACACACAAACATTAAAGATCATGCCTCAAAGATCTGAAACAACGTGGAAAAAGTTGTTCTCATGTGAGAGTCAAATAAATGCTGGCACTCTGACCTGGAAGCGAACCTCGTGGTTGACCTTTTGACCCCCCTCCTCACTGCTGGGCGTGCTGACAACAGACACGCGCTTCCTCTCTGCGTCCGCACGCTCTCGTATGAACTCCAGCCGCCGCTGACGACTGAGATGCTGCGATAGGAGAGCCTGTAACTGAGCGCGCTCAATAGAGCCCAGCAGGATCATAGACTCTGAGAGAGAGGCATTATTAGGAGGGAAATTAACACTTTCATTCAGCAAGATCAAAAGTGACAGCAAAGACATTGATAATGTTGCAAATGATTTCTATTTCAAATAAATGCTGTTCTTTCGAACTTTCTATTCATTAAAGAATCCTGAAAAATAAAATGTATCGCAGTTTTCGCAAAAATATGAACGTTTTTTAACATTGAAAATAATCAGAAATGTTTCTTGAGCATGATTTTTGAAGGATCGTGTGACACTGAAGACTGGAGTAATGATGCTGAAAATTCAGCTTTGATCACAGGAATAAATTACAGTTTAACATATATTCACATAGAAAACAACTTCTTTAAATTGCAATAATATTTCACAATGTTTATAGGACAGAAATCTCTCAGATTTCATCAAAAACATAATTTGTGTTCCTGAAGATGATTTTTTTTTTCCATTTATTTATTTACTCCAAATACGTATGTGACTGTACCTGCAGACTCCACCAGCGCCAGTGTTTTGAGGTTTCCTGCCATGAGGATGTCGTGAAGGTCTCTGTAGGTGGAGTTCAGCGTGATGTAGCGAACATTTCTGACCATGATGTCCTCCACACGAATATTATACTTCCTGCAGACAGAGTTTCCCACAGTTACGCAATCACTGCAGCAGAATTCACAGCTGTTTGATTTATTATTAGCGGTGTTTGTTAAGTCAAGCAGCACTGCTACTACTGCTCATACTTCTGAACAAACCCTTAACAGGTGTAACAGCATGAGAAGTGGCTTGTTTCAAGCACATCAAATGTCTGTTGTAATTATAATATAATATTAATATTACTACAACAATAATATTACTATTTTAATTTTACCACATTTTATTTTCTCAGTTTTTACACATATATTCAACCTTGTTACTGTGTTATTTTGGTATCGAGATACCATTACAGTCTTTATCAACATGTTGAATTAGTTTTTATTTTTAAATAAAATTGAATTAGTATCTATTTTCATTTTAGTTCAAGTTTTAGTAATTTTGCTGTGTGTTAGGTTTTTTTTTTTAAATATGTCTATATATAGTTTTAATTGATTTCTGTTTCAGTTTTAGTTATTTTAGTACATCAAGTTAAACTAAATTAAAAGGAGAAATGTTGCTTTGGCAATTGGCTCAAATAAAATAAGTTTGTTTTATATTTTATTTTATTTCAGTTAACCTTTTTTTCCATTTCAAGAGACAAAAAATTTATTTTTTTTTAAATGGTTTTGGTTTTAGTTATGAACAATATCCCAGTTTGTTACCAAAGTTTTTATAGGAAACAATCGCACAATTTTTTTTTATTTTATTAATAGAAAATATGTATTTATCAATTACTACAAAATAAACATTTGGTTCTGGAAAAAGTGCAATCTAGAGAAACTGCAAACCGCAAACAGCACTCACATTTACTTCAGAAAATGCACAAATATATTTAAAATGAATAAACACCAAATTTATCCTTTTGCGATGATTTCAGGCGATGGAGACAATTGTGAAGACGGCAACTTTGGACCAACGTTCAAATCTTCTCACGTATTATCCTTGTATTGTAATCATGACGAGCACAAGTTGTAATTGCTGCCTGACACGTTCATTATGTTGACGTTAACCACATCACGTATTATATTATAGCTGTGTATTACTGTCATATGGACATTACTTTGATACACTCATCTGATATACTTCCTAAATTGTAACACTGAAACAAGTATTTTCAAGTGTTTCAAACTTGAATTGAATAGTTTTTTCGTTGGCATACAAGACATATTTTGTTCCTGTATTTATTGACATTTTGGCAGTATTGTGTGTAAAACACCAATAAAAAACTCTGAAGGAAATGAAATGAAAATGAAGTGACAGAGAGAGAGGAAGAGATACAGAGCAGTGAATGTCAGTGAGTGTGTGTGTGTGTGTGTGTGTGTGTGTGAGTCCATCCTGCTGAGAAGTGAGTTTTCTGTAGATTCTAACTCAGCAAAAATCTAGCTTCCGTCACACACACACACACACACACACACACACACACACACACACACACACACACACACACACACACAGAGTTATGTAATTGTTCACTTGACAGGTATAAATGCGTCTCTGAGATGCTGCAGATGAGTTTGACACCAGGGCAGAAACACAATCATTCAGAGCAAAAGACCTGTGTGTTTGTGCGTGTGTGTGTGTGTGTGTGTGTGTGTGTATTCTACATTGCTCCCATTTCAAACTTTGAAATCCTGAACATCTGAAAACCCTCAGAAACTAATATTTGTGTGTGTGTTGCACAGTTTGCCATTAGTCTGTGTTGCACGGGACTGTGTGTGTGTGTGTTTGTGTGTGTGTTGTGTAACTTTAGACCCCGTTTGCAAACAGATTGGCCATTTACACTAATTAAGAGAAAATGCCATCTCTGTCTGGAGGATTATGAGTGCCACTCAATTAAATGAAGGAAAAATTAATGCCAAAGAAAAAAATGTAAATCACTTTTCAAATTAACAACATCAAAATATAGATTTAAAGTAAATTTGTTAATGTAGTTAAATGTAAAGATAAAATAATAATTTTAACTTTTAATTGCATTAAAAAAAACATTTGCCATTACAACGGTTCAGTTATTAGTTCTGAAACCCGGAAGTGAATTAACATCTACGCCACAAGTTCCTTCAGGACTCTGTGTTTTAAGAAACACAGATTTGGATTTATGATTACACTGTAAAAAATTATTTTCTTACTTTTGTTATTTTTGTCTTGTTTTCCAGAACAAATATCTAAATATTCTTAAATCAAGATACATTTACTTGAGAACCAAAATGACTTAAGATATTATAATTCAACTTCTATTTCATTTGAATTAAGTTTATTTTTTGACCCCATTGGCAGATATTCATTTCTTGTTTTAAACACAAACTCATTTAATTTTGATGAAAAAAAGTCATATCTTAATCATTTTGCTTCTCAAGAAAATGTAAGAATATTTAGATATTTATACTAAAAATCAAGACAAAAATAACAAAAGTAAAAAAATCATTTTTTGCAGTGTAATCATAAATCCAAATCTACTTTTCTTAAAAACTCACAGGAAGTTCCTGAAGGAACTTGTGGCATAAATGTTAATTCACTTCACTTCATTTTTTGCAGTGATAAAAAAAGAACTGTATTTAGAGACTTTCCTTACAATATAATTACACACAGTGTTTTTTTAAGTATCTTTGAGATACTATTATAGTTTTTAAATTTTTTAGAATTAGTTATTTTTGTATTTTCTGTTTTAATTTTAAAGTTGTATTAATTTTGTTGTATGCTTTTGTCATATTTATTATTGTTTTTTTTTAATGTTTATATAGTTTTTATTTTTATTTCAGATTTAGTTTTACTTATTTTAGCACATTAAGTTAAAACTAAATAAAAATGAGAAATGTTGCGTTAATAACTAGGTAAAATAAAGTTTAGTTTTATATTTTATTTTATTTCAAGAAAGGAAAATGTTTTAGTATTATTTAACTATAATAACCCTGACACAGCCAGACTTAAAAGATGAATTTTGAAGTTGTTGTATTTTTTAATAATGCAAGTTGTAAAATGTAAACGTAACTAGCTGCAAATCAAGGCAATGACTGTGATTGACTGAGATAAAAGAGTCTTTCTACTTGTGTATTCTGCAGTAGTTACTGAATCCATCAAAACACTCTGTTGAAGGAGAAAACAAAAACAATATGGTAGCAAAAACTGGACGGACAGACAGAGAAACTCACTCGTGGTGACCCCAGCCGAGCTCAGGCAGGTAAGGCAGCTTCTTAATGCGTATTATGGAGTCGTAGATGGATGGCTGAAGACTCTGAGCGACGGCGTTGGCGAGAATCACAGCGATCATGATGGGCAGAATGTGACTTATCTGACCAGTCAACTCAAACACGATCACGGCTGTGGAAACGGTGTGTGTGACCGCTCCGGATAACGCTGCTGCTCCTAAACAGAGAGAGAGAGTTTTTAAGGCAAGCCACTACAGGCAAAACCAATGTAGTCAATTATGGTTTATTCTGCTTCCATAACATGTCTTTCAGGATAATGTAAAAGAAAACATCTAAAATACACATTTAAGTGTTTATTTTATTGCACTTTATCTATTTGCGTCTGTAGATTTCAATTACAATAGATATCTTTAAAAGCTGTGAGTTTTTTTTCTCCACTTCAGCAGCACTTACATACACCAAAACTTACAGTTTTATTCCTATCTATATTTTGAAGGTTTTTACTGAGGGGTTTGTTCATATATCATTCATCTGATTTTTTACAACATTATGTTCCTAAAAACATGGTGAAAATGTGTTTTTTTTCTGGCTGTTGATAGTATTTTCTAATTTATGGAGTGATAAAAAGATGTATCCAAAATCCCCATTGTAAAAACTCCACTATGTCAACAAGAGAGAGAGTCTTAACAAAATAAATTAAAAACATTGGTGGTTCGCTTTAATTTAATAAAGCAAAAAGAAAAGCAACAGTACCAAATGAACACAAACTGTTGGACCAATTCAGCTCTTGCTCATCTTATTCAAACTCATGAATTGACTAGAGGAGGAATATACTGAATTAAAATTCAAAGAAATTCAGCAGTCACACATGCACAACACTGATGTAAACCTATAAACAGTCAGTAAATATAAATTAAAAAATATCTAGTTATACCTTAATTTTTTGAAAAACATTTTTTAGTATTGCTATTTTTCAATATATTTATTTGACACATACACAGTTATACAACTTGCAGTGAAATCTAAACTTGGTAAGCTACGTAAATTATGCATTAAATATAAATAAATAATAGGTAAAAATTATCCAAAATGTATAAATGTATTGGTTACATTTTACAATAAGGTTTCATTTGTTAACATTAGTTAAAATATTAGCTAACATGAACTAAAAATGAGCAATATATTTTTACAGCATTTATTCATCTTTGTTATTGTTAATTAGTAAAAATATAATTGTTCATTGTTTGTTCATATTAGCTAATGTTTTAACTAATGTTAACAAATACAACCTCTGATTTTAATAATGTATTAGTAAACGTTGAGATTAACATTAACTAAGATTAATAAATGCTGTAGAAGTATTGGTTATTGTAAGTTCATGTTAACAAATGAAACCTTATTGTAAAGTGTTACCAATTCATTAAGCAAAAATATTCTATTAAAGGGCAATTGTTTGTGTCAACATCCTACACTTCTCTAAACCCTTCTATTGTCTATTAAACTATAAATAAAATAAGTATTCAAGAGGGGTTATTGTTATTTCATAATTAAATCTAGTGGCTACTAATCAAAGACTTCATCTTACTAACAATGAAAACAAACAATCCCCAACCCAACACAACAAAACTAAATCAATGCCTCTCAAAATCACTATAGCAACACTGAGGCAATTTCTATAAAAGGTAATCAGCTGTGATGAAAGTGTATGTGAACATGTCTGTTAAAGCACATCATGTGTGTTTGTTTCTCACCCACTACAGCGTATCCTCCAGGCACTATGGGATAGATGGTTCCGTCTGTATTAATGCCCTCTGGAAACCATGCGGCCATACTTTCACCCACCAAACGGCCAAATGCAGCACCTGAAACACACACACACACATTCCCAGGTCACATTTTAATGTCTCCATCATTTTGTTTCATTTTGTACATACAATATTTTGAAAATGTAATATTTTAAGGCAAGATACTACAGGTTTTTTTCATGCACTGGTCAATTTTGAAACATTTTGCTACCATAACCTATCTTCTTTCTGATAAAATCCACATTTAAGTGTTTATTTTATTGCACTTTATCTATTTGCGCCTGTAGATTTCAATTACAATACATTTATTTAAAGGCTGTGAGTTTTTTTCTCCACTTCAGCAGCACTTACATACACCAAAACTTACAGTTTTATTCCTATCTATATTCTGAAGGTTTTTACTGAGGGGTTTGTTCATATATCATTTGCCTGATATATATTCAACATTTTATTCCTAAAACATGGTGAAAATGCTTTTTCCTGGCTGTTTACAGTATTTTCTGATTTATGGAGTGGTGAAAAGAGAAATCCAAAATCTCCTCTGTGAAAACCTTTAACTGTAATAGGTCAACAAAATGAACCTGGCTTTAGCCAATGTTCAGATTTATGTTCTGGAAACATAAGTAAATTACATAAATAATAATCAAATGAAACATATGCAATTTTTTTATTATATACATTTTAATTTGATAATGCCTCATTTGCATATTTAAAATAACATTTCAGAAAATGTAACATAACACAATTGTCTTAATCTACTGGGGAATTATGGTGAGAAGTTTTTTAACCTATTCATCTGGGGTGTCTTGCCTTAAAAAGCAATATTTTAAAAGAAAACCATACGCACACTTACCAATGACAAAAACAGGCATGAAGGCTCCACAAGGTACAGGAAGAGTTGTGGCTAAAGCAGACATCCAGAACTGCACAAGAGACAACAGTAACTCTCATTTAAACACACACACTTTTTCGTAATATTTCACCAAAATCCAATACCTCTGCAACAACTTTTCTGCTGATGTAACCAAGGAGAGAGGAGAATATTAGCCAGTAATACCATCAGTGTTGAGGGATTAACTAACTAAAAGTGGTAAAGCTATTACCTTGGTAGAATTCATTTTTCACTAGCATGACAGTAATTCAGTTTTTTCCATTAACAAGCTACTTTTTCCAACATGTAGCGTAGTGTGACAAAATTACATTGCTGGTTGTTACAGAACAATGGCAGTGACACACCTGTATGAAATTGAAACTCAAAATAGCCCAGAGCAAAAACAAAAAAGCTATTTAAATGTAACACATTCAAAGTGAGAATTCCAATTTGGAACTTTCAAACAGTTTGTTTGGATCAGTGAGTATGTGAGGAAAAGACTGCAGCTCATGTATCAGGCCTGTCTGCGTGCCTGCAGACGCCTGTCTCTCCACACACAATAGCCTGCCATATGACAAACCAGAGGGGTGTGATATTCACACATGCGCCTGTGTGCGTCACAACATATCAAAATCCACAAATATCCTTACAGATCAACCGTTCGTTATACATATGACGCAAAATCTGTCATGCCTGTCATTTGCATGACAATTCATGCCTAGATTGTATGATTTCCTCATCAGACTAAAATAGAAAATTAAATAAATGTCAGATGTAAATGTGTAAATATAAAAGAATCATGAAAACCACTCATAGTTTACATCCAGCAAAACAAAAAGCTACTTTCTGTCAGTTTCATCCACAATAGACTCAAAGATCAGCACATTACAGGAAAAGAAATAAATTAACAGTTAAAGAATAATTTCTAGAAATTAAAAATTAGAATTATTTATAATTAAAATTTTGCATTTTAGAAAAATTATATTCAAAATACATTTAACGGCAAGCAAACACGGGGCTTAACGCTAAGGATTTTTTTTGGCGCCACCAAAAAATAAAAAAATAAATAAAATTTTTCTTGTTGTTTTTCTAATAAATAAGCCATCAAACGTTTTAGAAATTTCACAATTCTGGATTGATTTCAATTTCGATACCACAGCAAAAACGACTAGCCTAACTAATATAAAGTTCAAACATTATTGAAGACAAGCGAGTTTTCAGTAATAAAATAAGAACAAATAAACAAATTACAAGCAACTGCTCAAATAATTACAACATAAAGATGCAAATGAAATAAGTGCTTTAAGTTTTTTAGATAAGTCTAACAGTATTCAGTTTCAGAAATTCAATAATCAAATGTAAAATAACACTGCATAGTATTCTGTATAAATTAAATATGTTAAAGCTACAAAAGTTGTTCAGTCAAGATCAGTGAGTGCATTTCTCTTTGTCTTTTGTTGTTTGGTTAACAGTAATGGCACAGAAGGCAGCAGGAATATTAGGCTGCTGTCACTTTAAGACTGAATGCACGGATCCAATATACTGCTGGATGTGCGTTTTCTTTCTTAACTGTTTATGTTCAGTATTTTTCCAGTCAAGCAGAAGAAAACACGAAAGAGAACTCAATTCAGTACTCACATGCTGTTTTCGATGTGCACAGAAAGCGCTCGAGTACCAAATTGAGATCTCTTTCGCATCTTTTTGCAATTGAATCTGAATGGTTAAAAAAAAAATCACTTGAATGTTTAAATTGACGATACTTAAAAACACGTGCAAACGATAAACTTTCGTGACCGACTGCGCAAGTGACAGTTCTGTCAACTGCCCCGAGCGTTTTTTACACTGACCCCAGGCTATTGGGCAGTTCTTATTGTCCTGAAACAGAAGTTTAACAAAACTTCTTTGTAAAAGAACAAAATGATAAAAGTGTGTATTGTGTGTGTGATCTCATTACTGAACAACACAAGAAAATCTAAAGTCACCTTTCATTTTAATAACACTTTATTTGAAACAGATAAATTAATTATATTAGGCAAATGGCAACACACAAACACGCCCAACCACACAAAACCAACAAGTCTGAACTTTTGTTCCAATCTGGAAATAGAATTTCAGATGATTTGTTAATTAGACACATGAACCCACACACACAGAGATAAAGGTAAAACACACACCCACTTGTCAGTTGGTACTGAATGTGAGGTGAATCCTGAAATGAACTGTGCGTAATTAGAAAAGCAATCTAATTGGCTGATTCACACACCAGCAACAGAAGTTAATTAAGAGAGAAAGTCACGCACTAAAGCAGACACAAGAACAAACACACACGCGGAGCACAATCGATGGTTCCTGCGAGAACAGAACAGCTCCTGGTGGAGGTTGAGGTGGGATAGAGTGAGAATGTTACATAAGTGTTATGTGAGTTATGCTGGAGAGCGTTGGAAAGCTGTGGGTGGATAGAGAGATCATTGCATAATATTCTCTCCTTCCTTCCTTTCTTCCTCTCAAACGCTCTCTCTTGGCGCAGAAAAATGGACAGATACTGCCGAAATCTGCTCTTCTCTTTCTCTCCACCTGCCCCGGTATTCCTTCAGAGATATATATCCAGGGCAAAATATATACATATATATATACATATACATATATGCAGGTGGAGAGAAAGAGAAGAGCATATTATATATATATATATATATATATATATATACACATATACACACACACATACACACACACACACATACACAGTTAAACCAAAATTTGAACCTTGAACATTTCATTCATTAATACAGTTTATTCACTATAGTTTAAAAAAATGGTAATAAAATGTGACAAGATCTCAGAGTTAAACTGTGTCAGAAAAAATTAATCTTAATTATGTCAGATAACACTTAAGCAAAACATGGTCAGGTCAAAGTGTCTGAATAATTTTTGGTTCCAAATTTTTATCAATTTTACTGGTAGTCCACTGTATGAAGAATTTTTGGGTATAATATGTCACAGTTTACTTTATTTTGCTATCCGCACTTACATAAATCAACTATAGTGTCCTGCACCCACTAGTAAAAATATATCAAAAAATATATTTAGTGTCTGAATAATTTTTGGTTTGACTGTAATATAATATAATATAATATACAGTATATATACACACACATATTTGCTTAATATTTTTGTGGAAACTGAGACTTTTTTTTTTTCCTTCAAGATTCTTTGATGAACAGAAAGTTCAAAAGAAATAATGTAGAAATAATGTAGTATAATTTAGAAAGTTTTGCTACATTATAAATGTCTTTACTGTCACTTTTGATCAATATATTGCATCCTTGCTCCTATATTAATGAGGAATTGTTTTTTATTAATCTATTTTTAATTACTAGTGAGTAACCCAAAGCTTAAACCTACCCATAAAAAACTTATTTTTTTATTTTATTCTAGTATAAAACTAGAAATTTAGAATTAAAAAAATAGAATTTAATTACAAATAAAGTTATATCTTACTTCTAAATTGTACTTCCAAAGGGAGATCTTCTAAAGCCCCAAACTTTATCCAAGATTAAACCACGCAGGTTAAGTCAAAGGTTCCTGTTCAGAAAAAAGGACACACAGGGCACTTGTCCCCATGGCAACACTGACGACATCACTTCCTGTGCTGTGACAGGTTTCGACTGGGTTCTGATGAGGTTGCCAGGGCGACACACTTATGCAGGTAGCGAGCGATCCAAGTCTTCACAAATACACACTCTTGTTTTCCTTAGCCAGTGACTTATATAGCTGGGAGCATGGAACGGATATTGTTTTGTTTTTTGAGGATATTGAAATCTCCTGTCGCTCAAATCAGTGCCAGTGTAAATGCCCCTTCTATACGTACAGTAAATGTGATTGGCTAACGTACCTCACACTGTCACTCATCAGGGCGGGTGAAGCTGCTAAATACTAAATAGGTGTTGATTTGTAAATGTGGGCGGTCATATGTTAATGAGCTCATGAATATTAGCGTCAATAGATGTTCTGGAGAGGAAGATGAGAGTTCTGAAAGTTACGAAATGTTTTCATAGAACATCAAAATTCTGTTCGAATTATGTGTGCCCTTTAAACCAAACAATCAAAAGAGATTTCTGAATTAAAAAAAAAAGTGTTTACATGTGTTTATGTACCTTCATAACGATGAAGATGACGAGGATCACAAAGACATTAGCCTGCGGGTGTTTCCAGGCGACCGAGTGACTGTCATAATTAAAGTCTTCCGTGATTCCTTGCTTTGTCCAAGTGCGATTGTCAAAAAATGAAACCAGGGTGTCCTTTTGTGTAAGCTAGAAAGAAAAATACATGTTAACAGGAGATTTAGTATTCACTTGCTTATTTTAAGCATAAACCTCACAATATTACTGTTAGTTTTATGCTTAAAACTAATTAAATATATATATTTGCCAATGAGGTAAACAGGTAAGACAAAAATTGACTGAAGAAGATATTCTCTGAAATCAAGATTTATTATCATACACCAAGGTTTCCCAAACAGGAGTTTGTAGCTTGATGAAAATCTAATAATTAATTCAATCGTAAAAATGTACAATTTATAGATAAAACACTTACTAAAAAGAAGAAATATTTACATGCAAATGTGTTGTTAAAATACTGAAATATTAACTTAAATAAACACAAATCCCTGTCTTAAATATTTTTTTCAAGAAAACATCATTGGTAACACTTTACAATAACATAAACTAACAATGAACAATATTTCTACAGCATTTATTAATCTTACTTACTGTTAATCTCAGAATTTATTCAAACCTTTTTTAAGATCAAAAGTTGTATCTGTTAACATTAGTTAATGCACTGTGAACTAAAATTAACATGAATATTTAACTAGAACTATCAAAGGTTAATAAATGCTGCGAGAATATATTGCTTATTGTTAGTTAATGCAATGTTAACACATGAAACATTATTGTAAAGTGTTACCACTTCCTTTTTACAGATGTTTAGATATTTTACTATTAAACAAGACAAAAATACTGGCTGAGAAAAGAGTGCAGTCATACGCTGCTAATGGTGTATTTTATTGCCACGTTCTGTATTTTATATAAGTGTGTGTGTGTGAGATAGAGAGCGTGTGCTGTTAAGATTGATTAATGAACGCCTCATGTTTCTCTCAACTGTCTCATTAAGATTATTAACAGGATGGATTTAACAGCCTGGGGAACAAACACATATTGTGTGTGTGTGTGTGTGTGTGTGTGTTACCTGTCCGGCCATGAACTGCCCAAAGCCCGGAGGGAAAGTAAGCGTTGAAATCAGTAGTGTGACCAGGGCGGGATACAACAGACGCCTGCACACGATCAGACACACAAACACTTGTGATATTATAACAGACCTTCACTGTTCTGAAATTAAGATAATTGTAATATAATAACTGCAGTCTAATTTGATTGCTTTCAGAAAGCTTTGGGGAATTTTAGAAGTGCCCAAATTATGGCATTTTAAAGATTCCTAATGTTGTTTTGATTTCTCCTACATCAGGTTTACAAGCATCCAAGGTCAAAAAACACTTTCATTTTCTCATAATATTCATTACAGCATCAGCTCTTTTCTCTCAGTGTCTGAAACGGTTCTATCAAAGATTCGGTCTCTCTAAACCCCGTCTTTCTGAGAGCTGCTCTGCTCTGATTGGTCAGACGGCCCAGTTGCGATTGGTCGGAAACCAAATGCTCATTAGCATATCTGATTTTCAGCACTTGATACACAGTGATACGAACAGTAACGATGGCGTCGGTTTTACCGTATCAATCTCATCATTTGCTTTGGCAGCAGAAAACAGCGTCTTCTCGACATGAACGACACGAACCAAACTCTTCCAGTCTCAGACACAACTACAGTGTTTGAGGGCGGGGCAAAGAGATGCTGTTCAGCCAATAAAAACCACAGGCTGCCATTGTGCAAATTAGTTACAAACCTATGTAGATTCAGCAGGAAGTGAGACTGAATTACTGACGACTCGTTTCAGTTCAGAATCACTTCTTTAATTTAGAAGACAAAAACTCCATTTATCTGAACTTTGATTTTTGAAACTTTTCAGATCTTTTACATTCAGAAACATCTCTATTACACACTACATGAAAGGTTAATATCCCAAAAAGCATAACAGGGGCTCTTTAAGATATTTTATAACTAGTACAAAAATAACACCAGTAAGAGGTTTAACTACACTATCAGGATTTTAAAAAGCATCCCACAATGTATATTTTCAGACATTCTGTGCTCACAATTACAGAGGAACAAGCAGACACACAGGGAACACTCACTTCTTCATGAGGAACTTGTTAATAGTTTTCTGTTTTCGCATAAACTGAACAATTAGCCTGTTCAAATACACAAATAAGGCTCCACCAAACCCGCTGGCGATTCTGCAGAGAGAGAGAAAATTATGAGTGACATCATGCATATTCATTATGAATGGAACAAACATGCTCATGAATAAATCATTCATAATACAGCTCATTACAAGATTGTGTGCGCTTTCATCAAATATCTGTTGGGTACAAAGTGTCTAAAACACGAACATGAACAATTAGCTGGAGACATTTCTTCACGCTTCATAATATTAATTACGGTTTACTCTAACAATTATTTAAAGTAACTAAGATTAATAAATGCTGTAGAAGTGTTGTTCATTGTTAGTTCATTTTAACTAATGTTAACAAATGAAACATTGTAAAGTGTTACCAAACATATTTACATAAATGTAAGCATTAAGTACTGAGCATCATAATAAACAGATGCTAAATAAATCACAGAGGCTTAAATATTAACAAAAGTTCTTCAAGTGGACTCTGGGTAATGTTACTTAACCGATCTGACACAGCTGTTGAACATTTCTGATATAACTGATGAGAAACAGAGAGAAATGTGTTTATCAAACACTTCTTAAAGGGGTCATGAATTGCATTTTTAATTTGTACATTTTATAATGTTCCATTTATAATGTTATCAAGGTTTGTACATCAAAAAATTTAGAGGTAATACGCTATTTTCTGTCCTGTTTTTGACCCTCACTTTGAAACACTGTTTTGATGGGCGTTTCATTCAAGAGTTGGAAGTAAACGCCCACTGCTGTGACTGGCTAACAGTTTTGCATATTAAAATAATTTTCAACATCCCCGCCATTACACGTGTGGAATTGTTTTGAAAACTTCCAATGTTGAAAAATGTCTCGTTACATAGTTGAAAATGAAACATGCGTATTACATATGCTTTATAAGTCTTGGTTGTGGCAAATAAAGTTTAAATACTTAGAGTTAGAAGTTATGGATGACAAATGATAACTTGAATTATGAATGAATGTATCATTGTTTGACACACTGTTGTTCTTATAAGCTATTCTTAGTTCATCCTTTTTGATAAAGTGAAAAACGTACATTGTCATTTGCAGTGTCATGTTTTCAATAAAATTAAATGTGTTTTAATGTCTTACTGATGACAAAACAGAAGATGTCTGTTTTTATTCAGGATACCAGCGAATCACAGATCAAAACAACAACAAAAACAGCATTCTCTACGTGCTTTCTTCCGTATATGATAATCCAACGCATTAACCAGCACGTCACAAGTATTCAGTTTGACTGTGGCGCTACAGTATAAAAAAAAAAATGTGTACATCAAGCGATCTGTATCAGACAAAGCAATAGTCACACATGGTAAAAACACTGTTACTCACACTTGTGTGTTGTGGATCCAATATAGTCGGCACTGCATCATCTTTTATTCTCAGTCTCTCTGAAAAGCCTGCGCACAACTGTGTTTTGTTAAAAAAAACTAATACGAAGTAAAATTAAGCGAACAAACGAACAATGTCTGACTGGAACGTCGTTAAAAACACCTCAACTTCACTTCAGCACCTCTTGTAATCCTCAGAGGCGTCTCTATGGTTTTGTTGCTGGAGCAATCCTGCATTTGTGTCAGTCTCGTATTAACTACTACGTGACGTGTGAATTGGTGGGCGGGGCTAAAGACGCGATGATGTAGAAGTGGGCGTCGATCATCTTCTGCACTATGACGTAATAATGTGACAAAATCCGAAACGAGTCATTTTCTGAGCTTGGTTTCAATAAAAGCTGTTTATGAACTAACAAGGAGGTTTTGAGTTCTGAAACGTGCAGGATGTTTTTATAGTACGATGACCTCTTATATGTCAAAAGATCCAGGAAAATTTTATTCCTCAATTCATGACCCCTTTAACTTTTTATCCTCTAACTTAGTTTCTCTGGTAAAATTTATTTGCAATTGTTTTAAGGACAGATATACTAAGAAAATAATTTTTACATTGTTAAGAGTTGGTACACGACAAATGCAAAGAAACAAGAAGAACAAAAGATGCAGAACTGACCCGATAACAGCAAAGGCTGGAAGCTCCTGGAGGTCAAAAGGGAAATCCAGCCTGAACCGTGTTTTAAAGAGAGCCGTGATCGTCTCTGAGAGGGAGAGAGAGATGATTCCTTTAACACTCAACATATACAAGTACATTGTCTACTTTAAAGCATATTAAAGTATCTTAAAGAGCCCCTGTTATGCTTTTTGGGATATTAACCTTTCATGCAGTGTGTAATAGAGATGTTTCTGCAAAGATCATATAAATGGAGTTATTGTTTCCCAAAGGAAAGAAGCAATTCTGAACTGCTGAAACGAGTAGTCAGTAATTCAGTCTCACTTCCTGCTGAACCTACATAGGTTTGTAACTAATTTGCATAATGGCAACCTGTGTTTTCATTGGCTGTCGGTGAACAACATCTCCTTTGCCCCGCCCTCAAACACTGTAGTTGTATCTGAGACTGGAAGAGTTTGGTTCGTGTCGTTCATGTCGAGAAGACGCTGTTTTCTGCTGCCAAAGCAAATGATGAGATTGATACGGTAAAACCGACGCCATCGTTACTGTTCGTATCACTGTGAATCAAGTGCTGAAATTCAGATATGATAATGAGCGTTTGGTTTCTGACCAGTCACAACAGATTGGGCCATCTGACCAATCAGAGCAGAGCAGGCTCTCAGAAAGGCGGGGTTTAGAGAGACCGAATCTTTGAACGAACCGTTTCAGACACTGTGAGAAAAGAGCTGATGCTGCAATGAATATTATGAGAAAATAAGTATTTTTTGACCTTGGATTTGTGTAAACCTGATGTAGGAGAAATCAAAACAAAACTTGCAACCTTTAAAGTAGCATAACAGGGGCACTTTATAACACACACACACACACACTTGTATATATGGTTTACGGGGACTCTCCATAGGCGTAATGGTTTTTATACTGTACAAACTGTATACTCTCTCCCCCTACACTACCCATCACAGGAAACTGTCTGCATTTTTTTGAATTTCAAAAAACACCATTTAGTATGTTTTTTAAGCCATTAGGTTTACGAGGACACAGGAAGTGTCCTCATAAACCATGTTTACGTTGTAATATCCATGTCATTATACACATTTGTGTCCTCATAAACCATATATACAAGAACACACACACACACACCTTCATCTCTGTTCCACACTGCCAGGACTCTGAAGATAAAGGCACTGAATGTAGCAGCAAAGAATCCACGCCAGTAGTTTCGTACGGCGAAAAACGTGGAAGTGACCTCGATGCTGAATAATACACCTGAAACACACACACATATATAAAGTGTTTTAAATTTAGACATTAATTCCTGAATCTCAATTGAGCAAGCAAACAAACAGGATGCTGACCTCTAATTCAAATCTGAGTGTAATTAAGTGGAGTTAAATGCAATTCAAAAGAAATATACAGTATATACATTAAGAAAAACTTCCCAGAATACTTTAATTTCCTACAAAATTGTCTTCAAAATTGAGCCAAAGAACATGAAGCAGGCTTAGAAGACCATATGTGATTATTTATATTTTCTGATATACATGTTTATTATTAGTTTTGTTCAGTTTCACTTTAGGGACACTTTCAGATATTTTATCCCAAATAAATCACAGTTTTCACCTCCAATAGGAGCAGCAAAGCAGCATCCGACCCCGACAGCACAGGCAGCTGCAAGCATCTCAATGTTTCTGGACTCATTCTGTTCAACACACACACACAATAGAAAATTGAATATACGACAACAGACTACTTGACTGGTTTTGTTTAACACACACAAACACACACACAACCCAAAAACAGAAGTACACACACACCAGCACAATCCAGGACCGTTCAATACACCAACACAATCACAATAAAGATCGAATTACAAAAACTCACAATTTACAGAACACACACCATCTATCACACTGCGTACTGTATCTACAAACAGATACACACACATAGACACACACCTGTATTTGGTAAATCTATTCAGAGATGGATATCGCTGTTAGTTTTATCCTCACAAAAGGAAAACTTCATCAAGAGAAATACGAAAATAAACACATTTTAGATTAATTTCGAACACACACACACACCCTCTCGCTGTTCCCAGGAATAAATATTAAGGGTCTGACAAGGTAAGAAGGACTGTCATTTTTCCCAATATACAATATTGCATATAAATTAAATATTTTTAGTGAAAAAAATAATAATAATAATAACAAACAACACATACACTTGACTTTGGTGGATCTGTTCAACATCTGTTCAAAATCTTCCGATTAGAAACCGGAATAACAAAACCTAAACCTAGGTTTTTAAATTTACCTAAACTTTACAAGTAGCAGCAGTTACCCATGATGATTAAAAAGAGGCATTATTATTAAATGTTGAAACACACTAATTTTTCTCTTAAGTCCACTTATGTTTACATGTGCACCAATTATTTCCAATGATCAGAGTAAGGACTTAATCACAGTAAGATGTTTACATGACACGAGCAAACCTCTTCACTCCTGTTTACATGCAATTTTCATTATTCTGATTATTCGCTAAGAAGTGTGGTTATTTTTACTGGCATTCTTCACATTCCCCAATGCATAGCACAAATAACACAGTCAGTGTGTTACTGGCCACTGTTTTAATCCACTTACGACAAATGCAAAAAATATTTCTAGCGACATATTGGATTTTATTCTGGTGATGTGCCCAAAAATGTCTTCATTTCGATGTTTTCCAATATTAATATACTACATTATATTCATGTGACACAAAGTTGTCAACATGAACTCTTCAGCGCCACAAATATGTGATGCCTTCTTTACCGCTGCGTTCACAAATTTGCGCATGAAAACGTCACGTGTTTGTCACAAAAACATGCGCACTTTGGTCATTTTGAGTGGAATAGATGCCATTAAAGTGTTTACATGCCTGTTTATGGCGATTAAAAATGGCATATGCCATATATTTTACTATTATTATGGCTACTACGATTATGAAGTTAATCGCATAAATTTGATCAAACTATTGTGTTTACATGAGGTAAAGTTTATTTGCAATATTGCCTAAATTTCATTATAATTGCATTATGAGGGTGCATGTAAAAGTAGTCATTGATAGTCAAAGTGTCTTGCACCAAAATAGTTGCATTTAAGTTTTTTTTTTTTCTCATTTGATTTTCTTTACTCTAATGCTGGATTTATTTACTGGATTTCAGTTAAAAACACTATAATGCAATGTTTTTATTTATTCAGCATGGATAAAAGACAGCATTCAAACTTTGAATGCAATTTAATGAAATTATCTGAAACATTTTATGGTGTTGCATGGCAAAATTCACTTGTTCTAATGGCTTTATCGATCTTAGTTTAGAGAAATATGTCTAATTAGAAGAACTTTCACACTAATGAATTAAACAGGAGCCAATAGTTAAATAAATCTGGTGTGTACATCCATAATTATTGTGTAAATACATGGTTTTACATTGTACTTATTTAAAAATACCTGAATGTAATTTACAGTTCTCCCTGTAATTACATACTAATTACAACTTAACCCACCCATAAACCTACCCATACCACCAAACCTGTCCTAACCTTACCCGTATCCACCTCAATAGCAGCACAAGTGTTCTGCAATACAACATCTGCTCAATAATAACAATTATTTTATTTTTTTGACATGCATAGTAGTTAAAGACACCTAATATAAAGTGATCAATACTTCACTTTGGTACAAAATATGACCCAAGATCCTTAAAACCAATTTTATGTGTACTCCATTTAGTACTATTAGAGGATTCTGCTTAAAATCGCAGGCTATGAAACTTTGTTTTAATTACCTCATAAATTCCACCAAAGAAAGACATGAATTTGCAGAGAAGAGCAGCACACAAACTGGCAATGTGCACAAACGGACCCTACAGGATAGAAAACACACACACTTAAGGCTTGTGATGAATCCAAAACAAAGCAGGGACGCTACAACATCACTGAGGGCAGGTAAATTAGATCTCCAGCTAAAAACACATTGTTCACATATGAAAAATACATATGTTCACCTCCTTGCCCAGAGGCAAACCACTGCCCAGCGCGCAGGTCAGCCCAACCACTTTGGCCACGAATGTTTTCAATGTGAGATATTCCTTCAGCACCACTCCTCTGAGAATAGTCTTCATTTCAGGAATACCAGACCCTGATTGAGAGACAAACGCTGAATTATGAAGAAGAACGGAAACCTCTTATGACTGCGTGAATGTAAGTGTGTCTCACCGGCGGCCTGAGGTGCTACTATGTGTGTGAAGCCTGCAGAGAAACTGATGAGAACCACAGGATAAGTGACCCAAGCCAAATACTGCAGGACAACGTTACTGTCCAAACCACCGTACATCCACTTCTGTGCTGTAGAAAGCAGAACACACAAGTAGAAACTTACAGGATGCGTGTATGTACTGTAAAATTTTAATTAGATAAATGACAAAGCATCTACACTGCAAAAAAGATGTTTGTTTTGCAATAAAAAGATCTAAACATTCTTAAATCAAGATACATTTACTTGAGAAGCAAAATGACGTAAGATATTACGTCTTGTTTTCTGAAAAAATATCATTAAAATGAAGCGAGTTTATGCTTAAAATATAGAAAATATAGCTGCAAGCAGCAATTAAGGGGCCAAGCACTTTGGGGCCAAGGCATTTGGAGATGATTTTAAGCAGAATGGTTGAAAACCCATAAACACAATCACTTTCAATGTAACATAATTCCTTATTACTTCTGACCAATAGGTGGCGCTGACACCAAATTGATTTGGTGTGGTCAGTGTTGGGTGGCAATGAGACGCACCAAATTTGGTGTCAACATGCCAAAGCCTTGCAGAGATACAGCCTCAGATGCAGTTTGGCATTATGCATCAAATTCGTTGATGCGGTACATGAAAATGGTTTTGTCTATCGACACAAAATCCATAACTTTTTGCCAGCATAGTCTGAAGAGTCTAATATGGTGAAAATTGGACCAACGGTCTAGGAGGAGTTTGAAAAAGTAGGATTTTAAATGAATCAAAATGGCAGACAGGAAGTCTGGCCAATTATGGCATGATTTGGTATTGATGTTCTCAGCATGATCCAAGGGATCTATCAAGACCAGTCATGACAACAGGCTAAACTAATTAACATTTTTAAAAACATGGGAAAATTGGGTATTGTTCAGCTCGGTATGCTGCATCTAATCTAAAGAGTCTTGTGATTTCTGGCCAAACTGTTCAGAAGTTATAAGCAAAGATAGCCATTTTTCATATCTCCTGACCACAAGGTGGCACTGCGCTGAAACTGTGCAGGTGTCATCAAGTCAAGGAATTCAAGGAAAAAAGAGTTTTGTTTCCTTACGGTTCAAAAGTTATTAACATATACATGAGCGCAACTTTGGACAGTTGGTGGCATCAGACTCTCCTCTATCAGTGTGCCAGTGGTCTCTAAATAAATTCATGACAATCATGACAATTCCTGACATCTTCACCTCACACACACACACACACACACACACACTCACCTTGTAATAGGAGGGCGATGCAGAAATCCATAACAAAACTGACCAGCGCCATGACGAGTCCCAGCAAGATGAGGAAGATCCAGTCCTCGCCGACCCGCAACATGAGGAACCGCTGACAGTGCACTGCACAGACTCCACAGAGAAAGACTACATTACCCACAATGCATCAATGCACACCTGGCACAAAAACAGACTGCACTACCTACAAAGTACCCACAATTCCTAAACAACATACTTTGGGTACATTTTAAGCAAAAAATACAGTAATTTTTAAACAATAGTTGAGTTAAATAAAATTACAATCAAAACAACCCAATTGCTTAGTTTGTCCATTTTCAACCCAACTTGGGTTGTTTTTAACCCAATATTTTTAGAGTGTCTCTTACATTTTGCAACAATATAAAACAATGAAGCAGTTGAGATTTGCTATATAGAATATTATATATATATATATATATATATATATAAATAATTTTATGCATACTTTATGTATGCGGATAAAGTTGGATATCCAATTTATATGGATGTACTTTATATACAGAGCTGAGCGATAATATAGTTACATTTTGCAATGAAATAATAAAATCAGTCAGGCGTGTACGTTCTTGAGTGCAACTGCAGGAACGCAGTCCATTAAACTCAATAACAGCATTTCTGCAGTCATTTTGGAAACATTAATTCTTTATTCTTCTCATAAACAACAGGTCTGGAAAAGCATCTCCGTCATCCATAACACAAACACACGGCTGCTGTTAGTATCCACGGCAACCTCGATAAGAGCCAATGATGACTCACCAAATGATGGAACGAGAAGCAGCGAATGTGAACATGTACGAGACAGGTGGCGTAGGAGTGACAATGTGGACATGTCTTCAAACACACTTAATGCTCTTAAAATTACTTCTAAGGCAATGTTTCCAGACGTCTTTGAAATGCAGTCACCAACTTTAGACAAAAATGAGACATGAAAGCATGAGCATGAAACAATCAGATGAACACACACACACACTGAGGCCTGCGTGAGAAGCGGAACCTCTAAATGTCTTGTTTATGCAGATGTAATGAGGGTGAAGGGTTTATGTAAGAGTGTGTGTGTCACTGCTGGCTTCTGCTTTATAACACCACTCAATCAAAACAAAATCATTAGCTCGCATTTCTCTCGCTCTTCTTCATTTAACCCCTCGCTTTCTGTTCACAGAACTGAAATTACCTTCTGTTAGCCCATCCAGATTCACTTATGAGCAGCCAAATGCGTGTTTCTTACAGAAAATTTTGGAATGTAATATTTACTATTATACAATCTATAACGAATCTGATTGGCTGAGAGGTATTCTACCAGTATCGCCACGTTTCACAGTTTGAATCACCCCGCTTTCAGCGAGTGTCATGGCATACAAGCAAGTCCACCATATTGTATACCATTGTTGCTGTGTAATGGAATGTAGTTTTAAAGTTTTTTTAGGCGACAATGTAGTTATTTAGACTTGTATAAACATAACGACTATTTGAAAATTTATTTAGATGCCGTCAGCGGCCATTCAGTGCTCATGTACCCGCCGAGAACAGCTTCATCTCTGCCAGTCCTTTGGGAATTTGCCGCTGGCTCTTATGTAGATAGTGTTTAAACATGAAGTATAATTCGTTTTGGGTATATCAAATGGGCAATCTTTGGTTTTAATAATATATTACTTGTTCCAGATGCCAATCGATTTGGGTTAAGGGCTATATTAAGTTTCATAACTTTATATTTACATTTAACTTAAATTCTGTACTAGAGCGCTGCTTTTGTACGTTTCACTGAACTGTTTGCTTGTGTTTATTTCCTACTGTACAAACTTCTTGCTGTTATATGGCTATTGTTGTTCATTTAAATATTATTGTTCAATAAATATTGTTTTATATAAATAACATGCCGTATTTGGTATTGAGAAATGGTCCGTGTCAGTGATAGTGGTTTCGACTTTAGTGAAAGTTACATTAATACGCCATTAGATGGCGTCAAAGTCTGTATGAGTGAGTGTATCAGTCGCAAAGACTTTTATTTTGAAAGGGACTGAAACAAGGGCTTTGTTTTTTACTTTAAACAACATCTTACAAGAGCAACTGACAAATGCATTATCTAGCGCTGTCATGGGAAATCCCCTTAACTGTTAAAAGGACAAAGACAAAGATATCGCTTTCCTCAGCGGATATTCAAATTGATTTTGTGATTATGAATATAAGATTGACCTGAAGAATATCAGCTAGATGCAGGTAATACGCTCGCTTTAAGTCGATCTCTCTCTCTCATAATACTCTACATATGAGCAATATCACACAAGCAGCCGTGCGATATGGCTGTATATCAGCACAGCTGTGATTACCTACAGCCGAATCATATCGCCATATCGCACTGCCATATCGCACAGCTACTCGTGTGATATTGCCTATTTTCCATTATATCAACTAAACATAAATGCAAAAACAAAGTCAAAATGTTGAATTGGTTAAGAGCTATATTAAGTTTCATAACTTTATATTTACATTTAATCTAAATTCTGTACTAGAGCGCTGCTTTTGTACGTTTCACTGAACTGTTTGCTTGTGTTTATTTCCTACTGTACAAACTTCTTACCGTTATATGGCTATTGTTGTTCATTTAAATATTATTGTTCAATAAATATTGTTTTATATAAATAACATGCCGTATTTGGTATTGAGAAAGAGTCCGTTAGTGTCAGTGATTGTGGTTTCGACTTCAGTGAAAGTTACATTAATACGCCATTAGATGGCAGCAAAGACTGTCTTTATTAGTGAGTCAGTCAATCGCAAAGACTTTTATATTGAAATGGACTGAAACAAGGACATAGTTTTTACTTTAAACAACATTTTACAAGACGCAACTGAAAAAAATGCATTGTTTAATGCTGTCATGGGAAATCCCCTTAACTGTTAAAAGGACAAAGACAAAGACAATCAAACTGATTTTGTGATTATGAATATAAGATTGACCTGAAGAATATCAGTTAGATGCATGGAAAACACTTGCTTTAAGTCGATCTCTCTCATAATACTCTACATATGAGCACTATAACACAAGTAGCCGTGCGATATGGCTGTATATCAGCACGGCCGTAATTCGGCCGTAGGTAATCACAGCGTTGCTTGGACTCATTTGTTAAACTGTCAACTTGAGATTTGAATCCATGGCGGAAGGAAGTAGTTCTGCACAAAAGAGTTGTTAAAGACACTCCATTGTTGTTCTTATTTATTTAAACACTTTTTAAACACCGTCGAACTGTTGTATAAATGCAATATCACACTCGTAGCCGTGCGATATGTCTGTATATCAGCACGCTGTGATTACCTACGGCCGAAACACATCTGTGTTGATATACAGCCATATCGCACGGCTACGAGTGTGATATTGCTTATTTGCATTATATCACTTAAATATAAATGCAAAAACAAAGTCAAAATGTAGAATCGAGTTTAATTATTGCCTCATTTAAACCAGCGTTTGTTATGATACGCCACTTGTATCTTCTTATTGGAAAAACTGCACTGTTTAAAAACCATGAGCTACTGGTGTGTTACTGATGAATGTAGTTATTACGGTAGCAACCGAGCATCATGACTTTTATTTAGCTGCTCCCAAGAACTGTTA